>JAVIAB010000117.1:68121174-68646174 GCA_032433765.1 Megaustenia siamemsis
TGATATTTTGCCAACGAGGCGACAATAGCCTCGAGCGCCCCGACGTCTGTGTTCTGGGATCTCGTCGCTGTATTGATTATTTGGCTTTGATGTCCTTCCACCTTTTTTTCTCCGTCAGGCTGAGTATGCTTGTTATAATTTATCTCTTTCGTTCGCATACGTTCATTCACAACAGTAAACTTTTGCAATTTAAGATATACATTGTTCTTTGGTTAAAAATGTGTAGAAAAAGATGGGAATTAAAATTCTTACATTCGTACATAGCCTCATTCCTGCAAGTCCATATTATATGTCTGTATTCTGATAGTAGTATAAGTAGTTTTGTATAGAGATCTTGTGTTGTTGTTTTTGGCAGTGTGTTAAGCATAATAGATCTGTATGTGTCGACTTTTTGTGTTGTGTGTAATTTTAGTATCTGTTGCAGTGCCCTTCTCGCTGGTATGATTGTACTGCATCTATAGAATAGGTGCTCTTCTGTTTCTTGAATTTTTTGTCTGCAGAGGGGGCATCGGGGTGTCCGTCTTAATCTGTGGGTTGGTCTCTCTGTGGTGGTGTCATGTTATATATAAGTCTGTATGTGACCTCCCTTGCTTTGGGGGTGATGTGTGAGTTGTGGAGGTTTGAGAATGTGTTGGTGTAGTCTGTGAGAAAGTATTTTTGGCCTCTCTTGATTCTGTGATGTAGTGGAGGTGTTTGTTCTTTAACTAGATGTTTGTAGATGTTGTTTGTCCCTTGGTGTAGTAGACTGTCATGTTCTTGGATGGCCTGTATACATGTTTTGTAATATGTAGGTGTGGTGCCGAAATGACGAGGCAATGAATTGTTGAGTTTTCTGAATCTGGTTAATCTCAGCCCCATGTAGTAGTGAGCAAAGGTGTGGTTGTCTGGTTGGTTGATGATGCGACTTATATGATTTATTCTGATAGCTTTTATTTTTGTGTGTATGTCCTGTAGTGCGATCCCTCCCTGTTTTTTGTGCTGTATCAGTGTTTTTTGTTTTATGCTGTGTATTGTGTGGCCAAATACAAAGGTTCTTATCAGTTTGTTTATCTCTTTGATTGTTGATTGCGGTGGGTCGAAGACTGTGGCTGTGTAAATCAATTTGGGGATGATGTATGTGTTTACTATGATGCTCCGGCCAAAAATTGTTGATGTTTTGTATTTGTATCTCTGTAGCATGTCTGTTATTTTTGTGACTAGGTTCTGCCATGTTGGTTTGTGTGTTTTATTTGGGTTGCATGGATATGTTATCCCGTATAGTTTTATGTTGGTGACCGGTGTTAGAGCTGAGGGAAACCCGCTTTGCTCTTCCACCTGCCTATACCCATAATAAAGGATTTCTGTATGTTTATTTGTGCCCCGCTGCCCTGCCCGAACTCTGTGAATGTGCTGAGGATGTTGTCTATTGATCTAGTGGTTGATGGAAAGAAACAGTGTCATCGGTGTAGGCTAACAGCTTCTGTTCTCCTTTCCCTGGTATGAGTGTGCCTGCTATGGAGTTGTTTTGTCTAATGCTTTCTAAGAGTGGCTCTATAGTCAGTACGTAAAGTAAGGGGAATAGAGAGCACCCTTGCCTGACTGATCTTGTTAACCTGAAAACCTCTGTAAGAGTGGCTCTATAGTCAGTACATAAAGTAGGGGGATAGAGAGCACCCTTGTCTGACTGATCTTGTTAACCTGAAAGCCTCTGTAAGAGTGGCTCTATAGTCAGTACATAAAGTAGGGGGATAGAGAGCACCCTTGCCTGACTGATCTTGTTAACCTGAAAGTCTCTGTAAGAGTTTGGTTCACTAGGATCCTGCTCTCAGGTCTAGCATAAAGAATGTGAATCCATTGTCTGAAATGTTCTCCTATGTTACAATTGAGCAAAGTCTTGTGGAGGTGTGAATGGGCTACTCTGTCAAAGGCTTTTTCTTGGTCAAGAGATAAGATAGAGGATTGACTGTCTTTTTCGTGTGTGTAAGTGATAATGTCTCTTATAAAGTGTGTGTGCTGGTGAATGTTTCTGCCCTGAACACTAAATTGTTGATCTGTATGGATGAGAGACGTCACGAAAGGTTTAAGTTTATTTGTCAATGTCTTTGTTAGTATCTTGTAGTCTGTGTTGAGAAGTGAAATGGGTCTGTAGTTTTTAGAAGTGTTTTATCTGTGTTGTCTTTGGGAAGCAGTGTTATGTAGGACGTGTTTAGACTTGGCGGTAACTGTTTCTTTGTGAAGATGTGTGTACATTCTGAGGAGAAGAGGACCTAGGATAGGAAAGAAGTGTTGGTAAAATTCTACTGTGAGGCCATCAGGCCCTGGTGATTTGTTCTTTTGCATTGCTTGTACTGCACTTGTTATGTCTGCTAGTGTGAGTTCTGCATCGAGCTTCCCCTTTTCTGAGTCTGTTAGTTTTTTTGTATATTGCATGAATTTGCCTTGTATGTGAGGTTGTGTGTTACTTTCTGTGTATAAGTTCTGGTAGTAGGTTTCAAATGCCTTGGTTATATTTGGGGTATCTGTTTGTATGTTGCCGTCTGAGTCTGCTATTTTCCTTATTTGCCTGTTGCGTTGTATATTCTGTTCTATTCCCAAGTATTGTTTGCTTGGAGTTTCCTGAGTGATTGTCCTTAACCCTGTACGCAGTAATGCTCCTTGAAATCTATGATGTCTGTACTGTAGCAGTTCCTCCTCTAGTGTCAAGATGTTGGGTGTATATTTGTCTATTTGTTTTGCTAAATGTATGGCTTCTTCTAACATTTTCTCGTGCCTCTGTCTGACCTTGTTTATCTGTCGTGACAGAATTTGTGTTCGTTCTCTTATCGTGTCCTTCAGGAGTTCCCAATGCACCTGTACGTCATCTATGTCTTTGTGGTCGGTGTACAAGTGGATGATTTGTGTTATGTGTTTGACGTATGTTTCGTTCTGTAGTAAAGTGTTGTTGAACTTCCACACTGGGTGTGGTGACTTTCTGGACTGAGTATTTGGGTGTACTGTTAATGGTTGCAATGATTGCTTTGTGGTCTGTAAACTGGAGCGTGTCTGCAATGTGTCTAGTGTGTGTGATGTGGTGGTTTGCTGGTGCGTATATCCTGTCTAGTCGTGCTGCCCTGTTGTGACCAATATTCCTGTGTGTGAAATCTCTAATCTGTGGATGTGTGTGTCTATATGCATCTGTCAGGCTGTGGGTGTCAATTATCGTCCGTAAGAGGTTCAGTTGATTATTGTCGTTTTTATTGATGTACCTAATCTGAGCCTTAACCTCTCCTCCAGCCACATCCATGTCTGTGAGGACGCAGTTAAAATCTCCACCTAATATTATGTTTGTCCCATATATAGGTCGTTAAAGTGGTATCCAGTCTTTCGTAGAACATGGGTTGATGTGTGTAGTTTGCTGGTGCATGTATGCAGACAATAGTATGTGTGTGTTTTGTCGTCATTTCTCACTTGCACTATAGCCATCTTGCCGTTGCTGTCTCTGTCTTTTTTCACAATGGTCCATCTGTCTGATGTTTGTAGTATTGCTACTCCTGATCCTACGTTGTGTATGGCTAGACTAAAACAGGAGTGTTGTATGCATATATTTGTTGTGATTTGTTGCTCATGAAAGTCTGTGTTTATGTTGGTTTCTTGTATTAATATAAAGTCTGGTTTGTACTTTCGTGTCAGTTGTCATTTTCCCTTCCATATGTTGTGTTTTGGACCTGAGGCCACTAATGTTTAACGATAAAATTTTAATGTCCGCCATGGTACCAAATAATTAAAATGAGCTGAAATTTATAATTAAACAAACAATTGAGAAATTGTTCTTTATCAGTGATTATTGAGCTCTGATGTTTGTTCTTTTACTTTTCTTTGGTGTTGTTTTTACGCTCCAAACAGAGTTCTCCTCGTCGTCCGTGTCAATGATTAATTGACCCGGTGTTGCTGGGGACTTTGACATATCGTCGCTGTCGTCTTCCGCGTCTCTGTGTTCTTGATGTTCTGGCGACTCTGTGGCTCTGCGTTTTCTTCCTGCTAGGACTTCTGCAAATGACGCCTCAGTAGTGTTTTCTGTCTGTTCTTGTGTCTCTACTATAGCTGTTGTCTGCGCGGGTTCCTCGGGGGTCTCCACGTGTGCTGTTTCTGGTGTAGTTCCACAGGGAGGTGTAGGTTCTACCTGCGTTGTTTCTGTAGCAGCATGCTGTTCTGTAACTGTTTGTGTTCGGATTGTTTGCTTCCGCGTTGGGCACTGGCTTTCCCAGTGTGTGTCTAGGCCACAATGCGAGCGCTGTGTCCGCCTTCCTGGGAGCGTAATCCAGACCTTATGGGATCTGGGATTCCTCCCTTTATCTGAATCTTGCGTAGTGCGGCACAATTTTGTCCTTGGTAGGCTTGTATTTGAATTGCCACGTGCTGCTGTCTGCATCGACCTGCCTTATCTCCGCTCTCTCGTCACCCGTCATAAATCGTACAAAGGCTTCTAGGTTTTTCCTCGGCAGCGTTAGTGGCACCCATTGAACCCTCCCCACTGTTCTTTCTGACTCCACGTGCTGGACACTTATCTGAATATTCGGTGTCTTTAGTGCTATTTCTATTTGACTAAGTCTTTGGTAGTGGGCCACGTGGCCTGCAGCTTTTAGGGTGAAAAACCAATTCCGTGGATTTTCGAATCTGTAAAGTGACGACACATTTGTGCCGACACCAACAGCCCGACAATGACACTTAATATACTCGTGTAGTTCATTTTGAGGGCATCTGGCCCAGTGATGTGAACAGATAGCGTTCCTTTTTTGTGGATTTCTCCACCTTCAAGTTCGCAGTCATTGATTTCGAATATAGCAATTGGTATGGTGGCCATTCTGACGATACAAGTTCTAAATATGTGATCTGTATGTAAGATGAGAGCAAACTTGAGTACTTACTGTTTCATACACACACAAAAAATACTCCACGAAATCCTTTTAGAATATGAAGTAATCTCCCAAATAGATTTCTCCTCGGTTCAAAATCACAATCTTAGCGAAAATCCTAAGTCCAATCTTCGAGTCTGGCTGAGTTGGCTTTCTCAAGTTGTCTCGGCAAGACCACCTTTAGAAATCACACACATACAATACTCCACGAAATCCTTTAGGAATATGCTGGTATTTAACAGATAAAATTCTCCCAAGTTCAAAGTCACAATTTTAACAAAATCTTAAGTCTACTCTTCAAGTATGGCTGAGTCGGCTTTCTCAAGTTGTCTCGGCAAGACTACCTTTAGAAATGATCCCTAAAAGTATGATCTTTGAAGTATCCAAATTTGACAATAATCTTTACTTGGCCAACTTTTATCTTTTTCTCTTTAGCACTCACCAATTAAGTGGGCATGGATGCAATGTGTTGCCAGCCTATGGTAAGTCACTATATATTTACCTTTCAGCCCAACACATCTATTTTTGGCACAGGTAAATTGTTCATTTCTGAAATAAAAGTCTGTATCTTTGGGACTGTTATTTTTGCTGTTCTTCATGTTTCACAGCAATACAATATGGGTGATTTCATCATCATCGAGTGCCTTCTCCGCAACGAAGGTTGGCTACCATGGATCACCATCTACTCTGTTTCTTGCTTTGATGGTGCAGGCTGTCATAGATTGACTTGCCCATCTTATGATGTTACTCGTCCATGTTAGTCTTGGTCTGCCTCTGCCTCTTTTACCTTGTATTTTCCCTTCCAATATTACTTTTAGTAGGCTGTTGTGTCTTTTAACATGGCCCAAAAATTTCATTTGTCTTGTCTTAATTGTATTTAGTAGTTCTCTTTTTATTTTCAGTTGTTTTAAACTTCATCGTTTGTTTTATTTTCTTGCCATCCAATTCTACCTATTCTTCTATAAATCCACTTCAATTTTCTGTTCTGTTTTCTTATCTAATGTCCTTGTTTCTGCACCATACAGGAATACTGAGAAGATGTAACATTTTGCCATTCTTAGTTTCAGCCCTGCTGATATTTGTTTTGTTGTTAGTATATTTTTCATGGCATTAAAATTACTTTTTGCCATACCTATTCTTTTGTTTATTTCAATTTTACATTTTCCATCATTGGTTATAGTATGTCCCAGGTAGTTGTAGCTCTAGACTGTTTCCAGATGTATTCCCTCAACTGTGATATTTAATTGTAGGTCTTGAGAATGTTCTTTGTTTATGCTCATAGTATGGGTGATTTAACTCTGAATTTTAAAAAAATTGTTTTTAACATAATTTCTTTGAATTTCCATAAGTTACCTAGTGTAATGAAAGCTCTTCTTGCTTTTAGTATCCTTACTTGTATCCCGGCATCATTGTCTGTCTTTATTACTGCTTAGATATATATTGTATTCTCTATCTTAGAGATAATTTTTCAATGCCATCTTGTTATGCCAACTTCATTAATTCACTTGACTTTGGTCTTATTTTGATTTATTTTCAGTCCTAGCTGTTGTGACGTCTCACCAAGCATTATTCATTTTTATTTTGCATTTGTTTATGAATATGTGAGTGGAGGGCTATGTCATCAGCAAAGAATAGGTTATCAAGTTGCTCGGTCAGTGACCACTGGATTCCATTCCTGTAATTATGTGTTTTATTATAATCTAATCTATGGCCTGTAGAAAGGGTAAAAGAGAACCACTAAATACAATTAGAACAAGACAAATGAAATTTTTGGGGCATGTTAAAAGACACAACGGCCTAATAAAAGTAATAATGGAAGGGAAAATACAAGGTAAAAGAGGCAGAGGCAAACCAAGACTAACATGGACAATTAACATCAAAAGATGGACAAGTCAACCTATGACAATCTGCACCATCAAAGCAAGAGACAGAGTGGAATGGCGCTTCATGGTAGCCAAACTTTGATACGGAGACGGCACTCAATGATGATGATGAGAAAGGGAAATGAAGTTAGAAAGCATCGCTGTCTCATTCCTTCTCTTAATTCAAATACTTGTGTAAACTGTTCTTCAAGTACAACATGTCATCTCTTCATATGATGCTTTTACCAGGTCAGTAAACTTTGTAGGTTTGATCATCTACACCAGCAGATGTGGTATTTCATGATGATGAAACTTTGTAGGTTTGATCATCTACACCAGCAGATGTGGTACTTTATGATGATGAAACTTTGTAGGTTTGTAATGATCATCTACACCAGCAGATGTGGTATTTCATGATGATGAAACTTTGTAGGTTTGATCACCTACACCAGCAGATGTGGTATTTCATGATGATGAAACTTTGTAGGTTTGTAATAATCACCTACACCAGCAGATGTGGTACTTTATGATGATGAAACTTTGTAGGTTTGATCATCTACACCAGCAGATGTGGTATTTCATGATGATGAAACTTTGTAGGTTTGTAATAATCACCTACACCAGCAGATGTGGTACTTTATGATGATGAAACTTTGTAGGTTTGATCATCTACACCAGCAGATGTGGTATTTCATGATGATGAAACTTTGTAGGTTTGATCATCTACACCAGCAGATGTGGTATTTCATGATGATGAAACTTTGTAGGTTTGATCATCTACACCAGCAGATGTGGTATTTCATGATGATGAAACTTTGTAGGTTTGATCACCTACACCAGCAGATGTGGTATTTCATGATGATGAAACTTTGTAGGTTTGTAATAATCACCTACACCAGCAGATGTGGTATTTCATGATGATGAAACTTTGTAGGTTTGATCACCTACACCAGCAGATGTGGTATTTCATGATGATGAAACTTTGTAGGTTTGTAATAATCACCTACACCAGCAGATGTGGTACTTTATGATGATGAAACTTTGTTGGTTTGTAATAATCACCTACACCAGCAGATGTGGTACTTTATGATGATGAAACTTTGTAGGGATTCCATAACAACTCTTCCATAACATCCTCTGTCCAAACAATCAAATGTCTTTTCATAATCTACAAATCTAAAATAAAGTGAGGAGATTTTATGTCACCCCCGATAGAAAAAACTTTTGACCCTGCTGGGATGTGAATCCTTGTTCTCCTTGTCTGAGGCACAATGTGTTATCTATTTGGTCACCTGCTCTCTTTCTCTCTCTCTAAACCAATTCTGTTAAATTCTTACCAAACCATTCTCTTGAACTGTCTTGTATCTTTTCTTTCTGTTCTCTCGGACTCTTCTTTCCTCAATTTTTCCAGATGTCACAATATATTCCAGTTGTTCCCTTATTACATGGTCAACAAAATTATGACTGTTTCTTTCAGATGTTGGAAGTTAGCTTTCTTTTTGCTTTGCTCCCTTTTAGAATATCCTCATTACTCTTCTTGGCTGTCTGTGGTATTCTCAACATTTTTCTATAAAACCACATTTCTGTGGCTTCCAATGATTTTCTTGTCTGTTGTCCTATTGTTCAGGATGCACATAAATTATATTTATATAAATTTAAATTTATAGATAAAAATAAATATATTTTTATATATCATTTATATTTGTTAGTGATATTTTTCAATGTCACATTTTTGGGTAATCTTGTCAGCCAAAGACATCTATAGAATATCCAAAGAACTGCATTTTATTGATTATCCTTTTGGGCTGATTGTGGCGCACAGGTCAGAAGTCATATCTTTCTATGTCCAGCAGCCCGCCACAGCCTGTTTTAGTTCTTGATTGTTTTTGACACCCAAGTTTTCCTGTCTTTGATGATAGTTCTAAGTAGGATTTCTTTTAGTCTTCCTCATTTTCTTTTAGCCTCTAGTGTCCACATAAGGGCCTTTTGAAGTAGTCTTCTGATGTCCATTCTGAGAATGTGACTAAGGTATTTCCAGCGACGCTTCCTAACATAGTTGGAGACATAGTTTTGATTAGTTTCTAATCTTATTTCTGTAATTGGTTTGAAGTCTGACCAAGGGATATTTAACAATCTTTGAAGACATACTGACAGGAAATTCTAAACTAACGTGATGTTTCCAGCTTTGTGAACAAGGCCAGTTGAGGGTAGAGTAACATCAGCCATCTACAGCATCTATAGCTGATAAAAGTTACGCTAGTTGGAAAGTTTTTCCAATTTGATTTTCAGCCCGATGGCCTTTTGAAATCTATAGACAACTTTTGGTCAGCAGCATGCCAGACCATCTTTCTTTCCCAGAAAAAATCTCCAGTGCATATCTGAGGTTGGGTAAACCTAAATCTTGGGGGATTGAAGCCAACATCTGATCTTCCAGTCCAGTTACAACTAATCTAACTAAAGCTTCCACAACCATAAAGAATAAACATAGAATATGTATGAGATCATTGTAGAAAGAGAGTACCTGTAGAGCTTGTTGGTGCCAGGACCACACACATGTCTGCATTAGTCCTCTGTGCCTCAGATACATTGTGACACTGTAAATCATCTGTTGTACATTTTTTTCCTGTGTATACAGAAGACATGAGCCAAAGGTGAGTGGCTTAACTCTTTTAGTACAGAAGGTTTTTATCAACGTAACGGAAGAGATTTCAAATAGGACATTTTTCATGGTTTTAAATATCAATCTATATGTTTATATTTATCTAACACATAACATATTATATATGGATTTTTAGATAATTAAACAAGGAATTAGATTTCACCAATACCAAGATAATACAAGACATGTAACAAGAATAGAATACAGTTTGATGACAGTTTATACTAATCAAATTGACAATGATGCACTCTGCAGCTAAACATATGTGACAGAAATCAGCACGACATGGTGTGTCAAAACATACGGAAAGAGTTAAGACACAGATATGTTTACTTACAGTAATCAAATCTACAAACTTAATTGTTTCCTCAGTTAAACTTCACATCTTTGCTTCATCAGAAACAAATGACTGTTGAAGCGAACTGAAAACTCTGCTTACGATGTTTCTTGAATAAATTAGGAAACCAAGTCAAGGTCACTGACCTATAAGGTGGTAATAATACACTCATAGATTTGATTTAAGAGCTCCAGCTCTTAGGTTCTATTTAATGACCTGTGACATCAATCATCAGACGGTGAAATAGATAGTTCCTAAATTAATAGATGAAGGTAAAGTACGAGACTTGAATCAGCGTCTTAGCACGCGAGGTTTCACCCATATGTGCTCGGCCGCCTATCCAGAAGTGTTCGGAGACTTCTGGATATCATTGCTTCAAGCATCAAAACTCACGATGCATTGTGGCATTACTTACCTTCCCAGAGTACTACCCTGGTACCCATTTCTGCCAGCGGCTGGACCGTAAAGTTTATACAGGAAACGACATTGCATATATAGACAATACTTCGGGCGAACGAAAGATAGATCAACTGCTGCTGTATGTTTTAGCAAATACACAGCTAGTGATTTAACAAATACATAGCCAGTGATTTAACAATTACACAGCCAGTGATTTAACAAATACATAGCCAGTGATTTAACAATTACACAGCCAGTGATTTAACAAATACACAGTCGGTGATTTAACATTTATACAGTCGGTGATTTAACATTTAAACAGTCGGTGATTTAACAAATACACAGCCAGTGACAGTGATTTAACAATTACACAGCCAGTGATTTAACAAATACATAACCAGTGATTTAACAAATACATAGCCAGTGATTTAACAAATACATAGCCAGTGATTTAACAAATACACAGCCGTGATTTAACAAATACATAGCCAGTGATTTAACAAATACACAGTCAGTGATTTAACAAATACACAGTCAGTGATTTAACAAATACACAGTCAGTGATTAACAAATACACAGTCAGTGATTTAACAAATACACAGTCAGTGATTTAACAAATATGCAGCCAGTGCTTCAGCAAACATGCAGCCAGGTGTTTTAACTCTTAGAAGTCCTTGGTTTTTGAAAAAATTAGTTCAGGATATTACATATTTGTGGACAATCACAGAAATCAATCTTTGGTCTAAAGCCAGGCTTATTATGTATTGCTGAATAGGGAATTGACGTTGATGTTTTTGGAATTAGAATGTGTTTGCTTAATAATCTGGCCTAGTTTTTTTGCTACTAAAAATAAACGCTGACCTAAAAACACACTACACAAAAAATTACCAAGAAGGGGAAAAAAAAGCATTAATATTATTATCAAAATCTTTAACACAGTCATTTACAAGATTCATTTTTACATAAATTAATGAAAATACTTTGAAAAAAACAGTTAGCAGTATACATTTTAAAAATGCATGTAAATTGACCAACAATAGTCAAAATGCTCACTGTTATATAGACACATCCACAACAACACACTTAATGTTAGAAGTGAAGGATTTTCATTTGAAAAGAAAACATTATTATGCGTTATATATATATATATATATATATATATATATATATATATATATATATATATATATATATATATATATATATATATATAGATACATATATATATATATATATATATATATATACAGTCGAACCTGTCTAAGGCGACCATTCACGGGACTTTCAAAAACTGGTCCCATAGGACAGGTGGTCCTGCCTCACAGGTTTCACATAATAAATAGAGCGATAAAAAAATTTTATCCTAAGCACTATGAAAACTAACCTGCAAATCAGCGTAATCCATGAGTAGAACATAGTGCACATGTCGGTCTACAATAGCCACTGGTTGGACACTTTTCATAAAACACGATAGTTAAACACACAAAAATAAAACACACATACACAGATTCCACTTATACTGTACATGTATCACTTTTGACTTGAAAAAAAATCCAATATGGTAGTCTGTTGTTTGACAGATGAAATAAACGATAAGTTCAATTTTTCTCTCAAGTCCATGATAACGTCTAGTATGTCAGATCTCCCGTTTGTTATTGAATAGGTGCGCAGAAGCTCCAAAGCATTATGTGCATCTGCGATAGTGTATGTTTTCTCAATGTCAGTAGAATCTTGTTCGTTGTCTGATTCACTATTCACATCCTCAGCAGCTAAAATTGCAGTGGCAGGAAGATCCCAGTTTGTTTCTATTGTGTTGCAAGTTTGGAGCCCTGAATCAATCCTGGAGATGTCTGTCAATTGGTATCCAAACAATTCTTTTGAAAGGTTATCCAAAGCAGTAGAAATTGCAGTAGAAACAATTTGCACGTCGGTCTTTGATGCAGATTCCATGTGCGTCAGAGAATATGCGTGTGTTTCAGCAGGACAATGAAAACCTGCTTTACAGAAACACTTAAGGATGGTTGAGTTGTCCACTTCTTTCCATGCTGCAGCAATCCAGTAGACTACATCCAGTAAATTGACCTGTTTCATGAGTTCGGTTCCGGAAGCATCCTTGTTTGATTCCATGACTGTGATAAGATGTAGAAGCTGTTTTTGTCTAAACTTTAATTTAAATGTCTGAATGACACCCTGGTCTAGGGTTGAACTAATGCAGTTGTGTTGGGTGGCAGAAACTGCAGCTTAACATTCTGTAGTTCGATCTTGGGATGACAGGTAGCGTTGTCAACAAATAAAATAATGTGGCGCTTTTTTTTCTGCATCTTACGGTCAAAACTTTTCAGCCAATCTTCAAATATAGCTGCAGTCATCCATGCCTTTTTGTTGTTTCTGTAAATCACTGGCAGTGTGTTTTATGTTGATGTTTTTAAAATCCTAGGGTTAGCTGCTTTCCCAATCACTAAAGCCGGTTCTCGTTCCCCCAACATGTTAGTGCATAGCATCACTGTTATTCGCTCTTTGCTTTTTTTACCCCCAGCGCATTTTTCTCCTTTGACAAAAAATGTTTTGTCCGTAGTCGCTTTGAAAAATAACCCGGTTTCATCTAAATTAAAAATGTCTTGAGCAGCGTAACCATAGCATATCTCGGATAATTTAGAAGTCCAGTCAGCCGCAGCACTCATATCTGAATCACCGACTTCGCCACATTGCTTACCAAACACAAGATTGTGTCTTTTAATGAAGGCCTCTAACCAGCCGTTCGATGCTTTAAAGACTGAGTTTTCCAATTCTTTTGCAAACTGTAAAGCTCGTTCTTTGATCATCGGCCCAGATAACGGAATTTTTCGTGCAAGTGCTGATTGACACCATTTCCAACAAAGTGTATTTATGTCTTCATTTCCCGTTTTCCTGCTATTCCTTCTTTTCATACTTGGTGCATTATTTTCAAAGTCATTCATATACTCGGCTTTTCTCTTTAACGTACGTAAAATCTGTGTCTTTCCCACTCCAAACTGTTCTGCCAATAATCGCGAACTTTTACCTTGCTGATTTTGTCGAATCACTGATATTCGTTCTTCCAGCGTTAATGCTTTTGGTTTTACACTTTTGACACTGGCCATTTCCTATATTGTGTGTAACACTTTTAAAATCGACAAAAATAATTCACTGAGATACTGTACATGTACATGAATACACTCTAAGCGGGCAATGACTAATTCTTTAGTTAATTCCTGTAATTTATACGGGCCACGCAATGGTCTACTCTGGTCTAGACGGAACCGCGAAGTGATGTCACTTCACGAATCATAGATCTGTGTCTGCACCAGTATTGACTGATAAACGTAACACGTCCCACTGTAATCTGGGACTCACTAAATACGGGAAAACATCAACACCTGTAGACACCTGTGTCGATCGTTTATGGCTCCTAGCGAGACGAAGGACTGGCTGGTCGTCGTAAACGGGATAAATAACATTGGCGGCGGTTAATTAGCCTGGTCTCTGGTCGCGTCATACGGTGAGCGCCGTAATCAGTGTTAGCATATAGTAAAAAACTCGGGGAAATTGTAGACCCGGTCCTATAACCAGGGAAACGCTTTAAACAGGTGGTCCTAAGACCAGGTTCGACTGTATATGTATTCACAAATGTTATAAAATAATTGTTACTTAAATAAGGTTTATACATCACGGTGACTTGTTACCAAACCTTTAGTTGTGTCCTTGTTTTAGCACAGTGCACAGAAAATAAAAGATCGTTATACCTCTGTCAAATAAAGTTCCTAAATGTTTTTTTTTAAAATACATCTTCTGCAAGCACTTAAAACAGAATTTAATTAGATTAATTTGACAATTTTATGTTATTCTCTTAAATATTCACTTTTATAGCATAAAATAAATTAGTAATAATTTATAATGGCATTTTTAGAGGGCAGCCGATCAGTAATTTTAGCACAAGTGCACAAATAACCCAACCTGGATATCTGATATTTATATACTGTGTTACTGGAAAAAAGAATTAATGAATATAAAAATAGCTAAGCGTCGAGACACCATTTAAAATGTAAATGAATTGTGACCTACATAGTTCTATTGACATTTCGAGCCGCAGGATTGAAAACTATCTTTCTATCTATTGACTTTTCGAGCCGTAGCCGGCCCATAGGGCGTAGGCCAAGATACACCATCTCCTATCTGAATTTTTGTTCTAGCAGTTTTCTTTTAAAGATATTTTATCAAATCTCGCCATTTGTCTCTGTTCTGTGCAAGCAGTTCTATCTCATTGAGGGAGCCAAATCCTGCTGCTCTTGCCTCTGTCATCAATGTTCTTCTCAGTGTCTCTCTGGGTCTTCCTCTTTTTCTCTTACCTGTTGTTTCCCATATGAGGGCTTGCTTTGCTATTCGGTTATTATCACTTCTCATCACATGTCCAACATATGACCATCATCTTTTCTTTATTACTGAAGATATTGGTGGGTGATTGGCGATTTCTCTAATTTCCTCGTTTGTTTTGAATTAGTTCGACGCTATACCAAGTTAACAATTACTTACTGTAAATATATTGAAATGCTTTTCTTTGGAGCAGTTTGAGAGGTTCTTCATCAATAATACTGTCTAGAAGTAAGACTTTCTCTGATAGTGAATCCAGGTCACAGTCACAAGTCACATGACCACTTGCCATTTTTTGTCTGAAATCTGCACCTAAAATGTGAAACACACTTAATGACATCTCTTAAAACACACTTAATGAAATCTCCCAAAACACACTTGATGACATCTCTTGAAACACACTTGATGACATCTCCCAAAACACACTTGATAACATCTCTCAAAACACACTTGATGACATCTCTCAAAACACACTTGATAACATCTCTCAAAACACACTTGATAACATCTCTCAAAACACACTTGATGATATCTCCCAAAACACACTTGATAACATCTCTCAAAACACAATTGATGACATCTCCCAAAACACACTTGATGATATCTCCCAAAACACACTTGATAACATCTCTCAAAACACACTTAATGACATCTCCCAAAACACATTAGATGCTATCTCCCAAAACACACTTGATGCTATCTCCAAAACACACTTGATAACATCTTTCAAAACACACTTGATGACCTCTCTCAAAACACACTTGATGACCTCTCTCAAAACACACTTGATGCTATCTCCAAAAACACACTTGATGCTATCTCTCAAAACACACTTGATAACATCTCTCAAAACACACTTAATGACATCTCCCAAAATACACTTGATGATATCTCTCAAAATACACTTGATGACATCTCCAAAACACACTTGATGATATCTCTCTTTGGCATTTACCCAGTGACTACTAAAGGAGACTTTGGGGCTTCGATAGCCTAAAACACACTTGATGACATCTCTCAAAACACACTTGATGACCTCTACCAAAACACACTTGATGACCTCTCCCAAAACACACTTGATGACCTCTCCCAAAACACACTTGATGACCTCTACCAAAACACACTTGATGATATCTCTCAAAACACAGTTGATGACATCTCCCAAACACAGTTGATGACATCTCCCAAACACACTTTATGACCTCTCCCAAAACACACTTGATGACCTCTCCCAAAACACACTTGATGATATCTCTCAAACACACTTAATGACATCTCCCAAAATACACTTGATGACATCTCCCAAAACACACTTGATGATATCTCTCTTTGGCATTTACCCAGTGACTACTAAAGGAGACTTTGGGGCTTCGATAGCCTGATACACACTTGATGACCTCTCCCAAAACACACTTGATGATATCTCTCAAAACACACTTAATGACATCTCCCAAAATACACTTGATGACATCTCCCAAAACACACTTGATGATATCTCTCTTTGGCATTTACCCAGTGACTACTAAAGGAGACTTTGGGGCTTCGATAGCCTGATACACACTTGATGACATCTCTCAAAACATGTATGATGACATCTCTCAAAACACAGTTGATGACCTCTCCCAAAACACACTTGATGATATCTCCCAAAATACACTTGATGACATCTCCCAAAACACACTTGATGATATCTCTCTTTGGCATTTATCCAGTGACTACTAAAGGAGACTTTGGGGCTTCGATAGCCTAGTTGGGAAACCACCCAACTGGGCTACTGACATTCGGAGAACTCATGTTCAATTTCTGCTGGAAGCAGTGTGAGTTGTACTTGTGGTTGGAAAAAAAATTTACTTTTTGCCATATCTATTCTTTTGTTTATTTCAATTTTACATTTTCCATCACTGGATAGTATGCCCAAGGTAGGTGTAGCTCTGAACTGTCTCCAGGTGTATTCCTTTAACTTTGATATTTATTTGTAGGTCTTGAGAATTTTCTTTCCACATAAACATAGTTTTAGTCTTTTTGATATTCATATCTAATCCATATTTTTTGCTTGTCATGTTTATTTCATTAAGCAATTGTTGAATATCTTAAGGATTTTTTGCTAGTAATACAGTATTGAACAAGCCTTAAATGGGTACCAGATTTTTTTCTGGGAAAGTAAAGCACCATGGGCGTAATACCGACCACATTACCCAAAAATCATGTGCTGAAGGTCTGTAAAATATAGGGTCACTAACACCATATTTCCCTATATGCCACTTGGCGTGACGGGGGTACTTTACCTCTTTTTTTTTTACTTAATACAGTATTGAACAGCTTCTCTTATGACTAAATCTGTCGATATTGGATAGACAAATGAATTTGTGGTGCCTGGCCTCATCTTCTTTCACCTGACCTTTTATTTTCCAAATTTAACATTAACACTTCTTTGAATGTTACTGTGCTGTTTTTTATTCTTGTTCTTCATGTGCTATAATCTGACGCCAGATTTTATCAGTTTCTTTTGCTGAAAGAGAACTCACTCAAGGAAGCCCTGCAAACATTCTTGGATCTCAGTACTGGTCTGTCTGTTGGTCTCTTTCCATCCCTAAGTTCGCCATACAATATTTGTTTGGGAATACAAGCTTAGTCTTTGACTCCTAAGTATTGCATTGATGGATATGAATTTGGCTTGTTGCAGTATGTTAGAGTTAGTTACTTTATCCTGCCATTGTGATGTTCATTATCTTGTGAAGGCAGAGTACATGGAAGCTGTTTTACCCTTTTCTCCCACCCTGCATATTTCTGTATACACATAATATACAAATTGCAACTTACAAAACTTATGTAATTTCTCATCACTTAGATGAGACAAGTAACTCCTCACAGATTCAGCATGAGATCCACTCTCCTGGTCTGCCTTAGAAAGTCCACAAATTAAAAAAACAAATAAAAGAACATAAGGTAATGCCAAAACAAGCACACAAGTTCATAGAATGACAGAAAACCTGATAAATTAGAATTCTAGAAGAAACTTGACAATATTTGTACATGAGGATGTATGCATCTGCCACTTTATCTTCACACTTTAGAACAATACTTCTTGGAAATGGTTTCAAATTATAACATCACATACAAATTAAATGATGATATTTTTAGTGTATTTATGATTATCATCATTTTTGTGTCATTTCCACCAGAAGGTTGACTACCTGGAAGCACCATTTCACTCTCTTCCTATCTTGTCTTGATGGTACACATTGTCATTAGTTTTTCTGTCCATCTCTAGATATTATAAGTCCTCTTTAATCTTTGTCTGCCTTTATCTCATTTACCTATTATTTTCCCCTTTCAGTTCATCTTCTTTCCTTCCTCATTTGCCTTTCAGCGTTGAGGGGAGATATCATTTGCAGTATTTTGCTCTTCTGTTTGCCTCTGTTGCTGTTATGTTTCCCAGTGTTTCTAATATTCTATCGATCCATCTTTTTCGTGGTCGACCCTTTGGTCTGGTATTCTCACAGCGTGTATTCAGGGCTCATTGTGTTGTGTTTTGATTACTCTGCCTTGTCACGCGGCCAAACTATTTTAGCTGTTGTTTCTTTATATATTATATGGCGAGGGCTATTCCTAGCTTTTATCTCAGTTCTTCATTTCTGATCTTATCTCTCAAGCTTTTTCCTGTCATTCGTCTAACACACTTAATCTCAGGAGAGGTTATTTTTCTTATTGTTCTTGCATCTAGGGTCCAGGACTGGCATTGGTAGCACAACGTTGGGATGAAGATTTCAGATTTCCCCTTTCAGTAAATAAATATAAATAAATGTATTTGATATTTCAATGAATTAGTTGTAAAGAAAATATAAAAGTGTGACTGAATGAATGAAACTGTTTGGCAGTCATGTAATCATCAGCCCTATCCTTGACAAGTCTGAGTGTTATTTCTTTCAGAGCTTAAATAAAAACCATAAAAGAACAACATGTGGTGCCTGCACTGGGCAGGCAGTCTTTAATCCAAACCTCTCAATTAAATGCTCAGTAAACTTAAAAAATGTGGAAATGCTTAACAGATAGATATTTTGTTTATTTCTTTCCTGATAGATCTGAAGGTATGAATTATTCAAAATAGTGTATACTTTATAACCAACCTACAAAGTGTAATTATTGGTGGCCACAGTAATGAGCCTTTACAGAAGAAAGTTGAGAAAAAATAAATTTTATTACCAACATCATATTTTGGTCTTGTAAGGAGAAGAGGGCAATTGGAATATATTGTGACAACTGGCAAGAAGTTGAGATAAAATAGAGCAGCACTGTCTAATGTAATTGTATACTGCAGGCACATCTGACTGATGGCCACCAAGATACAGGCACCATGTCACTATTGCGATAATAATAACAAAAGTAACATTCGCAGTAATATCACGATAATTAAAATTAAGAGATGAAAATTTAACCCTGAAAAAAATATCACTCATAAGTAAACGACAAAATTGTGAAATTCTAATTGATGTTAAAGTTGGGTAAGTAAAATTTAGTGACCGGTAAGTATGTTTTGTGCACCAAGAAAAGAGCACCTTGATGGACAGCGCTGAAATAGAGGGAAACAGAGAGAAAAGATACCAGATAGTTTTAGAGAATAGTTTGGTTGGAAGTTAACAACAGAAATGATAAACAACAAGTTAACAACAGAAATGATAAACAAGTTAACAACAGAAATGATAAACAACAAGTTAACAACAGAAATGATCAACAAGTTAACAACAGAAATGACAAACAACTGTAGAGATAGTAGGTTGTAAAGAGACGTGATCACCTACACCAGCAGGGTTGATGCTTGATGAAAAAGACAAACAAAGAAATAAACAACAAAAACTGTACTCACTCTTCTCCGAATGCTTAAATCAGACCTCTGTATCCTGCATGTTGAATTGATACTGACAAGTGTGACAATGAAAACGCTGAGTCCGTCTCCGAGAGTTTCCAGCGATAAAACTGGTGACAAGGCATAATTGTCTGCCTGATATGACCACAAGGTCTGTCCGTCAATTCCGCTTACAATCAATGTCTGGAAACAAAGCACAAATTGGTATAGTTGAAAAAACATATGTAGAAAAAATTAAAACAATCTGTTAAATAATGGACACAAACAAATTTTACTCTGTCCAAAGGGAAAAAATAACTGTCCAGTTTTGAAACAAAACAAACAACAACATAATTTTATTGTTTAGAAAAGGAAACTTTGAGATAAATCAACATGCAGTCAAGTTGTCTTGTTTTCAATCAATATGGTTTTTAAATCAACCCACAGGGAAAGAAATGATACATAAAAGATGGTGGATTTGTATAGAACAAATGCCTCAAAATCCAAATACTAGCATTACCAGACAAGCTCTTACCAGGAACCCACAGGGAAAGAAATGATTCATAAAAGATGGTGGATTTGAATAGAACAAATGCCTCAAAATCCAAATACAAGCAATACCAGACAAGCTCTTACCAAGAACCCACAGGCAAATGTGGGTTGCAGGGAAGACCTAGAAACAGATGGAGATGAAACCTTGAGACAGAGATTGCAAAGATAAATTGAACCAGAGGAGATTAGAAGAGACAGCAAAGGAAAAATAGGAGAGAACTTTGACTGAAGGTTTTTGCTTCAATAGAAAGTATAAATGGCAAGAACAGAACAATGTGGCTTTAGGATTTGCTCAAACTTGTGAAATTATTACTAAAGTATTTGTTGTTTGTTGTTATTTTTAAACTGGGGTTAAATAAGGATATATTTGATCACCCTTGTTATTTGGAGTTGTTATGGACTTCATAATGAAGAAATGCTGCACTGGTAATAAAGGCATTGAATGGATACAAGGAGACCATTTGGAGGACCTCGACTTTGCTGATGACATAGTTTTCATCAGCAGTCAGATAAAAACGATGCAGGAAAACACAAATGAACTATCATCAATAGCCAGCAAAATTGGGCTTAAGATCAATCATGAAGACTAAAGTCATGAAAAGCTTAATTCCAACAGATAACAAAATATACATGGAAAACAAACCAGTGGAAGAGATCGATCACTTTATCTATCTTGGAAGTCACATTGATCGAGAAGGGGATACAAGCAAAGAAATTAGAATCAGAATAGCTAAAGCAGCAATGTCTTTCAGAAGTCTTGAAAAGTTGTGGAAATTAAAACTCATCAGCACAAACACAAAACTTAGACTATTCAAATCAAATGTACTATCAACCCTTACATATGCATGTGAAAGCTGGAAAACAACAAGAGATATAGAGACACAGTTGAACGCATTTGAAAATAAATGTCTAAGGAAAATACTTGGTATAGCGTGGAACGAATTCAAAACAAACGAGGAAATTAGAGAAATCACCAATAAACCACTAATATCTTCAGTAACAAAGAAAAGACGATGGTCATGTGTTGGACATGTGATGAGAAGAGATAATAATCGAATAGCAAAGCAAGCCCTCATGTGGGAACAACAGGTAAGAGGAAAAGAGGAAGACCCAGAGAGACACTGAGAAGAACATTGATGAAGAGACAAGAGCAACAGGAATCGGCTCCCTCAATGAGATAGAACTGCTTGCACAGAACAGAGACAAATGATAAAATATCTTTAAAAGAATTGAAAACTGCTAGAATAAAAATTCAGATAAGAGAGGGAGTATCTTGGTCTACAACCCTATGGACCGGCTATGGCTCGAAAGGTCAATAGAGATAGATTTGTTGTTTACCTTATACAGACAACCACACACCCAAATGTGTCAATGGTCACGGAAAAATATGGACCTAGATCTGCTTATCCTTGACTTCAGAGTTCATTAAACAATGTTGATATTGACTATCACACTCCATCATATTTCTTTATCTGTTATTCCACTTTGTGAGCATACAAAGTCAAAGCCTATCTATTCTGTTATGCTGTTTTCCCATTTCTTGTATCCACATATTTTACTTTGATCACTGATTGTGCTGTAAAAAATGTTCTTTGCTACACCTCTTGATTAGGATGTGTACACACACCAACGTTTACTTTGTTGTATGATGTATAAAATATAGGCTTAACACTATGTTCCCAAAATGAAAACAAGGCAATAGTTGTATTACTTTTAACCATTAGTAAACAGTCAACAAAAGAACTGATACGATGCACTGTAGATAGAAGATTGTGGAGGGACATGATCACTTACGCCAACCGGTATGGCACATGATGATGACGATGAAATTTGTTTATGGCAACATGTCTATGTTCACCCAATAATTAAAGGAATAATTAGACCTCCCTGTCCTTCGCCCTCAAAAGAAGGTTAAGTTTGCAGTAGAACAGTGATATTTGTGCCTTTCAGCCCAACACATCTGACTTTAGCATGGCACTTTTGGGTAGAGGGTTGCTTTCCCTCTCGATTTCAACCCACTACTAGACTGGCTAGTCTGTTACTTGGGGCACAGTGAAATGGTGGAGTAGGGTCTGGATTGTTCTTGCTCACTGATCCTGACACAAACCATTAGCTATGATTCACTGACAGCTTTCAATTCTGTTGCTGAGTGGCACCTTAGCCCTATTATTCATGATATCATTTCATCTCTTATCCCTCTTTTTATTTCTCCTTGATTTGCTTGTCCCGCTCATTCTAGATGTAGTAGAGTTTATCTTTGTTTCCTTGTCTGTTTATGTTGTTGTCGTTTTCTGAAGAAGGCTGCTTATTGGTTGAAACATCAGTAATTTGTTGTGTTTTTTTTTGTAAAGCTGTTATCATACCTTGTGGGAGTGCACGCTACACCCACTACTTGCTCCTGATACCAGCTTTACCGCAGCACTGTAATTATTTGCCTGTTCCCTATTATTGCTACTTGAAACAAGGAATCTGTTGGTGAAGACAACAGTAACTTTCACAGACATGGCTTCACTGGAGTGCTCTAATGCTGTTGTGGTTGAGAAGCTCAAGAACTGTTTTAGTGCCAAAGGCTACTACTTTCAGGGTTTCCCAAAATAGACTGACCATGTAAAACTCAAACCTGTTAACTGTGGAACTTCACACAACAGTAAAATTATCACCAGCAAAATGTGAGCAAAAAAAAAGAAAGCAGAGGATTCATTACCTGAGAAATGTTACTGCTATCACAAAATTCTCTCTTTAGATGAAACATAAAGTCTACAACTGCATCAGCATTAAAATAGCCAGGTACTGGATTTCTGAAAATAATAAATGAAAAAAGAGAATAGCGGAGGTAGAGTGTTGGGCCAGATTTGGGATACTCTGTAAATTATGGCTGGCCTTGTGTGGAGAAAAATGCTTGGGATTTTTATTTAGTTTTTGGTTCACTGAACACAGCTGGGTGTGTGTGTAGAAGGGGGAGGAGTGGAGATAGTAGAGAGGAAACAAAGACGAGAGAACAAGGTCAAGGAGAAAAAAAGGAAAAAGACATTAAGACGAAGTCATGAGAAAAAATAAGGAGAGGATGGGTCAAAATGCACGGGGAAAACGTGAAGACCATGTGAGCAGTCAGGTGCGTAGGTGTAGAAGTGGGACGAAGGAGAGAATAGAAGAGTAAACAGACAAGAGAACAAGGTCAAGGAGAAAAAAAAAAAGGAAAAAGACATTAAGACGAAGTCAGGAGAAAAATGAGACTATGGGTCGAAATGCACGTGCAAAATACAAAGACCATGTTCAGAAATGAGTGGGCAGACAGACCCATAGGAAGTCAATTTTGATTGGCTGACAAGATCCAAATTTAAGACGTCAACACGAGCAGTGCATTCCAGCAGAGGTCAATCACCATGAGAACTGACAAGGGTGACAAGTATCGCACGGATGAAAAGTATCGCCACATAGCGCAACAACAATTAATAGAGCTCTATAAAACATGCAGTGTAACAAAAGAAACAAAATACTTCCAGGTACAAGTAGACCACTTAGTGCTTTCCCTTCGTTAATCATTTTTGTGAGCCGTTGTATACAAGGGTCCATATGAAACTTTTTGGTCTGTTGGTACTGCATTGTAACAGGCATATTCATGCAAACAATTGAAGGTCAATGCTGTCAAATGCCATGAGTCTGTGTGTCACATGACATCATGCTGTCTACATGTGGTCAGCTGCTACAACCTTGTGTATGGGCTACACTTAGTATGATGGATGACAAATTTGAGAAATTCAAGTTATGTATTTGCATACAATTTTGAGTTTGCCGCTGGCAAATCTGCTACAGAGACCTTCATAATGCTTCTTTTGGCCATTGGTAAACACTCTTTAGACCAAACAGAGATCTCAGGCTGGTACACATATCTCAAGGCTCGTTGACTTTCTATTCAAGTTGATGAGCACACAGTGTTCTCTTCTTTACCAGCAAAATCTCAGAAAATGTGGGAAAAATGAGAGAATTGATCTATTGGGCCATTGTTGAACAATCCATCAGCTTCTCATATGGCTGATATCAGGTTTGGAGTCTGTTCAGAGCCTCTAACAGAAACCTGATCAGGCATCACATTTTTGTGAAGTTTGACCCTAGGCTCTTCATAACCGATCAAAAATAGGTGTCTTGACATGTGCCTTATGTTGCAAGAAACAGCTAATGATAAATAGAGGTGTCTTGCCATGTGCCTTATGTTGCAAGAAATAGCTAATGATAAAGAAACTTTCATCTCTTGAATCATCAAGACAGATGAAAATTGGATTTACAATTTAGAGTCAGAATAACAAATCACCACAGTGGACAAGCTCACCTTTACCAAGACCAAAAAAGACACAGCAGGTCTGGAGTGCAAAATAAAAAAATGCATGCTCATTTTTTAATCACTATCATAAATGTTCATACGTCAAGTCATTGTTTTCATAGAATTTGTTTCTTTTGTTGAACTACAATGAATTCTGAATTCCAATGCTGAGCTTTCAAGCGCCTGAAAGAAGATGTACAAAGAAAATGACAGAAACAATTGGCATCATGAACAACACACCAGCTCACACGTCACTCAAAATGAAGCAATTTTTAATAGAAAACAATATACCATATGGTCCCGTACCCTCCATATTCACTTGACCTAGCTCCCTGCCCCTCTCTCAATGACTTCATATTGTTCACTAAATTAAGAATAAAGCAGAAAAGATGCATCTTCAGCAATGCGGATGACATATCAGGCAGCTTTATACAGCCTTGAGGAAGAAGACATACACTGTGTCTTTGAGTAATGGAAGAGGTGCTGGCATCTTTGGCCATAATTATTCTTTCAAGAGGAAACAAAGATGATCACAACAATCGCCAGTTGCCATTAACAACGATCAAGGTGAAACAATGTGAGCCGCGATAGCTCAGTGGTTAGTGAACTGGACTACAACTGTCAAGGGGTACGGTTCGATCCCAACCGACGACTTCCGAGTTCACCCAGCCTTAAATGCATACCAGATTTTTTCTGGGAAAGTAAAGCAGCATGGGCGTAATACTGACCACATTACCCCAAAAATCATGTGCTGAAGGTCTGTAAAATATAGGGTCACTAACACCATATTTCCCTATACGCCACTTAGCGTGATGGGGGTACTTTACTTTTTTTTTTTTACTAAGGTGAAACAATAAATGTTTCTTCATGAGAATAGTGCCATGATATGAAGCTGTAGCTATGACAATTATCAAAATGAAAAGTTCTCAAAACTCACTTGTATATTTCTAGGCCAACAAAAGTCACTTGTATATTTCTAGGTAAACAAAACTCACTTGTATATTTTAGGTAAACAAAACTCACTTGTATATTTCTATGCCAACAAAACTCACTTGTATATTTCTAGGTAAACAAAACTCACTTGTATATTTCTAGGGCAACAAAACTCACTTGCATATTTCTAAGTAAACAAAACTCACTTGTATATTTCTAGGCCAACAAAACTCACTTGTATATTACTAGGCCAACAAAACTCACTTTGTATATTTCTGCCAACAAATATCACTTGTATAGTTCTAGGCCAACAAAACTCACTTGTATATTTCTAGGCCAACAAAACGTCTTCCCCATCTTTTGTTCAGAGTCTTGCCATCCAACAGTACCACAGATCCACCAGAGCTGGACACCAACAAGTCAACATGTTGTTTATCCTTATCCACATCCACTAGAATTGGGAACATCATCACATCTTCATCTTGACTCCTGAATATGACAGAACAACCTACCATAACATGGTCTTACAACACTTTGTTATAACAGGACAACCCACCATAACATGGTCTTACAACACTATGTTATAACAGGACAACCCACCATAACATGGTCTTACAACACTTTGTTATAACAGGACAACCCACCATAACATAGTCTTACAACACTTTGTTATAACAGGACAACCCACCATAACATAGTCTTACAACACTTTGTTATAACAGGACAACCTACCATAACATAGTCTTACAACACTTTGTTATAAC
Organism: Megaustenia siamemsis; assembly: GCA_032433765.1. NCBI lineage: Eukaryota > Metazoa > Mollusca > Gastropoda > Stylommatophora > Ariophantidae > Megaustenia > Megaustenia siamemsis. Next base: position 68,147,099 of record JAVIAB010000117.1, read on the forward strand.
AGGACAACCCACCATAACATAGTCTTACAACACTTTGTTATAACAGGACAACCTACCATAACATAGTCTTACAACACTTTGTTATAACAGGACAACCTACCATAACATAGTCTTACAACACTTTGTTATAACAGGACAACCTACCATAACATAGTCTTACAACACTTTGTTATAACAGGACAACCTACCATAACATAGTCTTACAACACTTTGTTATAACAGGACAACCTACCACAGCATAATTTTAAAACATGTTGATATAACAGGACAACCTACCACAGCATAATTTTAAAACATGTTGATATAACAGGACAACCTACCACAACATAATTTTAAAACATGTTGATATAACAGGACAACCTACCACAACATAATTTTAAAACATGTTGATATAACAGAACAACTCACCATAACAGGATTTTACAACACTTGGAAACAACAGAATAACCTACCACAACATGATTTGACCACACACTTTCATTTATGTTATATCTTCTTTCTCTGAGATCCTTCCATCCATCGTTCAGACAGAGATTCCTACTTCTCAATGAACCCTGTTGTCTGTTTCAGATATCCCCATAAAACTATTTCAGATATCCCCACAAAACTATTTCAGATATCTCCACAAAACTGTTTCAGATATCCCCACAAAACTGTTTCAGATATCCCCACAAAACTGTTTCAGATATCCCCACAAAACTGTTTCAGATATCCCCACAAAACTATTTCAGATATCCCCACAAAACTGTTTCAGATATCCCCACAAAACTATTTCAGATATCCCCACAAAACTGTTTCAGATATCCCCACAAAACTATTTCAGATATCCCCACAAAACTGTTTCAGTTATCCCCACAAAACTATTTCAGATATCCCCACAAAACTATTTCAGATATCCCCACAAAACTGTTTCAGATCCCCACAAAACTGTTTCAGATATCCCCACAAAACTGTTTCAGATATCCCCACAAAACTGTTTCAGATATCCCACAAAACTGTTTCAGATATCCCCACAAAACTGTTTCAGATATCCCCACAAAACTGTTTCAGATATCATCCCCCACAAATGTGCTGAAGTTGGATGTGTTGGGCTGAAAGGCGCAAATATAACAGTTATACTGCAAACCACAATATAACGCAGACACGTCCACTTAACATCCTTTTAAGGACGGATGACGAAGATGAATTCTACAGTCTACGAATACTCTAGAATACTTTAATCATCGGGCGATCGCAAGCAAGCAAGCATCCCCCACAAAACTGTTTCAGATATTATCTCCCACAAAACTGTTTCTTCCCAAAGGTATGTGACTCTTCCTCTCATGTCTGCATGCAATTTTGGTTTTGCAGAAAACTCATGACCTCTTGGCGGTCTTTTTTTTCTTCTGCTTATCATTTTAGAAACGATTATTTCAATAAAAATGTTGTTTATCTTTTTTATTTTGTAAACATCACAGTTTATTAAAATTAATTTGCTTACAATTTACAGACAAGCATAATGGGAAAAAAATAACATGGCGCTATATAGAGCCAATTCTAACCTATCGAAGTGATTCATGACAGTAGACAAGCAAATGAAAAGACGATTAGAGGTAACGGAGATGGGATTTCTCAGAATAATGTCAAGAGCTCCCTGGACAGCTGAAAAGACCTAATGAGGAAATTCACAGAGGCTAGAACAAAAACGGAGCTCCTAAAAACATCAGAAAGAAACAATCAACATTATCCAGGCACATCATGAGAAAAGGAAAGCTGGAATATTTGACTACAACTGGCAAAATACAGGGAAAGAGGTATTGCTGTCACCTAAGAAAGAAGATACTAGATAGCTTGGTGTCATGGCACGGTAAACAGTCAACAACAGAATTGATACAATGCACTGAGGACAGAGAATTGTGAAGAGTGAGAAATTAAACTAAATGTTAAATGTTTTTTCTGACAAAATTAATTTAATAAAATGTCAACAGCAAGAAAAATAATTAAACTTGTGTATGAACATAGTCTTCGAGCATAACAAACTGGACAAGAGACTAGGATGTATCAGTTTTAAAACAAGAGAAATGCAGCAAACTTAAGGCATTACAAACACTGACAGAAGTAACAAACATTGGCAGAAGTAACAAACATTGACAGAAGTAACAATCAGTGCAGCAGGTTAGAAATTGTTACAAAAAACTCACCTAAACAAAACAACCTGTCCATTATCATCTTTCTCTTGTCCCTGCAGCCAAGTGTAGATGGACAAATCAAGTCCAGTCAATGTCACACCAGTAGCTATGTGATACAGATCTGGCAGTGACACAGCCATCAATTTCCCTACAAGTGGAGTAGCAATGTCTTCTTATACACTCATAACAGTGATAAAATCATTAGCAATAAAACACTATCGGCTGTTAAATAAAAATAAGGATTTTTATTCTATTCATGAAAACAGTACTGGCTACTAAAGACAGTCGCAGGAATTGTTTTCATTATCTTTATTGACATAAATTATGCTAGTAAAGCTTGGGCTGTGCTCTTTGTACTGGAATAATTCCTTTTGTGTTTATTGCAAAAAAGACAAACAAAACAATAATAATATTTAAAAATAATAAATAAAAAAGCAAATTAAGTAATAATCACAGAGAACAAATAATTCCAAGAAAATAATTCTAAAAATATGTTCTAGAAAGCATCAAAGTCATGTGACTGAGAAATAAAGGCTTCAATTTATAACAATTATTGATGACTGACAGAAAACACTAAAATTCAGAAAAAATGCATGTAAAATGAAGATAAAACGGTTTGGAGAAACTAAACTAATAGAAAGGCAAGACAAACTCCAACATTTCAGCAAAAGCCTTCATCGGGTTTACTCTTATTGGGTATTTTACAAGTTAAGTAACATATCTATTGAATACAAGTCAACATATGCTAAATCAGGATAACGGTGTTCGTAAATGCCATATCTATCCGGACCATATTATTAGATTATGAACAACATGGGTAATTGCTGGATAATATCAGAGCAATGTATCAAAAGTACAAAAGTAAGAACAAATGATGAAATGACAGATTCACTTGAGCTAAGGAGTGAGACAGTGCTGTGATTGTTATTCAACATGGACAGAAGAACAACAGAATCAACAAAACATGAGGATAAAGTCATTCCAGAATGTGATTAAAGCAAGAACACTGGGATGAAAACATAGATCACTTTTGTTTCAACAAGTTAGTTCTGGACTATGATCCTTCAAATTGGAGACCGCTTAAAGTTATCAAGTTCAAATTGGAGACTGCTTAAAGTTATCAAGTTCAAATTGGAGACTGCTTAAAGTTATCAAGTTCAAATTGGAGACCGCTTAAAGTTATCAAGTTCAAATTGGAGACTACTTAAAGTTATCAAGTTCAAATTGGAGACTGCTTAAAGTTATCAAGTTCAATTTGGAGACTGCTTACAGTTATCAAGTTCAAATTGGAGACTGCTTACAGTTATCATGTTTAAATTGGAGACTGCTTACAGTTATCATGTTTAAATTGGACACTGCTTACAGTTATCAAGTTCAAATTGGAGCTTGCTTACAGTTATCATGTTTAAATTGGAGACTGCTTACAGTTATCAAGTTCAAATTGGAGACTGCTTACAGTTATCATGTTTAAATCGGAGCTTGCTTACAGTTATCATGTTTAAATTGGAGCTTGCTTACAGTTTTCATGTTTAAATTGGAGACTGCTTACAGTTATCAAGTTCAAATTGGAGACTGCTTACAGTTATCAAGTTCAAATTGGAGCTTGCTTACAGTTATCATGTTTAAATTGGAGCTTGCTTACAGTTATCAAGTTCAAATTGGAGACTGCTTACAGTTATCAAGTTCAAATTGGAGCTTGCTTACAGTTATCATGTTTAAATTGGAGCTTGCTTACAGTTATCAAGTTCAAACTGGACACTGCTTACAGTTATCATGTTCAAATTGGAGCTTGCTTACAGTTATCAAGTTCAAATTGGAGCTTGCTTACAGTTATCATGTTCAAATTGGAGCTTGCGTACAGTTATCAAGTTCAAATTGGAGACTGCTTACAGTTATCAAGTTCAAATTGGAGCTTGCTTACAGTTATCATGTTTAAATTGGAGCTTGCTTACAGTTATCAAGTTCAAACTGGACACTACTTACAGTTATCATGTTCAAATTGGAGCTTGCTTACAGTTATCAAGTTCAAATTGGAGCTTGCTTACAGTTATCATGTTCAAATTGGAGCTTGCTTACAGTTATCAAGTACAAATGCCTGCACTTTTTTTATACCATACGTTTTACATTTAAATAAAGAAATGTTGCTAAAAGAGAAAATAATAATTTGCTCCTTCTTTGACAATCAATTTCTGCTATCCATATAAATCAGCAAGGGTTACAAAATGGACAAGATGCTAGAGGTCTTTGCTAGTTATCAGTCTGTTGTACAGGTTTACTTCTGTGGGCCATATTTTCAATCTTCGGCAGTTTAAGACTATTAAAAAAAAAAAAAAAGGATAGCCACACAGAAGGTAGCTAAACTCACCAACACATCCATATATAATGTAGACTTCATGTTGTTTTGTGACATACTTTACTGGTGATGAATGAGCATAGCCTCCATGAGGAACCTCAACATATCCACTGCCTATTGTTGCCCCTGTCTTACCCGACATTAAAACCAAGCGACTTGATTTCCCAGACTGACCCTGTTGGAACATTAACAAGTTGACCTTTAGTTGAGGCAATTCAAAGATTCTCACATCAAAAAGTTGAAAGAATTAAAGATAGAATCAATCAAGCAGACATATCCGTAACAACTCTTTGATATAATAAGGGACAAAAAGTAAGTCAATAATTCTTAGTAAGAAACCAGCAATGGCTTGCAATCCTTGTGATATCTTGCCTTGTTGTACAGCACAGTTTCTCCACTTCTCACATCATTTGCCATCCGTGGCAACCTTTTTCATTCAAATTAACCATCTCTTTTCCCCTGTCTGTTGCCAGGTTGTCTTTGATCTGTCACATTTTCACTTTGGTGCCCATCAGCTAGAATTGTTTGATGGTGTCACAAACTGGAACCATCCAGAGACAAGTTTGAGAATGTAGAAGATTCATCACATCAGGCTTTTTAAGAATGTAGAAGATTAATTACATCAGGCTCAGAGTGAATCAAGTAGCTGTGATAAAGTAAGTAAAGTACCCCCGTCACGCCAAGTAGCGTATAGGGAAATATGGTGTTAGTGACCCTATATTTTACAGACATTCAGCACATGATTTTTGGGGTAATGTGGTCGGTATTACGCCCGTGCTGCTTTACTTTCCCAGAAAAAAATCAGTTACCCATTTAAGGCTGGGTAAACCCGGAAGCCGTCAATTGGGATCGAACCCTACCCCCTTGTCCTTTGTAGTCCAGTTTACTAACCACTGAGCTATCGCGGCTCCTTAGCTATGATAAACAAGTAGAAATTGGTTGAATAGTGAGGAGAGTTTTTTTTGTTATTGTCATATAATATTTCAATACTCACTTGTCAATCAATTTCTATGACAGTGCCAGAAATAAAACTTGAATACTCACATGTCAGTAACTTTCTTTGACAGTTTTCTTCTTCTTCTTCTTTATCAATATTCACAAAATCTGTACCTTTTGACCTGGCACATCCGTTTCCAGCATGGACAGATTTTTTTTTTTAATTGCTTAACAACTATTCCCAGACAATGATCATTTTGGCCTACTTAAAAAAAAATGTTAACTGCCAAGGGTTCTTTAATGTGAACCAAATGTATACTGGGCCTCTTGTTTTTTGTTGGGATCTATGGAGGTTAGACATTAAATGTCACTACATCAGAGACCAGGAGGAGGATAATACCATAAAGAAACCATTGATCTTCTTCTTTCCTTCCTCATTTGCCTTTCAGCGTTGAGGGGAGATTGCCATCTTTTGCTCTTCTGTTCACCTCTGTTGCTGCTATGTTTCCTAGTGCTTCTAATATTCTGTCAATCCATCTTTTTCATGGTTGACCCTTGGGTCTGGTGTTCTTGCAACGTTTAATGAAGGCTCATTCTGTTGTGTTTTGATCACTCTGCCTTGTCACGTGGCCAAACCATTTTATCTGAAATTTCTTTATATATTCTATGATGGGGGTTATTCCTAGCTTTTTTTCTCAGTTCTTCATTTTTTTATCTTGTCTCTCAGGCTGTTTCCTGTCATTCGTCTAACACGCATCATCTCAGCAGAGGTTATTTTCTTGTTGCTCTTGCATCTAGGGTCCAGAACTGGCATTGGTAGCACAACATTGGGATAAAAAATGTATTGTAGAGTGCCCATTTTGCCTCTAGAGTTATTTCATTGTTGGACAATAGGTGATAGCTGTCCAATGATTTGACAAGCTTTGTTGCATCTCGAATCTATTTCTGCTGTTTGTGAGTTGTCGTTCATCACTAGACTTCCAAGGTATTTAAATTCCTCTTCTTGTTTTAGTTTTCTGCTGTCTATAGTTATGTTGATGTTCTGTTGAATATCTTTGACAATCTGTTGTTTTCTTCTTTATAAAAAAAAAGTAAAGTACCCCCGTCACGCCAAGTGGCGTATAGTGAATATGGTGTTAGCGACCATAAATTTTACAGACCTTCAGCACATGATTTTTAGGGTAATGTGGTTGGTATTACGCCCATGCCGCTTTACTTTCCCAGAAAAAAATCTGGTACCCATTAAAAGCTGGGTGAACCAGAAGCCATCGGTTGGGATTGCACCCTACCTCTTGTCCTTTGTAGTCCAGTTCAGTAACCTCTGAGCTATCATGGCTGTTTTCTTCTTTATGCTAATAGAAAACCACTGATGCAAAGAGAAAATTCTCACCACCCGTAGTAGGATATGAACCTGAGATCTCCTTGTCTCGAGGTCAATGTCTTACCCTCTAGACCACTCAGCCCCCTACCTCTATAACAGTACCAGAATAATGCTGTAATACTCACATCTGTTAGTTTATCCAGATCTGTTCCATGTATCACCAGCATATCTAAAACTCCGTCAAAGTCTAAATCAGGCAAAGTGATGGCCCCATAGATATTCCATCCTGGAATGAAATGTGAGGACCAAGTGGTGCACTCAGGGTCCACAGCCCACAAAGTCTGACCTGTTGATATTATGGGCTTTTCCATTAATGTGCTGTTCAAATTTCACCAGGGCTTGAAAATGTGTAGTTCATTTAAAAAGAAAATAATGTTCTGCATTAAATAAATACATAACAAATCAGAAACAAAGAAATAGAAATAAAACAGTATGGTTAAAGCTTTACATAATTGAGTAAAAAAAAAAAGTAAAGTACCCCCGTCACGCCAAGTGGCGTATAGAGAAATATGGTGTTAGTGACCCTATATTTTACAGACCTTCATCACATGATTTTTGGGGTAATGTGGTCAGTATTACGCCTGTGCTGCTTTACTTTCCCAGAAAAAAATCCTGTACCCATTTAAGGCTGGGTGAACCCGGATGCCGTCGGTTGGGATCGAACCCTACCCCTTGTCCGTGGTAGTCCAGTTCACTAACCACTGAGCTATCGCGGCTCCCCACATAATTGAGTGGGCGACACAAATTAGAACGACATTTCAGCTCAATAGGCCTTCAGCAGGAACAAACATACATCACACACACAGATATGTATTTGATATGTGTATGTGGTGTATGTCTGTTCTATATAATAAGTGGACGACACAAATTAGAACAACATTTCAGCTCAATAGGCCTTCAGCAGGAACAAACATACATCACACACACAGATATGTATTTGATATGTGTATGTGGTGTATGTCTGTTCTATGTAATAAGTGGACGACACAAATTAGAACAACATTTCAGCTCAATAGGCCTTCAGTAGGAACAAACATACATCACACACACAGATATGTATTTGATATGTGTATGTGGTGTATGTCTGTTCTATGTAATAAGTGGACGACACAAATTAGAACAACATTTCAGCTCAATAGGCCTTCAGTAGGAACAAACATACATCACACACACAGATATGTATTTAAAATAAAAAATATAAATATTGCCGAAACGTTCTAATTTGTCATCCACTTTTTACATAAAGCATTGACCATACCGTTTTTTTTCCTCTATACTTTATTCATTTCTCCTTATTAGCTTTACTGCAGCTTTGCATTTGTATGCTATTTATATTTTCTTTGCTTATATCCTCTTGCAATCTTGTGCGGCATCTTCCACGACTCTATGTCCATATGACATTGTCTCGAGCAGACAGACATGTCTGAAGCAAAATGTGGGGTGACCCCTAGGTCTTTAGTTAGATGAGACATACTAGAATAATACAACAAATAGATTACATACCAGTTTTGACATCAATTGCCTGGCAGGTTGAGTTATATCCAGTAACAATGCAGTCCATTCTTCCATCGCTGTTAACATCAATGTCCAAACAGTTCTGGTAGAGCACCATCGAACGTGTTGGAGACTGCCACAACTTCTGTCCATCAATTCCACGCAGAGCTACAACCTGACCTCCATGTTGGTATCGGTTACCTGTACAGTAATTCATTCACAACAGGGATATCACTAAATGCTATAATTAAGGTGAGATTAAATCAATCCACATAACAAGCCACTGATATTTTACAAAGTTCTCATCATGCCATTGATATATAATGTAAGCTTCCATTTCTGATTTGTGATAATTTGCACATTTTATATTTTAATTACATGGATCCAGGTCTTTCTTTCTCTCTTTCTGGCATTCACCCAGCGAGCACTGGAGCAATATCCCCTTTACCATTCACCCAGTGGCTACTAGAGGAATGAATAGTGCCCTTTACCATCCACCCAGTGGCTACTAGAGGAATGAATAGTGCCCTTTACCATTCACCGAGTGGCTACTAGAGGAATGAATAGTGCCCTTTACCATCCACCCAGTGGCTACTAGAGGAATGAATAGTGCCCTTTACCATTCACCCAGTGGCTACTAGAGGAATGAATAGTGCCCTTTACCATTCACCCAGTGGCTACTAGAGGAATGAATAGTGCCCTTTACCATTCACCCAGTGGCTACTAGAGGAATGAATAGTGCCCTTTACCATTCACTCAATGGCTACTAGAGGAATGAATAATGCCCTTTACCATCCACCCAGTGGCTACTAAAGGAATGAATAATGCCCTTTACCATCCACCCAGTGGCTACTAGAGGAATGAATAGTGCTCTTTACCATTCACCCAGTGGCTACTAGAGGAATGAATAGTGCCCTTTACCATTCACTCAGTGGCTACTAGAGGAATGAATAGTGCCCTTTACCATTCACTCAGTGGCTACTAGAGGAATGAATAGTGTCCTTTACCATCCATCCAGTGGCTACTAGAGGAATGAATAGTGCCCTTTACCATCCACCCAGTGGCTACTAGAGGAATGAATAGTGCCCTTTACCATCCACCCAGTGGATACAAGAGGAATGAATAGTGCCCTTTACCATTCACTCAGTGGCCACTAAAGGAATGAATAGTGCCCTTTACCATTCACTCAGTGGCTACTAGAGGAATGAATAGTACCCTTTAGAATTTACTCTTGAAAGGATGTTAAGTAGGTGTAGTTGTGGTGTGTTCTAACTTATTTTTGCTTTTAGCCCAGCACATCTGACTTCAGCATGGTATTTTTGAGTACCAGGTTGCCTTCCCTCTTCGATCCCTACTCGCTTCTCTAGACTGAATAGTCTATTTCCAGGACCACCAGTAGAAGGTTCAGCAGGATAAGCTCTGTTCTTCACTGATCCTGATGCGTGCAGTCGGCTGTAGATCTCTGACCGTACTGAGGTCAATTGCTGGACAGGCATCTTGGCCCTAAAAAATTTGATCAATGCGGCAGTTCTTCTTTCTGTTCCTTCCTTACATTCAGGTTTACTGATAAGAAGTGCATCTGTATGATAACCTTAAGTATTTTGTTTGGGCATTGTTTTTGTTGAAAGAATAAATATCAAATTAATGGATAAGAAACTAATTAAAACAAGAATACATGTCAAGCTTTATAAGAAGATGTTGAAAATACATCAGTCATGTGCTGAGAATGAGTGAAGAAAGACTCCCCCCATCAGGCACTCATGTGGAAACCACCTGGTAAAAGAAAACAAGTCAGACCAAGAGAATTGTTATGTGGAACAATGATTAATGAATTACTAGTGAAGGCTCAACCATGGGACTAAGAAACAACCATGAACTAGCAGTAGATCAGTTGTGGAAAACTATGACTTCCACCTTATGTACCATCTTTAGCCAGAGAGGAAAATGAATGAATAAAAATTGTGTTTATTATTTCATGCAGTTTAATTGAAATAAAACCATATTTTTTCATTTAATATTTTTTGGGCGCCATTTTTTTTGTTGTTGCTACAACCTCTACCTGGAGATAAGCAGCACTGCTTTGGGGTAATGTAGTCATCACTGAACTGCCAGGAATCTGGTCCATCCTGATCAAATAGACCAATCAGAACATCCTCCAAGCCATCATTATCAGCATCCACCAACATCACACTGCCTGCAGTCCCTGTTGTAGGGAATTCAACATTCAATCAGCTGTGATTAATCTCTGTGTCTATCTCTCAGTCAGTAAGGCAGGTAATTAATGATATATTATATTTGTATGTTAGTCAGTTCAGTAATAATGAATAGCTGTTTACAAGTCATTATATATGTTAATTCAGACTCTGCGGTTATGTCTGAAATTTAGTAAGCCTGGCAGTAGGTGTAAATCTGTCTTACTTATCAGCCATTCTCTCTAGACATAATTCAGTTCTGTCTAGCTATCAGCAATTCTGTCTAGATATAATTCAGTTCTGTTTAGCTATCAGTTATTTTATTTCAGTAAGTCTGTCGCTGCCCATCTTCCATTTAATAAGTCTTTTATCTGTTTGTAAGCCAATGCATCTACCAACAAGTTAATCTTGATTTCTCAGTCTTTCTACCGACTAGTTATTTTACTTTATATACACTTCACAACTTTCTAAAAACATAGAGGCCAAGCTCAAAGTACTCACAAGTCAAATTAAATATCTGGACCCAGTCTGGAGTTGTCTTCCCTCTGTGAACATCTGTCACAATGCCATGGTTGTATGCATGGTTAAGTACAGGGAACAAGACTGCTGTTATGACAACTAGCAAGATTACCAAAAGGACAGCCACCAGCAGACACATTTGACGGCCCCGTCCCTAGAATGTAGCATTGGTATATTCAATAAAAAACAGGTGGAAACAGGAGAACCAGCTGATAAATCAAATGTTATACACGGATATTTTTCTAACACCACAGACCATAAAGGGGCTGGGTGATCTAGAAGTAAGACCTCTAGACAGAAAGGTCCCAGGTTTGATTTCTACCACAGGCAGTGGAGTTTAAAAACAAACAAAAAACTGGTTTCTTCATGGCTTTACCCTTCCCTGGTCTCTGGGTAATAAGATCTGACATCTAGCCCTCTAAAATAAAGAGAAAAACAAAAGGTCCTGTGTGCATTCTGTGCATGTTAAAAAATCCCTTGGCAATTGGAACAACAAAAATGGCCCCTGCCCAGGGAAATTTAATAGAAAAAATCTACCCAAAACGTTAAAATTCTCGATGATAAAAATTATGAGAGTACCTCTAAATTCCGAGAATATTTGGGAGATTCCTAACTGTTTTCTTTGTTTATCACTTTAAATTTGTGTCCATCAAACTGACTCCCACCATACATCTGACACATTCCACTTCAGAACCCAGCATTTAAGTTTGACAATGATATCACAAAGTTGTGATGAAGATACCCTTTATTGAAATCATTACACTAATATTAATTATTAAAATAAGTCAAAGTTGCACATAAAATATAAACTTGATTTCAAAATTGTAATTAACATTAAATTAACCTACAGTCTAAGTCAAATTACACATTAAATTAACCTACAGTCTAAGTCAAATTACACATTAAATTGACCTACAGTCTAAGTCAAATTACACATTAAATTAACCCGTAAAATATATAACATATATAACACATGTAATAAACAATTGCATGTAACATTCCTCTTTTTCTCCCTCTCACCTCCCTGTGGAGTATAAGTCTTCAACAAATACTTTCCAAGCCGTCCTATTGCTTGTCATTCTTTTAAGATTGTTCCATGTCTTCTCCATCCTCTTCATCTTTGCTTCCACCTGTCTTCTCAAAGTATATTTTGATCTTCCTCTTTATCTCCTCCCCTGGGTTTTAAAAAAAAAGGCTAGTTGTACAATGCTTTCAGTTGGCTTCCACAGTGAGTGTCCTATCCAGCATCATCATCATTGTCATTTCTCTTTGTTCACTGATATTAGACTGTACTTTCCCATAATTCCATGTTAATGATTGTGCCCTGCCATTTCCATAGTTTTATTCTGCAGAGGCATCCATTAATGAAGGTCTGTACCTTCGTTATTGCATGTAATGTTAGTCCTAAGTAAATATTCTAAAAATAAAAAAACATTGCATTTAGCTTTTACAGTAACACTTAGAATTTAAATAAAAATTACACATAACATAGAGTTTCCTCCATGTTTTAAGACATATGTGGAATATGGTGTTAGTGCCCATATTTTTAAATGACCAACAGCATGTTTTATGAGTAATATGGTCTGTATAACACCAGGCCACTAAGGTTTCCCAGAAAAATAAGGCCAACTGAACCTTCAAACCACTGATTGGATGGAACTAAACATCTTGTCCTTAGTTCACTAACTTCTGAGCTATCTCTTGGTTAAATTTCATATAAAAAAAAAAAAGGGGTGTAACATTAACCCCTAGTTAAACTTAAATTGGAGCATGTAATGCTGTAGATGGATGTATTGGGTTGAAATATCATGGCTTTGCCATAAACTAGTGACAAAAAACACCCACATCATCACTTAACCGGTGAACACTAAGAAGAAAAAATTGAAGTCTCAGTGGCTGAGTGGTTAGTGACTTGCTTTGTTATCACAAAGGTCTGCCCAGGAGTTGTGGATTTTTTTCAGGATTGACTCCATTGGGTGCACCCAACTTCTAAAAATGAGTATTAGAGATTCTCTCTGGGAAGTAACAGTGTACACATAAATTATGCAAGAAATGTGTACGCATAAATTATGCAAGAGATGTGTATGCATAAATTATGCAAGAAATGTGTACGCATAAATTATGCAAGAAATGTCTACACAAAAATTATGCAAGAAATGTGTACACATAAATTACGCAAAAAATGTGTACACATAAATGCAAGAAATGTGTACACATAAATAATGCAAGAAATACCACCCCAATCACCCAAAAATGTGTCGCTGGTCATGGAAAAATATGGTCACTAATACCATTATCTTCTTGCACCTGGCCAGGTGTGGAGGGAACCTTTACTTGATTTTAAATTAAATTTAAAGTAACGTTAACTCTTACCAAATTCTGCAAACTAACTGGCTGCCTCACTCGAGGCTGGCCTAATCTCTCCAGCTCAAACACATTTCTATGATCCATGTTCGGACCAATGACCAGACGTGAGTCATATAAGACGTTGTCATGAAATCCTTCATCTTCATCATCGCTTGGAGCAATCTGCGATAGTGGTTGATACTTGATAGTTGCTGTGCTGCTCATAACTGCCTGAATTATAAAATTTATCATTTGGATCAATTAAGTGCAAGAGGGGGGGGTGGGAGATAAATCATATTTATCATTCATTCATTCATTTTCCTTTCGGGCCAAAGATGACGCATAGGGCAGAAATCACAGTTCTCCACAATTGACGATTTGTTGCTAGTTCTTTGTTGTTTCTTAGTCCCATTGTTGAGGCCTTACAAGTAATTGTTCTGCGTAACGATTCTCTTCATCTGCCTTGTTTTCTTTTACCAGATGGTTTAAGCATGAATACCTGATGGGGAAGTCCTTCTTCATTTATTCTCAGCACATGACCGATGTATTTCCAACATCTTCTTATAAAACTCTTTTATCCATTTGTATGAAATATATTCCTTCCAGTTTATGTTTCAGATCCTATGTAGACATTTATTTTCAAAGTCACTTAATTTCCTACCTAAAGTCTGGGTGGATTTCCAACTTTCACATCCATATGTTAACACTGGTGTCACACAGGAGTTGAACATTCTAAATTTTGTTTACTTTAATGAGTACTTTATTTACCATATACAATCTTATATTATCTATGTTATGTGACATTAATTCAGATTATCACTTGTGTTGATGATACATTCTTATTACATGCATTTACTCTTCCATTACCCCGAAACATTATTGGATCTTTGTTTCCTTAAACTAATTCTTCCCTACATTTTTCCTGATTATTTTCTGCTGCTTTTGTAAGTCTCAATAATGGAAGAAGAAAAGAGCAACCATGCACATCAACAAACTCTGCAGTCAAACAATTGTACTTTTTACTGTACACATTAGTGTTTGTTGGCCAAACAGGCACCTATATTGATGTTACTATACTGTAGCACATAGTCTTGTTACTTTAGCATTTGTTGGCCAAACAGGTACCTATATTGATGTTACTGTGATGTAGCACATAGTCTTGTTACTTTAATGTTTGTTGGCTAAACAGGCACCTATATTGATGTTACTGTGATGTAGCTCATAGTCTTGTTACTTTAGCATTTGTTGGTCAAACAGGCATCTATATTGATGTTACTGTACTGTAGCACATAGTCTTGTCACTTCAGCATTTGTTTTAATCTCATTTCAATGTTTGGTAGCAAGTTAGTTAATGTTTGGAATTATGGCTCTCATGAGGACTTCACCAGTATCTGGTATTTTGCCCTTTTATTTTGAGCAATCTGCAGAGGTGATTCATATAGAAGTTCAATTTTTTTGCATGTCTGTCCATGTTTCACTGGCATAGAACAGTGTAGTGTGTACGCGAGTATGGTAGACTTTCAGTTTTAGAATGACAAACATGCAATATTCTACAATCTAGGGCTATAAATCAGTGATTGTAAATCTTTCAAATCTAAACTCAACAAACATAAGAAATTATACCTAATCTGTATGTAAATGAGAAATTGTTAAAGAGATGTTCATAAATGAATTATACCAGAAACATATACATAAACAAAAGTATTGCATAACCTGAATACAAATAATAATTTCTTTTTTCCCTTCCTCGTTTGCCTTTCAGCATTGAGGAAGGATATAGTTTGAGGTCTTTTGCTCTTCTGTTGGTTTCTTTTGCTGTTATGTTTCCTAGTTTCTCTAATATTCCATCATCCATCTTTTTTGTGGTCTGTCCTTGAGTCTGGTGTTCTCACAGCATTTTGCGAAGACTTGTGTCATGTTTTTGTCTGTCTTGTCTGTTTTATACATGGCTAAACTACTTTGGCAGTAATGTAGACAAAGAGGGAGGAACAGGAAATAATACCAAAATAAGGATATCAAAAGCAAGAGGAGCATTTGTAGCACTGGGAAACATATGGAAGTCCAAAGAGATTATGTTAAATAATAAAATAAAAATGCAGCCTCCTGCTGCAAAGCTCTGTATAATGAGTTTCCAATCACTTAGAACAGACCCCATGTCAACTTAGATTTCACACCTATCACATTCACATGTTTTGTTTTCTCTACTTAGAACTGGTGTTATGTAGAGCCAATTCTAACCTATGGAAGTGAATCATGGACAGTAAACAAACAAATGAAAAGACAATTAGAGGAAACAGAGATGTGATTTCTCAAAAGAATGTTGAAAGTTCCCTAAACAGCTAAAAAGCCCAATGAAGAAATTCTCAAAGAGGTCAACACAAAAAGGGGCTCCTAAGAAACAATCAAAATTTTTCGGGCACATCATGAGAAGAGGAAAATTTGAATTCTTGGTTACAACTGGCAAAATACAGGGAAAGAGAGATTGCAGACAAAAAAAAGAGAAATTAATACTAGATAGCTTGGCGTTATGGCATGGAAAACAGTCAACAACAGAACTGATATGATGCATGGTAGATAGAAGATTGTGGAAGGACATGATTGCCTATGCCAACTGGTATAGCACATGATGATGATGACTTAGAAATTATTCCATGTGAACTTAATTTCACAACTATCACATTCACATGTTTTATCTTTTCTACTTACTTCGACTTAGAGATGGTCCCATGACAGCCTAATTTCACAACTATCACATTCACATGTTTTATCTTTTCTACTTACTTCGACTTAGAGATTGTCCCATGTCAGCCTAATTTCACAACTATCCCATTAATGTATCAAACAAATCTACAAAACACCCTATTCCAGAAGCTGCATACAGTGTATTTTAACGCACAGAGTTCAGAATCTAAATCTTTCCAGCACACACGCCCCAGACAGCAAAATAGTGGAAATGACACAGACAATAATGATGCTGCTGGGCGTAGCTGTGACATTTACAAGTTATAAATTTAACTGCATCTCTGATTGGCTTGGAGCACTGAGGTCACAGATGTAAGGATATTGTGGTTACCTAACTGGTGTTGCAGTGCATGGTCTATGGAGCAAACTCTGCCCACTTGCTACCAAGTTCAAACAAAAAAGAGAAAGAAAGAGCCTTATCGTGTCTTGAGTGTGGAAATATAGTGTTAGTGTACCTGTTTTGCTACCAGCAACATATTTTTGGGATAATGTTGTCAGCACTTTGTCAGTACCACTATCATTCAAGTGTTCATTTATGTTTAGGAAAACCTAGAATTCGAAACAAACGAGGAAATTAGAGAAATCACCAATCAACCACTAATATCTTCAGTTATAAAGAAAAGACGATAGTCATATGTTGGACATGTTATGAGAAGAGATAATAACCGAATAGTAAAGCAAGCCCTCATATGGGAAACAACAGATAAGAGAAAAAGAGGAAGACCCAGAGAGACACTGAGAAGAACATTGATGAGAGAGGCAAGAGCAGCAGGATTCGGCTCCCTCAATGAGATAGAGCTGCTTGCACAGAACAGAGACAAATGGCGAGATTTGATAAAATATCTTTAAAAGAATTGAAAGCTGCTAGAACAAAAATTAGGATAAGAGAAGGAGTATCTTGGTCTATGCCCTAAGGGCCTGCTACGGCTCGAAAGGTCAATAAAATTAGAATTAGAAACCTAGAAGTCAAAAATCACAGATACCCATTTATAGCTGGGTGAACCTAGAAGCCATCAATCTCAGATGCCCATTTATAGCCAGGTGAACCTAGAAGCTGCCAATCTCAGGCAGGTACCCATATATGGCTGGGTGAACCTAGAAGCCATCAATCTCAGATACCCATTTATAGCCAGGTGAACCTAGAAGCTGTCAATCTCAGGCAGGTACCCATATATGGCTGGGTGAACCTAGAAACCATAAATCTCAGGTGCCCATGTTTTGCAGTATAAGTATCTGAAAAGGTTTTGTACAAGATGGATGATGCTAAAAAATCAATACAGTGGTAAACAACAATACACACTACTCACATATCCAAACATTAAAATAGCAACAAAACAACAGAGTATTCTTGAACTTCACTGGTATCTTCTTTCTCATTTTGAGTTCACCTGATGGCTAAAATAATAGTTGATCTCCTGGATAATTTCGGTTGACTGATCCCAATGAAAGCTATCATCTCTCTTCATCATCCATACCTTAATAGTTTGCTAAGTTGGCATAAATGTGCTGTCACTGTTTGCAAAAAAAAGCTATGATTCTTGAACCTTTTAGCCCAACATATCCATCTTCATCACAGTATTTTTGAGTACCAGGTTGCCCTCTCTTTCGATCCCTGCTCACTTGGCCAGACTAGACTGGTTAGTTTGTTGCTTGAGGCACCACAGTGAGGTGGAGTAGGGTCTAGATGGTTCTGGTTCACCAATCCTGGTGCAAGCCATCAGTTTTGAGGCGCTAGCAGTTTCCTTACCTCCACTGATATCAATTTCAAACATGGTCATTAAACACCAATATAACAATAGTCACACCTGTACCATATGTATGTCGATAGTACATGATAAAAGGACTATCTGCAATCAGGACCACATTTATACTGCAAGACTCAGATTTATACCAAATATAGCAACAGAATTCCTTACATTTACATGCAAGAGCTGGAAAACTATAAAAGACATGGGAACAAAGTTCAATGCATTTGAAAAATAGTGTCTAAGGAAAATACTTGGCATAGTGTGGAACGAATTCAAAACAAGTGAGGAAATTAGAGAAATTTTCAATCAACCACTAATGTCATCAGTAATCAAGAAAAGATGTTGGATATGTGATGAGTAGATATAATGACCGAGTAGCAAAGCAAGCCCTCAAGTGGGAAACAACAGATAGGAGTAAAAGAGGATGACCCTGAGAAACAATGAGAAAAACATTGATCAGGGAAGCAAAGGCAGCAGGAATCAGCTCCCTCAATGAGATCGAGTTGCTTGCACAGAATAGAGACAAATGGCGAGATTTGATAAAAGATCTTTGCAAGAACTGAGACTGCTAGAAATAAAATTTAGAAACAGGGAAAGAGTATCTGAGTCTATGCCCTATGGGCCGACTATGGCTCGAAAGGTCAATACTTACATATATAGCAACAGAAGACAGTACATCAATACAGAGTCCACCAAAACAATGTTTACACACTTCAACTGCCATCTATGGACTTTGTTTAAATTGGATCAAATTACAATAACAATGTGCAGTATAATGTTTTCTTAAAAGATATCTTTACTCGCATGACTATAGAATCAAGAATATGATGTGTACAACTGTAAATGTGAGGCATATGACTATGCGTACCATTGTACTGTGATTATTGTGTAACTGTAAAACAAAATTCAGTTTATAAATCCCATTTACAATCGTACACATCACATTCTTGATGCTACAGGCACGCGAATAATGACATTTTTTATGAAAGCATCATACTACACATTATTGCCATAATTCTATCCCAGTTTGAAAAAAATGTCCATAGAAAGCATTCGTAAAAGCAAATGTATCTATTTTTTGGCAGATTGTATTGCAACAGAGGGCACAATATTGGCACTGGCAATTAATTAATTATTATTTATTACATTAATATTTTATAATTATAATTTATTTTTTAATTATTATTAATTATGTCAATAAAGTGACACGATGGATGAAACAGTCTGAGAGATAAGATCAGAAATGAAGAACTGAGAAAAAAGCTAGGAATAGCCCCCGCCATAGAATAATAAGGAAACAACAGATAAAATGGTTTGGCTACGTGACAAGGCAGAAAGAACAAAACACTACACAACGAGCCTTCAACAAACGTTGTGAGAACACCAGACCCAAGGGTCAACCACGAAAAAGATGGGTCGATGGAATATTAGAAGCACTAGGAAACAAAACAGTAGCAGAGGCGAACAGAACAGCAAAAGACCGCAAATTATATCTCCTCTATATGCTGAAAGGCAGATGAGGAAGGAAAGAAGAAGAAGAATAAAGTGACAAAAGTTGTTTAAGAGCAAAAAAAAACAAAAAAAAACCTATGAATATAAACTTTACAAAGAGAACAGGTTTCTATCTATCTATTGACCTCTCCAGCCGTAGCCGGCCTATAGACCCAGATACTCTTTCTCTTATCTAAATTGTTATTCTAGCAGTTTTGAATCCTTGTAAAAATCTTTTATCAAACCTCGCCATTTGTCATGAACAGGTTTACAAGCCAGCAAATTCATTCCATTTTTTTTTTGCACAAATATTTATGTTTTCCTAAATATCAACCCACCTTTTTCTGCAAAATGGAAATCTGTTTACTTCCTTGACAACTGGGCCATCTAATATTTTTTTATTCATCACGTGCCAAACCAGTTGGCATAGGCGATCATGTCCTTCCACAACCTTCTTTCCATCGTGCATTGTACCAATTCTGTTGTTGATTGTTTTTCCACGCCATGACACCAAGCTATCTATTATTTCTCTCTTTTTCATCTGTGATCACTCTTTCGCTGTATTTTGGCAGTTGTAACCAAGTATTTCAACTTTCCTCTTCTCGTGATGTGCCCGAAGAATGTTCATTGTTTGTTTCTGATGTGTCTTGGGAGCTTCCTTTTTGTGTTGGCCTTTTTGAGAATTTCCTCGATGGTCTTTTTAGCTGTCCAGGGAACTTTCAACATTCTTCTGAGAAATCCCATCTCAGTGGCCTCTAATCATCTTTTCATTTGTTTGTTTACTGTCCATGATTCGCTTCCAAAGGTCAGAATTGGGTCTATTTAACACCAATGAACTCTGTTTCTCACTTTTACTGACACAGATTTGTCGCATAAGACGTTTTTCATTTTCTGAAATGCTATTTTGTCTGAGCTATTCAGCTTTTTATTTCTGTGGTGCATCTTCCATCTGATGTTATTATTGTGCCCAAGTAAATATTTTTATTACAAATTTCATAACAACGAGAAATGAAGAAAAGCCATTTATGTAGCATTATTTTATTTCTTGAGTTTTGCGACTTAGGGTGTCTACATAGGGCCTGTAAATAAGAACCATATGTCCAATATAGTCACAATGTAGTCTAATATATTTGAGGTCTACATCTAGAGAACACAAGTTAAGCAATCCAGGTCACAAGCAAGATATGGGGCACTTATGAAGGAATCATGTTGATGACTATTCTATTATATCTGCAGAACCAGTTTCAATGCAGTCAGGAATTCCCCATATCTGCTCCACCACTTGTCACAGCATTTCCCAAAATGCATCGGTAAATTCCGTTGACAAGGTCGCTCTGTGCACATCTTACTCAACTGCACAGGTGCTGATTACAAACCTCCTTTGTCATCTCTTACGACATGTATAACGGGTTACAGTGGCTCTGTTCTTGTCTCCCCTCACTGTGAATGTCTCAGTAGCCATACGGGGGCAACGTTGATGATTCAAGAAAGCAACTCAACTCTCTGTGGGTATGCTAAGCATAAAAAAACTGACCATAGAAGAACATGGAGATGAAAAAGAAGGTGAAAAAAAACCTTAATATAATAGACTTAAGGCTAGGAAAGATTCTAATCTATACTAATGTAATGTCAAGGCAAAGATGGCACATAGGGCAGAGATTTTAGACTCTCAATGTCCAACTAACTGTGCAACCAAGTGTCAGACTTTGCACAGAACCTGCATCGTATCTCACCACATGTTCCCATTCTAGTTGGGTCTTAACCAGGTGAGGGAGCTGGTGCCTGTTATTGTTTCTTCATACCTCAGTGTGCTTTTTAGTTTTTCTCTAGGTCAGCCTCTTTTCCTTTTACTCTTTGGTTCCCATCTGAGGGCCTGCTTTAAGATTTTCTTGTCTTTTCTCATTACATGACAAACAAATGACCATCTTCTTCTCTTGATTATAGATCATGTTTTTAATGGTTTTTAGAGAAACTCATTACCAACAAGAAATGTAAATAAAAACATTAAAATTGTTTCACTAATTTGTATTATGTACATCAAAAGACAAAACATGCATTTTAATCAGAAAGTAAATAGACTATGCACAGCAGGTCTAAAAAAAATAAATAAATAACATGGATGATTAAGTTAAAAAATTTATGAATAAGAATAGGTAATGAAACAATCATCATCATCATAAAGTAACATGCCTGCTGACATAAGTGATCATGTCTCTTCAAAACTTTCTAACTCTACAGTTGTTGTTTACCAATTATGTTGTTAATTTTCTATGAAACTGTTCTCTTAACTATTTTGAATCTTTTCTCTCTGCTTTCCTCTATCTCTTCTTCCTTCAGTTTTTTTCAGTTGTCATTATATATATTTTCTAATTATTTTCCTTCTCATTACATGACAGCCAAAATTGATGATGGTTTCCTTCTGATAATGAAAATGAAACTTTATTTTCCTTTGACAGTTTTTAGAACGTCCGCATTAGTCTTTAGCTGTCCATGGTATTCTCTATTTACCTGCTCCGTAGAACATTTCTGTGACCTCTAGCAATTTTCTTCTCTCTTGCCCCACAGAATAGGACTCACATCCATGCATCGAAACTTGCCCCACAGAATAGGACTCACATCCATGCATCGAAACTTGCCCCACAGAATAGGACTCACATCCATGCACCAAGACTTGCCCCACAGAATAGGACACACATCCATACATCAAGACTTGCCCAAAGAATAGGACTCACAACAATACATCAAGACTTGCCCCACAGAATAGGACTCACATCAAGACTTGCCCTACAGAATAGGATTCACACAAAGACTTGCCCCACAGAATAAGACTCACATCCATACATCAAGACTTGTCCTACAGGATAAGATTCATATCAAGACTTGCCCCACAGAATAGGACTCACATCCATACAACAAAACTTGCCCCACAAAATAGGACTCACATCCATACATCAAGACTTGCTACACATAAACACAGATTAAACTCATTTTGTTATTACACTGACAAAAATGGATTGGAAAACACCTTTCTCATTTTTGGAATGCAGCCTTTGCCTGAGCTGGTCTGCATCTTGTCTCTGTTGTACTATCATCCAAAGTTAACATTGTTCCCAGGTATTTATAGCTTGTTTCATAACTAGTGCCCAACTTTTAAAATCGATAGCTTTTTAACCGCTTGTTGTAAGATATTCAAAATTTGTATGTAAAGTTATAATGATTAGAACCCAACAGGGAATTAATTTCATTAAAAAAAAACATTTGGTTATTATTGTTGCTTATTTGATTTATATAAATTTATAACGACCCATTGATGTAGTCAAAACTTAATGTTTACAGTATTTTAAACTAAAAATAGCGAGTACAAATCCATACATGGTAGAATTGACGTATTTGCACGCTTTCCCCGTGGTTTTTTTGACACAATTAGACACTTGAGAAATTGTGTGTTCCATTTCCGTTCATTCATAGGTGTAGACGTGGAACAATAACATTTATCATAAGTCTTAAAATGAAATTCTGCAGTTTACAAAACATTGCAATAAAAATGTAGGACTATTTTTGCAAAGAGGCTAAACGAGGAAGATTATTTCATTCTTTAGAAAACCCTGAGAATAGGACAAGACACATTTTGAATTTATCTAAACGGTCATTTAATCGCTGGATTCAAGCACGTGACCGTCAATGTTCAAAATATACAAAATCACAAGGAAGAGCAAAAATGTTGGATAATTTCAACAGTGAACTTATTAGAAGTGAAATTCGCAAAATGTTGGGTATGAATGAAACTGTTACAATAAGAAAATTAAAAGTATCGCTGAAAAAGAACAACAGTATTGAAATATCAAAGTCTACATTATGGAGGAATGTGAGAGCTGCAGGCTTTACATTCAGAAAGTATTCCAATGGACGAAACATCATCATGTGAGAAGCCACATATAGTAGTCATGAGAAGCAAGTACTTACGTGAAGTAAAAGAGGTGCGCAAGCAAGGTTATGATGTTGTGTACTTGGATGAAACATGGATCAATGCTCACCACACTAACCAAAGGGAATGGCAGTCATCAGATGGAAAGATTAAGAGATTAATACCTAGCAGCAAAGGACAGCGCTTGATAATTGCTCATGCAGGTAGTCGACAACATGGATTAATACAGAATGCAGAGTTCATTTTTCTTTCAAAATCCATAGACAATCGGGATTATCACTCTGAGATGAATGGTCACATATTTAGACATTGGATTGAAAATTCTGTTCTCCCATCACTAGATCGACCATCTTGCCTAATAATGGACAATGCAGCGTACCACAACATTGTTGCACTTGAAGATAAAGTCCCGATGTCATCCAGTACAAAAGATGCTATTAAGATATGGCTCACAAAAGAGCACATACAATTTAATAACATGTACTTAAAACCTGAATTACTATCTCTAGTAAAGCAAAAACAAAGGACAAAGATTTTTCAAATAGATAAGATTATCCAAGAGCACGGTCATATAAGTTTGAGGCTGCCACCTTACCATGCTCATTTAAATCCAATAGAACTAATCTGGGCAAAATTAAAAGGACAAGTGGCAGATGAAAATACAACATTCAAAATATGTGATGTAAAGACTCTTGCTAATCTCGCTTTATTAAATATAGACAAAGATTATTGGGCTAAATGTGAAGACCACGTCTTAAAACAGGAAGAGGAATATTGGAAAAATGATGGTTTGTGGAATGTTCAACCCCAAACAGTTATTAATCTTTTAGACTCGTCTGATTCAGAATGAAAGTATATAGCCCCCACAATGTTGGCCCCTATATTACCTTAAATTAGTTCAACAAACGGTCCTTTTCAGGACCACACAACTATGAAAATTGGACATACAGGTATACCTTGATATTATCGTCCGTCCTCGAACTGAGAAGACAATAATTCTCCTGGTGTTTTTCCTTATTCAGTTATTTCCCCATTACGGCCACGCCTTTACCTAGTGAAAATTAATCATAGACCAGCAAGTACGGTAATTTCTATTATTTAGGGGTTCACAATTTACAATTTTGACAAACATCAAAGAAATTCGCCGCTTTAAGAAAACTGCAGCTGCAAGATATTTGTTAAATATACATTTAAAGGGTCTTTTGCATTCTAATAACATTTGGAAAATTTCAACAGTATTTAACAAACGGTTTCTGAGCAATAGCGTTTTGAAGTTGGGCAAGTGATTTGAAATGAGCTATAGATTCATTGACATGTTTTAATAATGTCCCATTTACTTTAGTTATGCAATGTAGATTTCTTTTTTGTTTCATTGTAACCATATTTCTTTGTCTGTTTGCTGTTGAGGGTTGTTGTTGTTGACAGACTGCCACGAGTTGATGCGAGCATGTTGCCCTTTGACTCATAAGATGTGGTGGGTCGTAATGGCTTTCTTGACATTCCCGGCTCTGGAGAGGTTGGATTTCGTCTGTCCCAGGCTATGCTGGGAAACTACTAGTCCAGCCCAGAGGTACTGCAATACTGGGTCCTCTATATCAGTAACAGCCACCACTACAGGGAACACGGCGATCCTAGCTTCTGTTAGCCAGCCTGTTTTGACGCAGACTGTTACCAGGGGAGACCACGAGGAGGTAGAACTGCTATGTCTTGGTCGGCTGATGGTGCACCAACTCTGCTAGTGCGACCGCAGGTCCTTGCTGCTGAGGGTAATGCCATTATTTTGTATTTTCCCTCACTACAATGACAATCATTTTCCAGAAATCATTTTCACTCTTAGTAATTAAGACAGTGTCTTCAGCATACCTCAGGTTATGTAATGATCACTTACTGATATTCCAGGTATATCCTTTATGGTATCTTAGTATAATTGAGTTATTTGTGGGTCATCATCATTGCACTCTAAACATGGCCATAAGTGCCCAAATCCCCTTCTCAGCAAGTCTCTCCCACGAAGTTTCTCGTTTCTGGCTGTGCCCATCTTAACTCCCTTCTCTTTCATCCGAAGTAATGACGTGGACTCATGGTTGTTGAAGTCCTGTGCCCTTTCCACTTCCCGGAGGGCATTGATAATGTCCGCCCGATCCATTGGAAAAGGTGACCGCATGTATTTTTGACTTCTGTAATGACTCTACCCATTGAATACAGCCTGTCTCCACTTTTTTTTTATCATGCTCATCGAATCAGTATACAGGTGTGGGTGTAGTCTTGTGACTCTAACCAGTTGAATGTCCTGCCTAATGCAATCACCTCCATCGTCATGCTACTCGTGGTCATAACGTATGCACCACTGTCTTCTTTGACTATTCTGCCTGCCAACCGTGTTGTATATGCGCATGCACTCCTTTTGTGTCATATTGCAGATGTATAGATGACTGCATCTTTCTCATCGATGTTATCCCAGATAAGACCATTGACCTCTGCATTGACCACAGCTGACTTCAGTTCCCTACATTTCTTGTCAAATGTATAATCTTAGTATAATCTCACTATCCATTGCCCTTAAAGGCGACACATAGGATAGAAATTATAGTCTTCAACAATCTTTCAACTGTCAGACCTTGCACAGGACCTGCATTGTATCTCGCCACATGACTCTAATCTGAGCGAGTTGCTCAATCTTGCTTTAATGCTCTTTTTAGTGTTTCTCTAGGTAGGCCTCTTTTTCTTTGTCACTTTATCTATAATCTCACTATAGCACACAAGAAATAAATCCTAAGATAGTACATACCTTTACCTAACTCAACTTTCCTTGATCTATTTATTAAAACATTCACAATTTATTTGCAATTTTTATGGTCGCTTTTTGTTGCTAGTACATTTTCCTTATTATTCTTAGAACTTTGCTGATGTTATTAGTCCCTGTTAGTCTTGGTCTGCCTCTGCCTATTTTACCTTGTATTTTCCCCTCCAAGATTACTTTTAGTAGTCTGTTGTGTCTTTTAACATGCCCCAAAAATATTATTTGTCTTGTTTGAATTGTATTTAGTAGTTCTCTTTTCATTTTAGTTGTTTTAAGACTTCATCATTTGTTATCTTTTTCTTTCCATCCAATTCTTCTATAAATCCACATGACATTTCAAAGGTTTCAATTTTCAGTTCTGTTTTCTTGTCTAAAGTCCATGTTTCTGCAGGAATGTTCATTATATATATTCTTAGTTTTAATACTATAACTATAACTATAAATAATAATTATAATACTAATTATCTTATGATGTAAACACTCGGCGTTGTTCGTAATTTTACCTCCAAAAATCCACACAGATGTTCAACAATTGTTCATCACTATTTTAATTTTACTTCTGGTTTGGTTTGGTTTCTCATTTTTGGCAGGATATCCGATATGATTCTTAGACCACTACTGTAGTTACCTTGTTAGTTTCAAAACAAAATAAAAAATTATACAGACGAGTAAACCTGAAACTTAACTCGTTCAGTGTTAATCTGACTTAGTATAAAAAATCAACACAGAGTAATAGACAACTGCGGGACTAGGTTTCAAAAGTCTAAATCAAGTATCACTGTGCTGTGATACCTACTTTAATTTAAAAGTAAATTATCTTACTTTAAGTCTAAGTTAAGTAAATAAGCAATTTAGTAACGCACTAACTGTAAGCCAGTGTACTGTAAGCTTCTACTTCTACTTCTACTTCTTCTTTGTGTAGTGTAGTATTTATTATAATAATTATTTTTATTGTTAGTTTTTAATTTTTGGTACTTACTGTTCACATAAAACGTAAAAGATCACTGCCCAGACTCCATTGTGGTTGGCAGATATTTTGTATAACAACAAATAGACAAGGATATAAAATACGGGGCATATAATAAGTCGAGAGGCAGGCACCGACGTCCAGTCAACCAACCAGACCCAAGTTTTGATCATCAGCAGGCCCAAGTCAGTCAGAGTTGTTGGCCCTTGCTTCCTTCCGGTCATGTCAGTCTCATGTCAGTCTAGATATCGAAAGTGGTCATAAATATTAATGAGAGACTTTCAGATCAGATAACATGAACTATAATTTGTCAATTGTTAGAGAGCGATTGTGATAAAAACACAAACATAACGACAGTAAAAACAAAACAAAAAAACAATTAGTCTACACCAGAATTCGATCTCTTACCATTTAGTTTAGCTGTCGACGGTAGACAAGAAAACAGAACAGAGAATTGAAGCCTTTGAAATATGGATATATAGAATAGGTAGAATTGGACGGAAAGAAAAGAAAACAAACGATGAAGTCTTAAAACAACTAAAAATGAAGAGAGAACTACTAAACACAATTTAAAAAGACATGCGATTTCTGGGCCATGTTAAAAGACATAACGACCTACTAAAAGTAATCTTAGAAGGAAAAATACAAGGTAAAAGAGGCAGACCAAGACTAACATGGAAGAGTAACATCAAAAGATGGACAAATCAATCTATGACAACCTGCACCATCAAAGCAAGAGACAGAGCAGAATGGCGCTCCATGGTAGCCAACCTTCGTTGCAGAGACGGCACTCGATGGTGATGATGAATATGGTGTTAGTGACCATAAATTTTACAGACCTTCAGCACATGATTTTCGGGGTAATGTGGTCGGTATTACGCCTGTACCGCCATACTTTCACATAAACACAATCTGGTACCCATTTAAGGCTGGGTGAACCCGGAAGCCGTCGGTTGGGATCTAACCCTACCTCTTGTCATTTGTAGTCCAGTTCACTAACCACTGAGCTATCGCGGCCCCAGTATCATCAGCACACCTGAGGTTATTTATATTATGACCTCCAATTATTATTCCACACTTATGGATCTTAAAATAATCTCACTATACACATTAAATATATCTGATGACAGCACACAGCCTTGCCTGACACCCTGTTTTATTTGTTGAAACATTCCCTATTGCTTTCTAGTTCTAATGGCCGCTGTTTGTTATCAGTACATGTTCTTTATATTCTTAGATCTTTGTTGTCAACGTTTATGCCTTCTAAAATGTTGATTATATCTGGCTGCTTTACTTTTGTCAAATGCTTTGGTATAATGTACGAAACATAGGTATAGATCTGTTTTCACCTCTATGGCTCTTTCTACTAAAGATCTTATGATGTATATGGCATTGCTCGTTCCTTTACCTCCAACAAAACTACACTCGTTCGTTACTAATTTCTGGACGACTATCTGTCTGTCTGTCTAATCTAACTACCTCCATACCTACCTACCTACCGACCTACCTACCTACTACCTTTCGAGCCGTAGTCGGCCCATAGGGCATAGACTCAGATACTCTTTCCCTGTTTCTAAATTGTCTTTCTATCAGTCTCAATCCTTGCAAAGAACTGTCATCAAATCTCGTCATTCGTCTCTGTTCTAGCAAGCATCTCGATCTCATTAAAGGAGCCGATTCTTGCTGCTTTGCCTCCCTGATCAATGTTCTTATTATTTCTCTGGGTCGGCCTCTTTTCCTCATACCTGTTGTTTCCCACTTGAGGACTTGCTTTGCTATTCGGTTATTATCTTTTATCATCACATGTCCAACGTCTTTTCTTGATTACTGATGATATTAGTGTTTGATTGGCGATTTCTCTAATTTCTTCGTTTGTTTTTAATTCGTCCAACGCTATACCAAATATTTTCCTTGGACATTTATTTTCAAATGCGTTCAACTTTGTTTCTATGTCTCTTGTTGTTGTCCAGCTCTCACATGCCTATGTAAGGGTTGACAGTACGTTTGATTTAAATAGTTTAGGTTTTGTCTTTGTGCTGATGAGTTTTGATTTCCACATCTTCTCAAAGCTTCTGAAAGGGATTGCTGTTTTAACTATTCCGATTCTAATCTCTTTACTTATATCCCCTTCCCGATGATATATAAGTAAAGTAAAGTACCCCCGCCACGCCAAGTGGCGTATAGGGAATATGGTGTCAGTGACCATATATTTTACAGACCTTCGGCTTATGATTTTTGGGGTAATGTGATCGGTAGGCCTATTACGCCCGTGCCGCTTTACTTTTCCAAGAAAAAAATCCGGTACCCATTAAAGGCTGGGTGAACCGGAGCCGTCGGTTAGGATCGAACCCTACCTCTTGTCCTTTGTAATCCAGTTCACTAACCACTGAGCTATCGCGGCTCCCGATTATACATACTTGACACATAATTAGACACCTGAATCATAGACACGTGACTCGCAAATAGACACCTTCCTAACTCATAAATAGACACCTACCTAACTCATAAATAGACATGACCCACAAATAGAGACCGTCCTAACTCATGAACAGACACATGACTCACAAATAGACACCGTCCTAACTCATAATAAGACACATGACTCACAAATAGACACCTACCTAACTCATGAATGGACACATGACTCACAAATAGACACCGTCCTAACTCATAATAAGACACATGACTCACAAATAGAGACCGTCCTAACTCATAAATATACACGTGACCCACAAATGAGACCGTCCTAACTCATAATAAGACACATGACTCACAAATAGACACCGTCCTAACTCATAATAAGACACATGACTCACAAATAGACATCTTCCTAACTCATAATAAGACACTTGACTCACAAATAGACACCTTCCTAACTCACGAATAGACACATGACTCACAAATAGACACCTTCCTAACTCATGAATAGACACATGACTCACAAATAGATACTTTCCTAACTCATAAATAGACACTTGACTCACAAATAGACACCGTCCTAACTCATAAATAGACACATGGCTCACAAATAGACACCGTCCTAACTCATAAATAGACACATGGCTCACAAATAGACACTGTACTAACTCATAAATAGACACATGACTCACAAATAGACACCGTCAAATTTATAAAATGACATCTGATTCATAAAGTATTACCTGACTTACAAATAGACACCGCCCTAACTCATAAATAGACACCTGACTCACAAATAGACACTTTCCTAACTCATAAATAGACACATGACTCACAAATAGACACCATCCTAACTCATAAATAGACACCGTCAAACTTATAAAATGGCATCTGATTCATAAAGTATTACCTGACTTACAAATAGATGAATGTATCACACTCATACGCATAGTTTCCTTTTGGTTGCTCCTTCCCTTTTGCATAGCCTTCTCTACTGCACATATTTGGTTCTTTGGTCTACTTACTATGCCATGCTATTTATAGTTCTTCTCCTCTAGTCCCTTATGAGACACTTCGGTGTTCTCCTCTATACCTTTTTTTCTGTGCTCCTTACCCCTCATTTGTTTTTATTGTACCCCACTCTCAGACATCTCACTCTTACCGTCTTTTGAACACATGTTAGTCTACTATTCGATTCTTTCTCCTTTGTGTTTGCACACTGAAACCTGTGTGAACTCCTCTGGTTATGTGTGCATTTGCGCACATTTTTGCACGTTTCTCTACGTTCACGACAGCCGCACTTGGTTGCTATTCCTTTTGTTTTGACAGGATAGTTTATTTTGTTTTCTTTAACACACTTCGATTGTTTTTGTTTTGGTTGTTTCGTTATTAGTTTTGTGCGTGTGTTTTTTTTTTGTTCCTGATGAAGGCCTATTGGGCCGAAACGTTGTTTAGTCTGTGTCGTCCACTTATCACGTAAAACTTCTTACATACTATTTTATTTATTAATTTTTTTATTTTCCCTCACATTCAGCTTTACTGCAGCTTCGCATTTTTATGCCTTAACACCTTACAAATAGACACCGTCCTAACTCATAAATAGACACCTGACTCACAAATAGACACTTTCCTAACTCATAAATAGACACATGACTAGAAATAGACACCATCCTAACTCATAAATAGACACATGACTAGAAATAGACACCATCCTAACTCATAAATAGACAATGACTCACAAATAGACACCATCCTAACTCATAAATAGACCCGTCAAACTTATAAAATGACACCTGACTCATGAAGTGTCACCTGACTCACAAATAGACACCATCCTAACTCATAGACACTTGACTGATAAATAGACACCTGATTCATAAAGCTTGGTAATATTTTTTGAACAGCCGCTGAAACCATTGAGAACGTCCCACGCCGTCGATATAATAATAATAATAACACAAATAATAATGTAACAATAAAAGGCCTAATAATGCAATTTTAAGACCGCCTGACGCACTGTCTTCAAAAAATGTAGCCCAGTCATTTGTTATCGACTTTTGTCAGATTTCTGCTTTTAACAGATTTCAGTAGCTAATCTTGTGCTTAACATTCCTTAATTGCCTCTTACGAAATACCTGGCATTTTTCTCGGAGTTCTTTGTTTGACCCTTCAAACTAACAACAAACACGGTGGCTTCTATAATTAACTGTTGAAAGACGTTGACCGTGTTGTGGCACTTAAGAGAGTACGTGGCTGGCGTTAGCATCAAATACCTGAGAGAAGACGATGTGTCAGGTAGTGGTTATAGCGTGGAGGTTAGGGTGCTCGTACTAAGTTGAAATCGCATGTGTGGTAATGGAGTTTTTTTTTTTTTTTTCAGTGTTCTCTGATTTCAGGGTTGGTGTAATTGAGAGTCTAGTCTTATCTGAGGCGGACATAGTGCCTCTCGCGTTATTCTGCCGGGAAAGGAAACACTGATAGTTTAAATAAAATTAAAAAAATAGCCGTATGCTGCTTTTCAAAAAGTGAAACTCTTACTACTACTGTTATCATCGTCGTCGTGATCATCATCGTTGCTGTCATCATTATAATTGTTATCATCATTATCGTTATCATCATTATCGTTATCATCATCACCATCATCATCTTCGTTATCCTCATGATCATTGTTGTCATCATTATCGTTATCATCATCACCATCATCATCTTCGTTGTGCTCATTATCATTGTCGTCATAACCATCGTTGCCGTCACCATGGTTGCCATCATCATTATAATCGTTGTCATCATTATCGTCATCATCATTATCATCACCATCATCATCTTCGTTATCCTCATGATCATTGTCGTCATCATCATCGCTGCCATTATCAATGTTGCGATTATCGTCATTATCATCTTCGTCATTAATATCGTCGTCATATCATCACCATCATCATCATCATCATCTTCTTCAACAATATCATCAACATCGTCATCATCAATATCACATCACTATCATCAACGTCATCGTCATCATCAACACTACACTATCATCACCAAGAACCATGCCACATAGTGTAGATGTCTCTCCACAGCTTTCTTTCTACCCGGTTGCTTGCCATTTGTATTGTCTACTCCCAATCATCAATTTCTACTATCATTGAAATTACATCATCACAATTTTAAAATTACTTCAGCTATCCATAAAGTACGTGCTCTGTGCTGAGATCTTTATGTGTGATCAGGAAAGTGACTAGAAGTGCTGGCTGACACTATCCAGGGACATGTAAAGAGACCTAAGGTCAGATCAGTACTGAAATATAAAGATGTCTGCAGGGCTTTCCTGAGTGAATTATAATTACTCCAAGGCCCTGGTTTCACTGCAAACGAATGAAAATCCGTAATTGCTCAATCGCCGTGCAAGGGGAATCATCCGAAATAACATCTCATCGAATGTCAAAAACAATGAAAGGCAGCTGCAGTCCCCATCATAGCAAACACAGCACACGTCAAAAGACTTAAGGCGTATTAGCACCGGAAGTGAACGCAGCTGAATTGTCCTTCGTCGTACGATATCATTCATCGTAAGCAATCTGAATATAGAAACACCATCCAGGTGAAATGCACAGCTCACGGTGTGCACAGAGCACTAAACGCAGAAGCTCCGGCAGCAAGCTGGACTGGAATATGAGGAAACTGCAACAAGGAACACTTTTCAGACAGTGCCTCACCGGTTCCTATCGCCTATCCGCCATATTGACCGGAAGTCCCCTGAATGAATTCTCTATCAGCAAAATGGACTGGGAGAATCTGGGGTCAGATTGTAGCAAATGGAGAACATAAGGAAAGATACAGCAACATTCGAGGATTATGTTAAAATGAGAAGACGAAGGACGTAAGAGAAAAGAGAGATTATGTCAAGCAGTAGAAGTGTTTCTTGCTATACTGCGGTGGGATTTGTCGATCAAATTTTGACATTTTCAGCCATGAGAAAAAGCTGGGGGAGAATTGAATAAAAAATAGAAAAAATGGTATGGTAAAAGCTTTACGTGATTGATAGACGACACACATTTGGACGACGTTTCGGCTCAATAGGCCTTCAGCATGAACAAACAAATAACACACACACAGATATATAAGTAAATAAAACTAATACTTCATATCTAACTAGTAAGGAAACATCCAAAACAAAATAATCGAAATTGGTTTAAAAAACGAAACATTCCTTCCCTGTGTCGTGGACCGTGGCCGGAATGAGGAAGAAGGATTCGTGGGTGTGCGCTGTAATAACCCTGCTTGTCGGAGGGTCAAAAACGAGCAAAGGGTTATAAAAATGTGTGAGTGGGAGGAACACTGTCTAGGTTACCTCGACTACAAAGACATTGACAATGTCTATAAAGATCTAAGAGTCCACACATACATGTGTGTATGTATGTATGTATGTATGTATGTATGTATGTATGTATGTATGTATGTATGTATGTATGTATGTATGTATGTATGTATGTATGTATGTATGTATGTATGTATATAAATATATATATATATATATATAAATATCTATACATACATATATATATGTATAAATATATATACGTACATATATATGTATTTATATAAATATCTATACATACATATATATACATACATATATATATATATAGTAGTAGTAGCCTCCGTCAGTCATAGTTGACTATGTATTTTCAGCGCCCCTAGAAATGTTATTTTTCCTTTCTTTTCTTTCGCCGTGTATTCTCTTTCTCTATGAATCTGTCTGCTTCTTCTTTGAGGTTAACCTTTAGAGTGTGTTTCCAGAGATTTCGGTCTGCAGCTATGTCTTCCCATGCTGCAGGGTTTATGTTCAGATTCTTAATGTCACGTTTACACACATCTACAAATCGAAGTTTTGGGCGCCCCCTAGTTCTTTTACCATATGCCAGTTGCCCGTAGAGTATATCTTTTGGTACGCGGCCATCTTTCATACGATGTACATGGCCAAGCCAGCGTAACCTACGTTGTTTGAGCAGCGTGTAGATATTCGGTAGGCCTGTGCGAGTCAGGACCTCCACGTTTGTCACTTTATCCTTCCAGGTGATACCAAGAATACGGCGTAGACATCGCATATGGAATGCATTTAGCCTCCTCTCCTGCTTTACATAGGTTGTCCAAGATTCGCTGCCATACAGGAGGATACTAATTATGCAGGCATTGTACACTGCAGATTTTGTTTTAATTGTCAGTTGTTGTTTTGCCAGACACGCTTAGAAAGACGGGCAAAGGTGGTAGCGGCTTTACCAATACGAGTGTAGTTCATTATTAATCATGGCTGTCTTTCTAACGTCGTTTATATCACGCAAAATTGTCAGATAGGCCAGTTTGCATTGTGCGGACGTTCCAGCAACCCAAACGTAGGTTGAGTTTCTTAATTGTTGGTTTCACTTGCGTGGCAGGTGTGGATGGTATCCTGTCGACACCAAAATGGCGATTCTGGAGTGTTCTCTCCAGGGCGCGAGCTTGGGCAGAAAAAGAAAGAGACAAGTTGTTGTCCATGCAGCATGTTTCTTCACTCCGTGCAGCCGAGCGATCCAAAGGTCTAGCAGGGCAAGAACAGTTTGGTGCCAACTGCGCCGCAGGAGTTGCCAGAGCAATGTTGAAATCAACACTGGACTGCCTTAGGGACTCCATCTCCGGATTTTTCCTCAGGGTTTACTCCCGATAATATAAATATCTATACATACATATATATATATATATATATATATATATATATATACTTACACCCATACATATGAACACATACATGCATATGCACACCCATACAGGGACAATCATATATATGTAGAGATGTGCGCATAACGCCCACATAACAAGAAGAGTACACACCGAGGTCAGTACGTATACATGCAAGAGAAAGAATAGAACAGAAAAATAACAGGTACTCGAAATGAGGAAAGAATGAGATGTCTGAGAGTGGGGTAAGTAAAATAAAAACATGTGAAAGGTAAGTACCACAGACAAAAGAGGTATATGAGACCACTGAAGTATCGCAGTGGGGTCTAGTTGCGGAGAGCTATGAATAGCATGGCACAGTGGATAGATTCAAGTGCCCAGCAGAAAAAAAACCCAGCGGTCGACTCCGCCGCTGGCAGAAGTAGGTAGCAGGTTAGTACTCTGGGAGGGTGAGGAATGCCGCCTCGCATCGCGAGTTTCGATGCATGAAGCGACACTATCCAGAAGTCTCCGAGCAATCTTCCTCATTTTTTTAAAAACTGCTTTAACCTGAGACTTCTATATCTTACCTCTTTTGTACATCTACCATCTGAGGCTAACAATGTTCCCAGATATTTTAATTCAACATTTACATATTTATAGATGTATGAGTGTAATAATGAGTGTCCTATTTATGTTAATTAAGAAAAAGAGTTCTTAAATGTTATGATGTCTTATCATATGGATGTGAATCATAGACAATTGGACAACAGACAAGAAAATCACTGAAGTCTATAGAAATGTGGTTCTACACAAGAATGTTGAGAATATCATGGACAGCTAAGAAAAGTAATGAAAACGTTCTGAAAAAGACCAAAGCAAAAAGAGAGTTAATTTCCAATATTAGGAAGAAACAATCATCATTTTTTAGCCATGTAATGTGAAGAGAACAGCTGGAATATATTGTAACAACTGGGAACATTGAGGGACGAATAGAGGGAAGCAAAGAGAAAAGATATCAGACAGCTTAAGAGAAAGGTTTGGCAGAAGGTCAACAACAGAAATGATAAATAACTGTCGTGATCGAAAATTGTGGACAGACATGATCACCTACGCCAGCAGGCCCGGTACTTGATGATGATGATGATTACTGTTAACTTTCTTTCTGGCGTTCACCTGACGACTACTGGAGGAATAAATAATCATCTTTGTCATCCGCCCTTAAAAGAACGTTAAGTTGCAGTAATGCGTTGTCTTGTGATTTGCAGTAAAGTTAAAAAAAAAAAGGGGGAGAGGGGCACAGATTTCCTCTAGGCTTTGCTATAGAGGTGCGCGTGGCCGTGCGGCAAAAACCACTGTTCCGCTGGCTGAAAAGCCGACGTTCGTTGTTCGAAGCCAGCGGTAGACAGAAAGGATTTTTTCTATCGGGGGTGAAATAAAAATCCTGAGTCTCACACGTCGTGGCGACTGCTTGACCAAGGGGCCTTTATTCCTCTCGTTCTATCGTTGCCCCTCGTCATACACCAGCAATGGTACTATGTAACGTAAAGATAGTTTTTTTTTTTTTTAATATATTTTTTTAAAAACAATATAGCCTTACAGCCTCATGGAAAATGTGACGGGGCTATACATACATCACCCAACACATCCGACTTCAGCGAGACGTTTTTGAGTTCGGGTTACCTTCCTTTCTTTGGATCAATATTCTTTGCCAGACTGGAAAGTCTATTTCCAGGAGCACTACTGGCTGGGGAAGTAGGGTCTTGACCAGCTCTGTTGCTCACCAACCCTGACGCAAGCGGTCAGCTATGGGACCTCACTCATCTCACTTGCAGGTGGGCGTCTTTACCTCACTTCTGTGAAGAACAACAACTCTTTGCTGTCAGATATTTACCAATTACTTTCCGAAAACTTCTGACTTCTGTAACGATTTTCTGAAATTCAAAATCCTTGTTGCGTAATGACAGCAAGAGCCAAACCGTAGTTGAGCCAATTAACTAACTCTCCGGGAAGCTCACAAAAGCTGGGATCGAGAAAAGGAAGTCACTTGAAATGTTTTATGTTGTAGGAAGATATGTGAATGTATGTGTGGGTGTATCAAGGACGTAGGCAGCGATTGTGGGTGGTAAAGATTCATTCAAAGGTCTTATTTTTCTTCTTTCCTTTCTCATTTGCCTTTCAGCGTCGAGGGGAGATATCATTTGTAGTCTTTTGCTCTTCTTTTCACCTCTGCTGCTGCTATGTTTCATAGTGTTTCTAATATTCAGTCAATCCATCATTTTCGTGGTCGGCTCTTGGGTCTGGTGTTCTCGCAACGTTTATTGAAGGCTTGTTGTGTTGTGTTGTGTTTTGATCTATCTGCCTTATCATATGGCCAAACCATTTTACTTGTTTTTTTCATTATTAATTATATGGCAGGGTTATTCCTAGCTTTTTTCTCAGTTCTTCATTTCTGATCTTATCTCTCAGACTGTTTCCTATCATTCGTCTAACACATTTCATCTCCGTAGAGGTAATTTTTCTTATTGTTTTATGCATCTAGGGTCCAGGACTGGCATTGGGAACAAAACGTTGGGATGAAGATTGTATTGTAGAGTGCCCGTTTTGCCTCCAGAGTTATTTCCTTGTTGGACAATAGTGGCGATAGCTGTCAAATGATTTGACAAGCTTTGTTGCATCTTGAGTCTATCTTTGATGTTTATTGAAATGTCGTTTGTCACTAAACTTCCTAGGTATTTAAATGTCTCTACTTGTTTTAGTTGTTTGTTTATAGTTATGTTGATGTTCTGTTTCCCTTTTGCGATATTTATGACTTCTGTTTTGTTGATGTTGATTTTCATGTTGTATTTTGTGCTTGTGCTGTTGAGTCTATTTAAGTGTTCTTGTAGATCTTCTATTTTTCCATGTATTAGTGCCTGATTATCTACAAATAGAAGCTCGTTGATCTCCTCTGTCTCTGATGGGTTGGCTAACTTGCATTTATAGTCAATGTATGTAATAAACAGTATGGGGGAATTCAAATGTCAAAAATGAAAAAATATTTTAAAGTAATTAATTATCAAAGGCTCGGTTGAGAAAAATTCTGCCGCGGTCAGGTTTTTGCTGGATATATCACACACAGAGACGTGAATTGTCTCAACAAATCTGACCGGCAGCAGTAAGTCACTATTTGTTCCCTAGACGAGACCAGGCACAACAAATACATCTTATTAATTCTTTGATCGGATCTGTCTATCCAATATTGACAGATTCAGTAACAAGAGAAGCTGATCAGTGAAACAACACCCGACATATTATACTAATATATAACCAAACTGTTGACAAAATCATGATTACGTGCTACCAATCGTTTGTCAAGACGTTAAAAGCTATATATATATATATATATATATATATATATATATATATATATATATGTATATATATATATATATGTATGTATATATATGTCACCAAACACTTTTGGATAGTCGGCCGAGCACATATGGGTGAAAACTCGCGTGCTAAAACGCCGATTAAAGTCTGTCTATATATATATATATATATATATATATATATATATATATATACAATAAACATATTTATGTTCACACCTATTCAATTTACTATGCTGATTGAGACTATTGTTTGATAATTAGTCTAGAATTGAGAACATTTTCCGATAACTGGTACTACGGAGTTCGTACACTATACTGACATCTTCTAGTTTAATCCAGTAAAAGATCGAAGTTATAGACAGTGCATGAACACAATAATGAGAGTTTGAAAATACACAAGATCAATAATATTTGAGGATGAACCCGGTTACATGACAGGCTATATTTCAACAGATCATCGCAAAGTGTAAATGTATTCATTACAAAATTTGAAATGGCATTCACAGTGTAACGAAACCCAGAAGTTATATCTGCGGTTGATATGATCAAAGGAAAGCAAAACCTTGCATAACAACATCTTGACAACACCCGCCGTATAAGCGAAACAACTGTATTTCTTAACACAAGCCTTAATTAACTCATAGTTCTGGTTATAACAGGTTAAAGGTCAAGTACGAGACTTGAATCGACGTCTAAGCATGAGAGTTTTCACCCATATGTGCTCGGCCGCCTATCCAGAAGTGCTAGGAGACTTCTGGATAGTGTCGATTCAGGCATCGAAACTCACGATGCGAAGCGGCATTCCTCACCTTCCCAGAGTACTACTCTGGTACACTCTTCTGTCAGCGGCGGAGTCGACCGCTGGGTTTTTTTTTTCAACCATGAGTATAATTCACACTGCTTCAAGTGGGAATCGAACACGGGTTGTCCGAACATCGGTTGCCTTGTTGGGTGGTTTTCCCAGCTAGGTTACCGAGGCCCCCATTTTTAGGATGAATTAGGTATTATATATTTTTTTAAAATTATATTAGTATAGGTATTACAACAGGTTAAAAATCTTGGCAAAAGAAACAGTAAAACTCACAAAGGAAAGATTTTTTTTTTTGCGTTCGCCTGCATAGACCTCTGACGAAGTCCCTAGAGACTAGGAACTGAATTTTGTGTGTTAATTCATTTTTACCTGGCAGCTGAGTGCACAGGGTTGCCTCGCTGCATAGGCAGATAACTCCGTCTTCGGATGTACTCATATTTATTTGGTCGATGAGTAATTGACGTTTCAAGCCTAGATTTGTTGGGGGACTGGTTGGTCTGGTGGCAAGACGCCGGCCTCAAGACAGAGAGGTTGTGAGGTAAGATCTAGGACGCAGCGCCAATATTCTTGCAAGAAATTGCCATATTACGTATTGGAATGTATAACGACAAATATTTCTACAAATAATTGTTTGGCGACGTCAGATATCAAAGTGTGATATTTACTTCCCTAATATTATTAGTCACGTGATAATTGTCCGATGAACTGATTGGAACATCGATCTCTGTACCCTTAGGTTAACACGAATAAAACTTTAGTGTTAGAAAATATTATGTCTAACAAGAAGACTCATCTCCATCCTCAATGATACCGTTCGTTAGACTGGCTATAACATTCGGACTCACTGTAAGCCTCCCTTAACGATTGGCGGCTGTGCCTTGTTAGTGGAATATGGGAGAGATTACCGGCCCTTGTACAACTGAGCTATGTCTGTCTGAATGCAGAAGGTACAGTTCATTTCATTCAGAATGTGGTGACGTTTTTCTGTGAATTTTTTGCCGTTAGCCCATGATTGCTTTGGGCGTTCTTACCGACTGAGCAAGAAGGAAATGGGCGAAAGGTGTAGAGCTCATGTTACAGTAGCATTGAGGATAATGTAAAAAAAAAAAACAAATAAATCAAAGAAGAATAAAAGCAAAGTTTGCCTCCCCTGCCTTGTTAGGCGCATGGAGAATATAACATGGTGTCAGTGGCTGTATTTTTCCATGACCTGTGCACTTTTCGGGCTTTGTAGTCGGTATCACGCCAGGCCGCCTTTACTTCCCAGAAAAATCTCTGATCTGATACACCAATATTTAGAGGATGAGTGAACTCCAGATCTTTGTCGGTTAGAATAAAAATCCGCCACTTCTGGGAATCGAACCCTGCTCCTTCTTATCTGGAAGCGAGCGCACTAATCACTCAGCCACCCAGGCTTGAGGTAAAGGTGTTCAAATCCTAAATAGAAGTTCTGTTTGCAGAATCGATTTTTTTTAAATAGCAATTCTTGATTTAAATCTAGGTAGGTGAAAACGAGTACTTAGTTAAAACGGAGACGGATGATAAATTGTAGTAAGCTTGATCGAGTCGAGGAAGCCAAACAACAATATGAAAACCTTACAGTAGAACACATTTTGTATTAGCAGCTATCGAGTAGCATGTGTATGTACATGCAGGGATAGGTCGAGTAATAATCAATATAAATAGAAGCGTGAATAGTGGCATACAGGGGAGACAACAAAAGCAAATTTCCCATCTTTCGCTGCGTGTGTATGTATTCTTTGGTTCTTTGGTTATGGAAGGCCCTGGTATCCCTGCAAACGAATTAAAATCCATAATTGCTCAACCGCCGGTGCTAGCATAATCATTCGGATTAATATCTCATCTCCCAAACAAAGAAAGGGGACTGTAATCCCCATCGTAGCAGTCTCAGCACACGCCAAAAGACATTAGGCGAAACCGCGCAGAAAGTTAACACAGCCAACTGTTCCCTGTCAAACGATATCATCATTCATCGTAAACAATTGGAATATCGAAACATGATCAAAAGGGATGAGACACACAGCTCACGGTGTGC
Organism: Megaustenia siamemsis; assembly: GCA_032433765.1. Classification (NCBI taxonomy): domain Eukaryota; kingdom Metazoa; phylum Mollusca; class Gastropoda; order Stylommatophora; family Ariophantidae; genus Megaustenia; species Megaustenia siamemsis. The sequence goes on from JAVIAB010000117.1 coordinate 68,188,514, forward strand.
ATAGAGCAGTTAACTCAGTAGCTCCTGCAACAAGCCGGACTTGGAATATGAGGAAACTGCAACAAGGAACACTTTTCAGACATAGCCTTCAATGGTTCCTGCCGCCTATCCACCATATACCGGAAGTTCACGTCCTCCTGAAAATGATGATCATCATATTTTTTTTAAATGTATAGCACGTGATGATGTTAGTCCATCGGTTTTGACTCCAATTCCGAACATATAAACACACAGTTAGTCGTCAGATTATCCCCGTCGCACATCAAACACAGACCGTAAGGTTAGCGTATGACCGGTCTAGGGATATACGATGAGCCATTACGATGACGTAGCACACACAACAATGTCTGCGCCCTTTAGATTCCTGATTACTCTAATGAATGACTACGGCGAACAAAACACGGTGCAAATACCATAAAGAGATAAAACTGCGGCTGACTTGACGAAGCAGTTCACATTAATGAGTAACATGTAAATAACTTGCGTCAAGCAATTCCAACAACGGTCATGAACAAAATGTGACGTAAAGCGTAGATCAAGTCTAGACGGTTGAAGGTCGCATTCACAACACTTGATTTGTCAAAAAGGAGTATTGCCGGCATACGACTCCGCTATATCGGCGCAGATGTAGTAAGGATAACATAATTTTGACTTTTACGCAGAAAAGTGCAATGGAGAACCGAAATTAATCAGAACCAAATGCATTTCTGCAGCGATCAAGAGAACGTGACCTTGTTCCACCATCTTAGAAACGGAAGTCCTCGTGTGTATGTATATATACATATATACCTATACATGTACGCACGTGCAAGTGTATTCATATATAACCAATCATCATCATCATCGAGTGCCATCTCCGAATCGAAGATTGGCTACCATGGATCGCCATTCTGCTCTGTCTCTTGCTTTGATGGTGCAGGTTGTCATAGGCTGGTTTGTCAATCTTTTTATGTTATTCGTCCATGTTAGTCTTGGTCTGCCTCTGCCTCTTTTACCTTGTATCCCCCACCCCCCAGGATTACTTTTAGTAGGCTGTTGTGTCTTTTAAAATCCTCCAAAAATTGCATTGTCTTGTTTGAATTGTGTTTAGTAGTTTTCTTTTCATTCTCTCTCTCTCTCTCTCTCTCTCTCTCTCTCTCTCTTTCTCTCTCTCTCTCTCCCTTCCTCTGCGATCAAGACTCAATCAGAGTAGGATTCCACACTCTCTCATTAAGTCAGCTGTCTGTTTAAGCGAATCGATTGCCCCATATAGTTTTTCTTCCAGGGAGGTGGGCCTGGACCAGGTCTTCTCAGGTCTATGTAATGGGGGCAATCCTGTAGAACATGTTTTGTAGTCATATTGTCCAGTGTACAGTGGCATAGGCTGGTTGTACCTATTTTGAATTTGGTGAACATGTGATTTCTCATTCTATTGTGGCCAGTACGTAGGCGAAGTATGATGATTTGATCCATCAATTATAGTTGGTGGTAACCGTCACTCTCGTTATGCTTTGGGTGTTCTCGTTTCCATTTTTCATGGAACTGACCCTTGAGGATGGATTTGGCTTCATCATAACTGAGCGGATGGTTCTCTTGTGGTAATCTCCCTCCTCTTTAGTTAATTTGTCTGCGCGTTCGTTCCCGTGTATATTACAGTGTGATGGTATCCACTGAATGACTACTCTCTGGAAGTTATTGCATAGTTGGTCCAGGGTTGTTCTCAAGTCATCTAGTTCATTGTTCTTGGGGCTTTTTAGAGCTGATAGTACTGACAGTGTATCAGTCAGAATCACCAATTTATTGTGCATGTTATTTTTGTGTTAAGTAGCCAGTGTTGCAGCATCTCTGATGGTCTCAGTTTCTGCTTTAAAGTTGTTTGAGAATTTTCCAGTAGCTATTGACTTGGTTTCTTCGTAAGCCTGGGAGGGCCGACCATCTAAGGGCAGAATCCCCCTACAGAAAAGACAATCTGCTGCCTTGCAAGAAGATTGGGGACAATCAAAGGCTAAGGAAAGCAAACCTGAATAAAATGCTGGCTGAAATCGGATGCACTGGGCCACTGGCGCAGAACACAGTGCAACGTTTTAACAAGTAATCAATCAGACTGGTTCCTTTCATTTTTAGTTGTTTTAATACTTCATCGTTTGTTTTTTTTCTCTTTCCATCCAATTCTACCTATTCTTCTATATATCCACATTTCAAAGGCTTCGATTCTCTGTTCTGTTTTTTTGTCTAATGTCCATGTTTCTGCACCATACAGGAATATTGAGAAGATGTAACATTTTGCTATTCTTAGTTTTAGCCCCGGTGTTATTTGTTTTGATGTTAGTATATTTTTCATGACATTTAGATTACTTTTTGACATTCCTATTCTATTGTTTATTTCAGTTGTGTGAATTGTACTCGTGGTTGGGGAAAAAAAAATACCCCCAGATCGACCCAGCCGTTGGCAGAAATGGGTACCAGGGTATTACCCTAGGAAGGTGAGGAATGTCGCCTCGCATTTGAGTTTCGATGCTTGAGGCGACACTATACAGACATCTCCGAACATTTCTGGACAGGTGGCCGAGCACATATGGGTGGAAACTCGCGTGCTAAGATAGGCGGCCGAGCACATATGGGTGTAAACTCGCGTGCTAAGATAGGCGGCCGAGCACATATGGGTGGAAACTCGCGTGCTAAGATAGGCGGCCGAGCACATATGGGTGTAAACTCGCGTGCTAAGATAGGCGGCCGAGCACATATGGGTGGAAACCCGCGTGCTAAGATAGGCGGCCGAGCACATATGGGTTGAAACTCGCGTGCTAAGATAGGCGGCCGAGCACATATGGGTGGAAACTCGCGTGCTAAGATAGGCGGCCAAGCACATATGGGTGTAAACTCGCGTGCTAAGATAGGCGGCCGAGCACATATGGGTGGAAACTCCGTGCTAAGACGCCGGTTCAAGTCTCGTACTTTACCTTACTTTACTTCCTTCCGCTTCCTTAATTTGTCAGATTCTGAAGTGTGACGGGGCTCTTTTCTTCTCCTTCTTTTCTTTTCTTTTCTTCTTATTTCTAATAAGGCAAACGTTGATGGCATTATATACCAGATACTAAAATGTTCTTCCACTGAAATGAAAAGACCTGTTTTACTCAACCTTTTGAAAGCATGTCCTCCAATTAAAAAAAAAAAAATATCGCATGGCTATTCTAAATACGCGCGCATGTATATGTGTGTTGTGTGTGTCTCCACGCTCACATGTGTGCATATGTGTGTGTGTGTGTGTGTGTGTGCACGCTCGCCATTGTGCATATGTGTGTTGTGTGTGTGCACGCTCGCATGTGTGCGTATGTGTGTTTGGGCGCATCCGCTACGCGTGAATTTTCCTGACACTAATCATGTTAGACCTGAAGCGAATCGAACGGGAAATATGAACATGTCTGGTGCAGCACGTTGACAAGCAGGGCCCATCTAGAAATGAGAGGAATATTATTATTGTCATCATCATCATCATCATCATCATTATCATCAGATCTTTCTTCTGGGTCGTTTGAAGGAAGTAAAAAGTAAAGTACCCCCCGTCACGCCAAGTGGCGTATAGGGAAATATGGTGTTAGTGACCCTATATTTTACAGACCTTCAGCACATGATTTTTGGGGTAATGTGGTCGGTATTACGCCCGTGCTGCTTTGAAGGAAGTGGTGTTTGATTATTCATTTTTGAGAGAGGACTTATTGGAACCAGAAGAGTAATGGACCGTGATATATTCATGTCGCAATGAAATATAAAATGTCATAGTTCAAGGTGAGCCGTGATAGTTCAGTGGTTAGTGAACTGGACTACAAAGGACAAGAGGTAGGGCTCGATCCAAACCGACGGCTTCCGGGTTCACCCAGCCTTAAATGGGTACCGGATTTTTTTTTCTGGGAAAGTTAAGCGGCACGGGCGTAAAACCGACCACATTACCCAAAAAAATCATGCGCTGAAGGTCTGTAAAATTTATGGTCATTAACACAATATTCCCTATACGCCACTTGGCGTGACGGGGGTACTTTACTTTTTTTTTTTTTTTATAGTTCGTCACAGCTAAAACATGTATTGTAAGAGGAGATGTAAGAATACCCCTCCCTTGTAGAATGAGAGTGACAACTGGGAAAATTGAGGGACGAAGAGATAGAGAGAAGCAGAGAGAGAAGATACCAGACAGCTTAAGACAATGGCTTGGCGGAAGGTCAACATCAGAAATGATAAATAGCTATCAAGATCGAAAGTTGTGGAGAGACATGATCACCTATGCCTGCAGGTATGATACATGATGATGAGACTCAGAGTAGGATGGATTGAGAACATCTGAGGAACACTACGACAGTAGATTGTCTGGGACAGAATAAAGCGTTTTCTGGAGTTGAGCTAGATAAGAATTAATACGGTGCAATACAAAGAAATATAGGAATTAATTATGGGTCTGGAGCAGCCGTTGCCTGGTGCAAAGAATATTAGCAGACTTTATATTAGTAGTAAGGTGGTGTAGGTTGTTGAGTTGGTTTATTAGTACAGGGTGTTAGACGACCACCTAACATCCTCATCATCTCCCCCACCCCTGCTCTCCTAATTGATGAGTAGATTGGTCAATGAGTAATGGACACGGTCTCCCGCCCTTTTTTTACAGTTATCAATAAGCACGGGGTTATTTTTCCCGCTAAAACGCTATAGACCACGCCCACCCCGGAAGCGAAACTACCATATTAGGGACTAGTGATACGTTAGTTATTTCATAGATATATTGTGCATATATACTTATAATAGTAATAAATTAATAGTTATTATATCTAGGTGGGTGTAAATGGGCCCGTATTTAAGATAGATACGGACCATAATCAGTGATATTTAATCAGGTATTTCACGCTGACGACATGAAAGAACGATAGTCTCCTACCGGGTCACATAATGACCCAATCAATAAACCGCTCTCGTGAGAGTAAAGATTTCTTTTTCCCAAGCGGTCTCGCTGCGTCGCTATGCTGACTGGAATTATCGAATTTATAACATAGGTGTAAGAAATATATTAAGATCAAGCTAAGTCCACTAATAGAGGAGATCGAGAGTGTACCCCAACGAGCTTAGGAGGAAAGATAGGTGTAGTACATGTCAGCTGCCTCACAGAGCATGTATATTTGGGAACAGAGCCCCCCCCCCAAAAAAAAAAGCCTGTGTGCGTGTTCATGTGTGTGTATGTGCATATTACTCAGAGAGTAAACAAAAGGACCAGTCTTCGGATAGCTTCGCTGACTGATACAAAATGTAATGTTTATTGATGGAGAGGTACCTGTGTTCGTGTGTGGGTCGTAGAACAAGCGGATGAATAGCAGGGTTTGATGGAGAGATGATTGTGTGTTTGTGTGATTCAGTATACAAATAGCTGTATAAATAAATATTGAAGTGATAAGTAGAACGATCAATCGCTCACCCAATATGTACATGCACATTCGTTACATCACTATAAAGTGGTTATCAATATCAACACACCGTAAGCAATAAGAACCACTAAAAGAATCGACCCCAAAACGCGAACTCCACAAACATCTGTACCTATATGATAGTCGTAACTTACCGTTAATGTTATTAATAAAGGTGACGCATACGTGATGTATAACTAAGAGGTCTGCCCTATAGTGGTAGTAAGAGGAATATTATAGATAATCATAGTTGAGCGACGGTATTACGCTAACAAAGGTAAAATGACCGACCTTTGGTATGGTGTACACCGTAACACCCCTACATCTTATACAGTCTGTCATGGTAATGTGATAGAAGAAGAAACTGATGTTTAGGGGTAAGTCCCAAACATATTTTTTGTATTTTCATCATCTAAATAATCGTTTTTAAACCCGGAATTATTATCAGATAGAACGACACATGATAGTGATGGTTAGCTTATTTTTTATTCACATATAGTCGAGTTTGGACTCGTTGTAAAGATAATTTTAAGAGTAGTTATATGTTTAATGTTTAGTTCCTTTAAAAAAAACAATAAAGCTACTATACTTGTAACTAATCCTGTTTAACATTAAAATAAATACCCCATATTAACAGTATCCAATAGAGCACCCCAGAATGAAACTGTACTAGTACGCTCCAGTGGCCGAAAGAAGGCTATTGTTCCCCACGCGTCCCGGGGATAATTGATATAATTGCTCTCTCGCGAGTGGCGTGTGGCATTGTATAGCACTTGAGGGTTTATTGTGCGTGCACTAAAAAGATGAACACATAGGCGCGTTACTAAATAAACAAGTAATTTACTACTAATAAAAAATATATATATATATAATATACGTTATTTATTTTTAAATCCTTCATCTCGAGACACGCAAATAGATACCAAACAAGATATAGTTTTTAGTATAACAAATTATTTTCTTTCATCAATGTGCCGGCTTCGTAACTAAGGTATATTTCTGTCTCGCTCTCTCTCTCTCTGTCTGTTTGTGAGTGTATGTATGTGTGTGTGTATGTATGTATAGCTGTATGTTTATAGATTATTCACTCTAGTTCGCTGTTTGTCTAAACCTATGTTATTAGTATAGGATACAAGTCAACAGACTAATAGAACGAATATCTTAATACCTTTTACAGCTCGATGATTAATGACAACGCTGAAAGACAAAAAAAAAAAAAAAAAAACAAGGCGACCCGGTTAGTTTTAGTCATATTTAGACGTAATCTATATCAAAATATGCGTATTTTAAACCAGTTTTATACTAAAGCAGTTATTTTATAAATAACATTACAGTGTAAACGTTCAGCCGAGTACATATTTTTGTCTTCTTATATATATATATATATATATATATATATATATATATATATATATATATATATAAAAGGCGAACTAAAAATCCTAAAAGCTACTTACATAGTCATTATAGTTAGACACACCGAGCAGGAATTTAGATTCAATGTCCAAAAAGTTAGACCAAATCGCAAAATGTTAGCACCAGAACACAACAATTTAGGCTCATAAGCAAAAAGTCGAGCTGAAAACCTTACAAACCTACTCATATAGGCGTAATAGTTAGACACAATGAACAGGAAGTAATAACAAAAATCCCAAAAGTTACGCCTAAGCGCAAAAAATGTTACCCCAGAACACAAAATATAGGCTCGTATTAAAAAGTCGACCTAAAAAGCTTAAAACTCTACACACATAGTCATAATAGTTAGATACACCGAGCAGGAATATAGATTCAATGTCCAAAAAGTTAGACCAAATCGCAAAATTTTATCACCAGAACACAAAATTTAGGCTCATAAGCAAAAATCCGATTTGAAAACCATACAAACCTACTTATATTGGCATAATAGTTAGACACAACGAGCAGGAAGGTATATCGAAAAGCCCAAAAGTTACGCCAAATCGCAAAAAAGGTTACCCCTAGAACACAAAAATATAGGTTCGTATTAAAAAAGTCGACCTAAAAAGCCTAAAAATCTACGCACATTGTCATAATAGTTAGACACAACGAGTAGAAAGTTATAGTCAAGGTCCAAAAAGTTAGGCAAAATCGCAAAATTTTACCACCAAAACACAAAAAAATTTAGGCTCATAAGCAAAGAGTCGATCTCAAACCCTAAAAGCTACCCCCATACTCATACTAGTTAGACGCATCGAACAGATAGTTATATCCAAAGTCCCAAAAGTTACGCCAAAACGCCAAATATTTACCCTCAGAACACAAAAAATGTAGTCTCATATTCAAAAAGGCGAAGTAAAAAGCTACTCACATAGTCATAATAGTTAGACACAACGACCAGGAATTTAGATTCAATGTCCAAAAAATTAGAACAAAGCGCAAAATTTTAGCACCAGAACACACAAATTTAGGCTCATAACCAAAAAGTCGATCTGAAAACCCTACAAATCTACTCCCATACTCATACTAGTTAGACGTGTCGAACAGATAGTTATATCCGAAGTCCAAAAGTTAGGCCAAAGCGCTAACATTTTACCACCAGAACACACAAAAAAATGTAGACGCATATTCAAAAAGTCGACCTAAAAACCCTAAAATGCTACTCATATAGTCATAATTGTAAGACACAAAGAGCAGGAAGTTATATCCAAAGTCCCAAAAGTTACGCCAAAGCACAAAAATGTTACCCCCAGAACACAAAATGTAGGTTCGTATTAAAAAGTCGACCTAAAAATCTACGCACATAGTCATAATAGTTACACACAACGAGTAGAAAATTATAGTCAAAGTCCAAAAAGTTAGGCCAAATCGCAAAATGTTAGCACCAAAACAGAAAAAAATTTAGGCGCATAAGCATAAAGTCGAGCTGAAAACCCTACAAAGCTACTCCCATACTCATACTAGTTAGACACAACGAGTAGAAAGTTATAGTCAAGATCCAAAAAGTTAGGCCAAAGCGCAAAATTTTAGCACCAAAACACAAAAAAATTAGGCTCATAACCATAAAGTCGATCTGAAAACCATACAAAGCTACTCCCATACTCATACTAGTTAGACACAACGAGTAGAAAGTTATATCCAAAGTCACAAAAGTTAGACCATATCGCAAAATTTTAGCACCAGAACAAATAAAATTTAGGCTCGTATTAAAAAAGTCGATCTGAAAATCCTAAAAAACTACTCATATAGTCATAATAGTTAGACACAAGAGTAGGAAGTTATATCCAAAGTCCCAAAAGTTACACCAAATCGCAAAATGTTAGCACCAAAACAGAAAAAAAATTTAGGCGCATAAGCATGAAGTTGAACTGAAAACCATACAAAGCTACTCCCATACTCACACTAGTTAGACACAACGAGTAGAAAGTTATATCCAAAGTCACAAAAGTTAGACCATATCGCAAAATTTTAGCACCAGAACAAAAAAAAAAAATTTAGGCTCGTATTAAAAAAGTCGATCTGAAAATCCTAAAAAGCTACTCATATAGTCATAATAGTTAGACACAAGAGTAGGAAGTTATATCCAAAGGCCCAAAAGTTACACCAAATCGCAAAATGTTAGCACCAAAACACACACAAAAAAAATTTAGGCTCATAACCAAAGAGTCGATCTCAAACCCTACAAAGCTACTCCCAAACTCATACTAGTTAGACGCGTCAACAGATAGTTATATCCAAAGTCCCAAAGGTTACGCCAAATCGCAAAAAATTTTACCCTCATAACACAAAAAATGTAGGCTCATATAAAAAAAAGCGATCTAAAAATCCTAAACAGCTACTCACATAGTCATAATAGTTAGACACAACGACCAGGAATTTAGATTCAATGTCCAAAAAGTTACGCCAAAGCGCAAAATATTTACCCTCAGAACACAAAAAATGTAGTCTCATAAGTAAAAAGTCGATCTGAAAACCATACAAATCTACTCCCAAACTCATACTAGTTAGAAACATCGAAAAGATAGTTATATCCAAAGACCAAAAAGTTAGGTCAAAGCGCAAACATTGTACCACCAGAACACAAAAAATGTAGGCACATATACAAAAAGTCGACCTAAAAACCCTACAAACCTACTCACATTGGCATAATAGTTAGACACAACGAGCAGGAAGGTATATCCAAAATCCCAAAACTTACGCCAAATAGCAAAATTTTAGCACTAGAACACAAGAATGTAGGCTCGTATTAAAAAGTCGACATAAAAAGCCTAAAGATCGACGCACATAGTCATAATAGTTAGACACAGCGAGTAGAAAGTTATAGTCAAGGCCCAAAAAGTTAGGCCAAATCGCAACATTTTAGCACCAACACACACACAAAATTTAGGATCATAAGCATAAGTCGATCTGAAAACCTACAAAGCTACTCCCATACTCATACTAGTTAGACACAACGAGTAGAAAGTTATATCCAAAGTCCCAAAAGTTAGGCCAAATCGCAACATTTTAACACCAAAACACAAAAATTTAGGGTTCATAAGCATAAAGTCGATCTGAAAACCCTACAAAGCTACTCCCATACTCATACTAGTTAGACACAACGAGTAGAAAGTTATATCCAAAGTCCCAAAAGTTAGACCATATCACAAACTTTTAGCACCAGAACACAAAAATTTAGGCTCGTATTAAAAAAGTCGATCTGAAAATCCTTAAAAGCTACTCATATAGTCATAATAGTTAGACACAAAGAGTAGGAAGTTATATCCAAAGTCCCAAAAGTTACACCAAATCGCAAAAATGTTACCCCCAGAACACAAAAATGTAGGCTCGTATTAAAAAAGTCGACCTAAAAAGCTTAAAAATCTACCCACATAGTCATAATAGTTAGACACAACGAGTAGAAAGTTATAGTCAAGGTCCAAAAGGTTAGCCACGCTATGTTGAATCATATTCAGGGCGCGTAGACATTACCCTGTTCAATAGACCCACTACTAACTGGATAGTGGAGAACTTTCCCACCCCAAGATTTTTATTTATTTCACCTACATGGCTTCTCGGTTGTCTGTCCTTTGTTAAAGTGACAAAGATATTGAATTCCAAAGAGGTTAGGATAAGTACAAGAATAAAAATTTCCAATGCGCTTGTTAAGTCAGTCCCATAAAACTCGGCCTCTGCTATTTCAAAACTAACTTGAAAGTTGTCCTCTACTATTTCAAAAGTTGTCCTTCTCGATTCAAAAGTTGTCTTTGTCAAATCAAAAGTTGTCCTCTACTATTTCAAAAGTTGTCCTATACTATTTAAAAAGTTGTCCTTTCCAATTCAAAAGTCTACCTTTACTATTTCAAACGTTGTCCTTCTCTTTTGGGACTTTGGATATAACTTTCTACTCGTTGTGTCTAACTAGTATGAGTATGGGAGTAGCTTTGTAGGGTTTTCAGATCGACTTATGCTTATGATCCTAAATTTTGTGTGTGTGTTGGTGCTAAAATGTTGCGATTTGGCCTAACTTTTTGGGCCTTGACTATAACTTTCTACTCGCTGTGTCTAACTATTATGACTATGTGCGTCGATCTTTAGGCTTTTTATGTCGACTTTTTAATACGAGCCTACATTCTTGTGTTCTAGTGCTAAAATTTTGCTATTTGGCGTAAGTTTTGGGATTTTGGATATACCTTCCTGCTCGTTGTGTCTAACTATTATGCCAATGTGAGTAGGTTTGTAGGGTTTTTAGGTCGACTTTTTGAATATGTGCCTACATTTTTTGTGTTCTGGTGGTACAATGTTTGCGCTTTGACCTAACTTTTTGGTCTTTGGATATAACTATCTTTTCGATGTTTCTAACTAGTATGAGTTTGGGAGTAGATTTGTATGGTTTTCAGATCGACTTTTTACTTATGAGACTACATTTTTTGTGTTCTGAGGGTAAATATTTTGCGCTTTGGCGTAACTTTTTGGACATTGAATCTAAATTCCTGGTCGTTGTGTCTAACTATTATGACTATGTGAGTAGCTGTTTAGGATTTTTAGATCGCTTTTTTTTATATGAGCCTACATTTTTTGTGTTATGAGGGTAAAATTTTTTGCGATTTGGCGTAACCTTTGGGACTTTGGATATAACTATCTGTTCGACGCGTCTAACTAGTATGAGTTTGGGAGTAGCTTTGTAGGGTTTGAGATCGACTCTTTGGTTATGAGCCTAAATTTTTTTTTGTGTGTGTTTTGGTGCTAACATTTTGCGATTTGGTGTAACTTTTGGGCCTTTGGATATAACTTCCTACTCTTGTGTCTAACTATTATGACTATATGAGTAGCTTTTTAGGATTTTCAGATCGACTTTTTTAATACGAGCCTAAATTTTTTTTTTTTGTTCTGGTGCTAAAATTTTGCGATATGGTCTAACTTTTGTGACTTTGGATATAACTTTCTACTCGTTGTGTCTAACTAGTGTGAGTATGGGAGTAGCTTTGTATGGTTTTCAGATCGACTTTATGCTTATGAGCCTAAATTTTTTGTGTTTTGGTGCTAAAATTTTGCGTTTTGGCCTAACTTTTTGGACCTTGACTATAACTTTCTACTCGTTGTGCCTAACTAGTATGAGTATGGGAGTAGCTTTGTAGGGTTTTCAGTTCAACTTCATGCTTATGCGCCTAAATTTTTTTTCTGTTTTGGTGCTAACATTTTGCGATTTGGTGTAACTTTTGGGACTTTGGATATAACTTCCTACTCTTGTGTCTAACTATTATGACTATATGAGTAGTTTTTTAGGATTTTCAGATCGACTTTTTTAATACGAGCCTAAATTTTATTTGTTCTGGTGCTAAAATTTTGCGATATGGTCTAACTTTTGTGACTTTGGATATAACTTTCTACTCGTTGTGTCTAACTAGTATGAGTATGGGAGTAGCTTTGTATGGTTTTCAGATCGACTTTATGGTTATGAGCCTAATTTTTTTGTGTTTTGGTGCTAAAATTTTGCGCTTTGGCCTAACTTTTTGGATCTTGACTATAACTTTCTACTCGTTGTGTCTAACTAGTATGAGTATGGGAGTAGCTTTGTAGGGTTTTCAGCTCGACTTTATGCTTATGCGCCTAAATTTTTTTCTGTTTTGGTGCTAACATTTTGCGATTTGGCCTAACTTTTTGGACTTTGACTATAATTTTCTACTCGTTGTGTGTAACTATTATGACTATGTGCGTAGATTTTTAGGGCTTTTAGGTCGACTTTTTTAATACGAACCTACATTTTTGTGTTCTGGGGGTAACATTTTTGTGCTTTGGCGTAACTTTTGGGACTTTGGATATAACTTCCTGCTCTTTGTGTCTTACAATTATGACTATATGAGTAGCATTTTAGGGTTTTTAGGTCGACTTTTTGAATATGCGTCTACATTTTTTTGTGTGTTCTGGTGGTAAAATGTTAGCGCTTTGGCCTAACTTTTTGGACTTCGGATATAACTATCTGTTCGACACGTCTAACTAGTATGATTATGGGAGTAGATTTGTAGGGTTTTCAGATCGACTTTTTGGTTATGAGCCTAAATTTGTGTGTTCTGGTGCTAAAATTTTGCGCTTTGTTCTAATTTTTTGGACATTGAATCTAAATTCCTGGTCGTTGTGTCTAACTATTATGACTATGTGAGTAGCTTTTTACTTCGCCTTTTTGAATATGAGACTACATTTTTTGTGTTCTGAGGGTAAATATTTTGCGTTTTGGCGTAACTTTTGGGACTTTGGATATAACTATCTGTTCGATGCGTCTAACTAGTATGAGTATGGGGGTAGCTTTTAGGGTTTGAGATCGACTCTTTGCTTATGAGCCTAAATTTTTTTGTGTTTTGGTGGTAAAATTTTGCGATTTTGCCTAACTTTTTGGACCTTGACTATAACTTTCTACTCGTTGTGTCTAACTATTATGACTATGTGCGTAGATTTTTAGGCTTTTTAGGTCGACTTTTTAATACGAACCTATATTTTTGTGTTCTAGGGGTAACCTTTTTTTGCGATTTGGCGTAACTTTTGGGCTTTTGGATATACCTTCCTGCTCGTTGTGTCTAACTATTATGCCAATATAAGTAGGTTTGTATGGTTTTCAAATCGGATTTTTGCTTATGAGCCTAAATTTTGTGTTCTGGTGATAAAATTTTGCGATTTGGTCTAACTTTTTGGACATTGAATCTATATTCCTGCTCGGTGTATCTAACTATTATGACTATGTGTGTAGAGTTTTAAGCTTTTTAGGTCGACTTTTTTAATACGAGCCTATATTTTGTGTTCTGGGGTAACATTTTTTGCGCTTAGGCGTAACTTTTGGGATTTTTGTTATTACTTCCTGTTCATTGTGTCTAACTATTACGCCTATATGAGTAGGTTTGTAAGGTTTTCAGCTCGACTTTTTGCTTATGAGCCTAAATTGTTGTGTTCTGGTGCTAACATTTTGCGATTTGGTCTAACTTTTTGGACATTGAATCTAAATTCCTGCTCGGTGTGTCTAACTATAATGACTATGTAAGTAGCTTTTAGGATTTTTAGTTCGCCTTTATATATATATATATATATATATATATATATATATATATATATATATATATATAAGAAGACAAATATATGTACTCGGCTGAACGTTTACACTGTAATGTTATTTATAAAATAACTGCTTTAGTATAAAACTGGTTTAAAATACGCATATTTTGATATAGATTACGTCTAAATATGACTAAAACTAACCGGGTCGCCTTGTTTTTTTTTTTTTTTTTTGTCTTTCAGCGTTGTCATTAATCATCGAGCTGTAAAAGGTATTAAGATATTCGTTCTATTAGTCTGTTGACTTGTATCCTATACTAATAACATAGGTTTAGACAAACAGCGAACTAGAGTGAATAATCTATAAACATACAGCTATACATACATACACACACACATACATACACTCACAAACAGACAGAGAGAGAGAGAGCGAGACAGAAATATACCTTAGTTACGAAGCCAGCACATTGATGAAAGAAAATAACTTGTTATACTAAAAACTATATCTTGTTTGGTATCTATTTGCGTGTCTCGAGATGAAGGATTTAAAAATAAATAACGTATATTATATATATATATATATATATTTTATTAGTAGTAAATTACTTGTTTATTTAGTAACGCGCCTATGTGTTCATCTTTTTAGTGCACGCACAATAAACCCTCAAGTGCTATACAATGCCACACGCCACTCGCGAGAGAGCAATTATATCAATTATCCCCGGGACGCGTGGGGAACAATAGCCTTCTTTCGGCCACTGGATCGTACTAGTACAGTTTCATTCTGGGGTGCTCTATTGGATACTGTTAATATGGGGTATTTATTTTAATGTTAAACAGGATTAGTTACAAGTATAGTAGCTTTATTGTTTTTTTTAAAGGAACTAAACATTAAACATATAACTACTCTTAAAATTATCTTTACAACGAGTCCAAACTCGACTATATGTGAATAAAAAATAAGCTAACCATCACTATCATGTGTCGTTCTATCTGATAATAATTCCGGGTTTAAAAACGATTATTTAGATGATGAAAATACAAAAAATATGTTTGGGACTTACCCCTAAACATCAGTTTCTTCTTCTATCACATTACCATGACAGACTGTATAAGATGTAGGGGTGTTACGGTGTACACCATACCAAAGGTCGGTCATTTTACCTTTGTTAGCGTAATACCGTCGCTCAACTATGATTATCTATAATATTCCTCTTACTACCACTATAGGGCAGACCTCTTAGTTATACATCACGTATGCGTCACCTTTATTAATAACATTAACGGTAAGTTACGACTATCATATAGGTACAGATGTTTGTGGAGTTCGCGTTTTGGGGTCGATTCTTTTAGTGGTTCTTATTGCTTACGGTGTGTTGATATTGATAACCACTTTATAGTGATGTAACGAATGTGTATGTACATATTGGGTGAGCGATTGATCGTTCTACTTATCACTTCAATATTTATTTATACAGCTATTTGTATACTGAATCACACAAACACACAATCATCTCTCCATCAAACCCTGCTATTCATCCGCTTGTTCTACGACCCACACACGAACACAGGTACCTCTCCATCAATAAACATTACATTTTGTATCAGTCAGCGAAGCTATCCGAAGACTGGTCCTTTTGTTTACTCTCTGAGTAATATGCACATACACACACATGAACACGCACACAGGCTTTTTTTTTTTGGGGGGGGGGCTCTGTTCCCAAATATACATGCTCTGTGAGGCAGCTGACATGTACTACACCTATCTTTCCTCCTAAGCTCGTTGGGGTACACTCTCGATCTCCTCTATTAGTGGACTTAGCTTGATCTTAATATATTTCTTACACCTATGTTATAAATTCGATAATTCCAGTCAGCATAGCGACGCAGCGAGACCGCTTGGAAAAAGAAATCTTTACTCTCACGAGAGCGGTTTATTGATTGGGTCATTATGTGACCCGGTAGGAGACTATCGTTCTTTCATGTCGTCAGCGTGAAATACCTGATTAAATATCACTGATTATGGTCCGTATCTATCTTAAATACGGGCCCATTTACACCCACCTAGATATAATAACTATTAATTTATTACTATTATAAGTATATATGCACAATATATCTATTAAATAACTAACGTATCACTAGTCCCTAATATGGTAGTTTCGCTTCCGGGGTGGGCGTGGTCTATAGCGTTTTAGCGGGAAAAATAACCCCGTGCTTATTGATAACTGTAAAAAAAGGGCGGGAGACCGTGTCCATTACTCATTGACCAATCTACTCATCAATTAGGAGAGCAGGGGTGGGGGAGATGATGAGGATGTTAGGTGGTCGTCTAACACCCTGTACTAATAAACCAACTCAACAACCTACACCACCTTACTACTAATATAAAGTCTGCTAATATTCTTTGCACCAGGCAACGGCTGCTCCAGACCATAATTAATTCCTATATTTCTTTGTATTGCACCGTATTAATTCTTATCTAGCTCAACTCCAGAAAACGCTTTATTCTGTCCCAGACAATCTACTTACGACATCAAATGATAACGGTCGAGGCTGCCAGAAAGGCAAGAACTAGAACTTGATATCTCTCTCGACACCTGAAGGAATGAATATGCTTACGCTTGCTTACGTTCGCCCGATGACTACAGTATTCTAGAGCAGGGATGGCCAATTTCTTTCAAATGGCGGGCCACTTTTTTATTATATTTTTTGTGGCGGGCCACACACATAACAACATCAATACAAATAAACTTGGCATTTGTTTTAAGGTAATATTTTGTTACTTATCGGCATTATTTGCTTACATAAATCATTTTATTGCAACAGAGTTAAAAATGCCTAGTTGATTTATAAAAATGAAAAAAAATTTGCTATTTATATTGTTTAACAAACATGTTTTAGTTAGGTCATTTTAAAGTTGACATGTAACAAACCTTAATGAGAACAATGTGGACGTTCATGTGCAGCAACAAGTTCATCAAAGTCAATGTGTAAAGATGATGATGATATTCGTAATAAATCCTGAAGGTGGCCATCAGTGAGTCGGTTTATTTGTGACGATTTAATCTCCTTCATTGTTGAAAAAGCGCATTCACATATATATGTGCTTCCGAACATAGAAGTAATTTTCAAACTGAAATCACTCAATGCGGGATATTTTTCCTGTGGCACAAGTTTCCAAAAGTCAACTCCTATCTCCATCCTTGATTGGAAAAGGGGTCACTTTGGAGGTTACATAACTCCAACTGAAAAGTGTCATGTTGTTGGAAAATGTCACACTTCATAGGGTTGTTAAACAATGCCAGTTCTGGCCGTATACCACTGAAGTCAGAAAATCGTTCATTGAATTGCTCCACTAGTTTGTCTAACATTAATACAGCAAATTTGAAATCAGTGTCACTGCGCACCTCAATCAATTCTTTGCACGAAGGAAAATGAATGAAGTTTTCTTTGGCCAGGGTAAATCTAAAAACTTTTAGTTGACTTATAAATCTATCTAGGTGTCCTACCAAATCTGAGACTGTTTGGGAACGTCCCTGTAGCTTCACATTGAGTTCATTCATGTGCTGGGTGATATAAGTTAAAAAGGCCAATACGCTGTTAAAATGTGGATCAGACATTTTTCTGATCAGTTCTTTGTTGGTATCATGTTTCTCTAAAACTGCTTTATCTCGTTTCTCAAAGCGAAAAACCGCCTCAAACAATTCCCTCTGCTTAGCCAGAGTACTTGTGTGTAGAGCACCAAATCGCCATATTCCGCCTCAACTTCTGATAGAAAATTTATAAACTGTCGGTGTGTCAAAGACCGATTCCCGCCTTTTATTAAATTCACACACTTTATTACAGTTTTCATAACATCCTCCACGTCTAGAATCTTGCCACACAGCGCCTCCTGGTGTATAATGCAGTGTAATGCTGGGCAATGGAGTCACCGTCACATAATGATTTTTTTTTAATTTCGCTATCTCTGCGCTTACAACAAACGATGCCATTAAGGAACTTGTTTGTTTTGTTGTTAATGTAGTAAAAACAGATTTCTGAGCACTAACCTTTTTCTTCAAATCGCACACAAGTGTAGAACGTATTGTACCAATGTAGTCCTTGTATTTAGCGGCGTGATGCTGTGTGTAATGCCGTTTAAGATTATACTCTTTATTTACAGACAACACTTGCAAACACACAAGGCACTGCGGTTTGCTATCCTTATTGTTGATAAATAAAAAATCATGTTCCCATTTCTCATTAAAAAATCGGATTTTTTTCATTTAATTGACGTTTATTGTTCATATTATACCACGACCGAAGCAACAGACAATGAAAACACATATTACAACAATAGCACTGTTTCCTGTTAAAATGGGACTGTTCACTGTAACTCGACAAAATCAGATTGATCAGATCGGATATATAATTTTGACTGATGAAAAGAGGTTTGCAGAGAAAGAAACTGAAAGTAAAATAATTGTGAGGTGAATGTGTTGGGGTGGAGGAGGTGGGTGACCGACAGTATTTCTTGGCGAAAACTGTTTGAACTCGCCGAAACGAGAGTCGGCTCTAGAACCGTTCGTTGGCTTCTTCCTTTGTTTAAGTCGGCCGCAGGATGATCAAAAGGAAAAAAAGGATGGGCCGGGAATGACGGGAAGTCGACGTTAAACTAACTACAAGAGTGTTCCGAGTTTTAAACATAGGTCTACTAGGGAATATTTGAGTTAGCTTTCTCCACGGTATAAGTTAATGTAACAAATTTTTAATCAATTTTACCCAGGACATTTTGCTCAATGCAACCTGATTTTATTTTTTATACGCAGCGGGCCACAAAAAGGACGTCGCGGGCCACTTGTGGCCTAATTGGCCATCCCTGTTCTAGAGTATTCCTAGACTGTAGAATTCCTCTTCGTCACCGCCCTTAAAAGGACGTTAAGTGGGCGTGTCTGCGTTGTGTTGTGGTTTGCAGTATAACTGTTATATTTGCGCCTTTCGGCCCAACACATCCGACTTCAGCACGACATTTTTGAGTGCCGGGTTGTCTTCCCTCTTCGATCCCTGCTCGCTTGGCCAGACTAGACAGGTTAGTCTGTTACTAGAGGCACCGCGGAGAGGTGGAGCAGGGTCAGGATGGTTTTGGTTCACTGATCCTGGCGCAAGCCATCAGCTATGGGTCGCTGACAACTTCCAGCTCTGGTGCTGTGAGGCGCGCCTATATACGTGGAAGTGAAGAGAGTGGGGGAGGGGAGAGAGAGAGAGAGATAGAGAGAGATAGAGAGAGAGAGAGAGTAAGGACCGGCGAACATTACAGCTGACCGTTCGCCTCTCAGTGATGTCCCTGAAAACAGATTAACTAGTCTGGAAATGGAATAAAAGAGAAAGGGCTTTTGTTTTTTCTTGTTTTCTCAAGTCTATTTTACTAGCCATTAATGACAGGACTTTAGTCATTTCTTGGTTGACCTAAATTTTATTTTACTAGCCACGAATGACAGGACATTTGTCTTTTCTTGCTTGACCTCAAGTCTATTTTACTAGCCATTAATGACAGGACATTTGTCTTTTCTTGTTTTCTCAAGTCTATTTTACTAGCCATTAATGACAGGACTTTTGTCTTTTCTTGTTTTCTCAAGTCTATTTTACTAGCCATTAATGACAGGACATGTGTCTTTTCTTGTTTTCTCAAGTCTATTTTACTAGCCATTAATGACAGGACTTTTGTCTTTTCTTGTTTTCTCAAGTCTATTTTACTAGCCATTAATGACAGGACATTTGTCTTTTCTTGGTTGACCTCAAGTATTAAATTTCTAGCCATGAATGACAGGACATTTGTTTTTTCTAGCATCTTGTTCTCGTTACTACAGAAAAGAACTACGTCGGCTATAGAATGAATGTGCCCTAACTGAGATCCAAGCATCAAAGTCAGAGCATTGGCCACAGATGTGTGGAAGTAAATAAATCTACGGGCATGTGATGCTAAAAGAAAAGCATTGAGAATACCATAACAACGGGCAGAAGGAGTGGAGAGAAAAGTAGAGAAAACCCAAGAGAGAAAAAATATTGGACATCTTATCCAAATGGCATAATTAAAGACCATCGACCGAACTTAAGAGATGCGTGAAGGGACCGAGAGATCTGGGGAGAGATGATCACCTACGTCTACCGACATGGCACATGATGATGATGGAGGTAAGAACGAAACTTCAGATTAAATTATCGCAAGCACTTGCCTGATCTCTGCCAACATCAAGACGTGAACACAGGGAGAAATAACAGTTGTGATCAAACGTGAAATTGATGGTGCTTTTATATAACGCCAAGAGTTGAACGTTGGTTGAACGTTGTTCTACCAATGCCAGTCTTGGGCCCTAGATGCAAGAACAATAAGAAAAATAAACTCTAGTGAGATGAAATGTGTTAGGCAAATGACAGGAAACAGTCTGACAGATAAGGTCAGAAATGAAGAGCTGAGAAAAAAGGTAGGAATATCCCCCGCCATAGAATATATAAAGAAACAACAGATAAAATGGTTTGGCCACGTGACAAGGCAGAAAGATCAAAACACAACACAACGAGCCCTCAATAAACGTTGCGAGAACACCAGACCCAAGGGCCGACCACGAAAAAGGTGGATTGACGGAATATTAGAAATACTAGGAAACGTAATAGCAGTAGAGGCGAACAGAAGAACAAAAGACCGCAAAGTATATCTCCACTCGACGCTGAAAGGCAGTTGAGGAAGGAAAGAAGAAGAGGAAGAGAGTTTAATGTCCAGACCACCTTTACATCCAAATGGAGTATACATTTATTTGTAATTCCAATCAGCCCTTTAAGTTTCCTATTATCATGTATAGGTCAATGCGAACATACACCTCAGACAACACGCACGGACAAATAGCACGCACGGACACTCTAGCACGCACATACACTGTTTGAACGATAGAAAAATACATTTTAATCAGTTGAATCAAGGATTGAAGAAAGATAAACTTTTCAGGGCTGCAATCTCATAATATCCGAGATTAATTCTCCTTGATTGCTGCCCTTTGTCACGCGTCCGGTTGCGTATAATGGCTCCTCTATAATTATCCCCAGAACAGTGATTCCCCGAAGGGAGACTGTGTCGCCCCTCTAGAGTGATATTCTTGACGTAGAGGGCGCTGGAGGGCATTGCACCAATAAATGTTGGGATCTCATAAAGAAGGGGTTTAATACAAACTAAATGCTCGTTGTTAATTAATAAGATTGGAGCCAATGTGTTTTAGATTGGAGCCAATGTATCTTTTATTGGAGCCAACGTGTCTTAGTTTGGAGCCAATGTGTCTTAGGGTGAAATTATCACGCACTGAGCCGATTTTACGGAATAATCTATCCTCTATTTGCTAATTTCTTAATTCTTTTTTTTCTTTTCCTGACATATAACCTTCTACTGGTGCATAGGCCATCATCATCATCATCATCATCATCATCATCATCATCATCATCATCAAGAGCTCTCTAACCCTTTATTGCCTTCGCGCTTTCTTCTAATCTTCTCCATGTGTAAATTATCGGGTTCTCTCTTTCTCATGGTTTTTTGTTACCATTTTTTCTAAGACGCCCAGTTTCCTCTTTCCCTATGGGTTCCATGTGAGAGCTTATCTGATTATGCTTAATAGTTGGATTTGGAAGTGTACATTCGTTCGGCCCATCACCGCTGTATTTTATTTATAATTTATTCAACTGTGAATTGATCTGAACTTGTTCTTTGCCACAGTTCATCTTCTCTAATGATGTCTTGATATCTGGTCTTGATTCCTTTCAAACCTTTGAAGTAAATATAAATAAATGTCTGCAGTTTATTTATAACCCTGGATAATATCGAAACATAAATAAGTTTATTGGGTCAGTATTGGGGTAGTCATAAGTTTATTGGGTCAGTGTTGGAGTAGGCATAGGTTTATTGGGTCAGTGTTGGAGTAGGCATAGGTTTATTGGGTCAGTGTTGGAGTAGGCATAGGTTTATTGGGTCAGTGTTGGAGTAGGCATAGGTTTATTGGATCAGTGTTGGAGTAGGCATAGGTTTATTGAGTCAGTGTTGGAGTAGGCATAGGTTTATTGGGTCAGTGTTGGAGTAGGCATAGGTTTATAGGTCAGTGTTGGAGTAGGCTTAATAATTTTATTGAATCAATGTTACGGTAGTCATAAAGTTATTGAATCAATGTTAAAGTAGTCATACGTTTATAGAATAAATGTTGGGTTAGGCATATGTTTATTGAATCAATGTTGGGGTAGCGATAAGTTTATTGTGTCAATGTTGGAGTAGCCATACGTTTATTGTGTCAATGTTGGAGTAGACATACGTTTATTGTGTCAATGTTGGAGTAGACATACGTTTATTGTGTCAATGTTGGAGTAGGTATACGTTTATAAGCAGGAGCGGAGGTCAATTTAGAAGGAAAGGGCAACTACTCCCAGTTTTGTTTTAGAGTTACTGTAGTATATAAACAAACGGGCGGTTATTGGTAGTGTAGTGATTGTATCACAACAACTCTGCCTTTAACATAGCTCTGTATCTAAATAAATAAATGCAATATGAATATAAGGGTTGTTCAGACTATTTAAGAGAAATATATCGGGAAAATTATCGACAAAAAACAAGTCTTCTCTTGCGCAGTTCGAATAGCGGTAGGATTGAGTGAGTTGTGTCAGATTTAAGCCAGAATGAAACAACGATGTGGTTGTTATCTCCCTTGTTATTTGGAATTCGTGACGACTTTATAATGCAGGAATACTGAAGGGACAATCACAATTCCGATTTATGGACGTGTGTAAATGTGACATGAAGACCCTGAAATTAAACTCTGTACATTGGGAAGAAAGAGCTGCGACTGAAATCTTTGGAAACACACTTTAAAGCTCCAACTCAAGCAAACAGCAGACAGATCCATTTAAAAAAAAAGAGAATACAGTGAAATAAAATAAGAAAATACATTACTTAGGAGCGCTGCAAAATCCATAGTCAACTATGATTGATGAGGGCTATGATTGACGGAGGCTACTAATCAACTATGACTGACAGAGGCTACTATAGTCAACTATGACTGACAGAGGCTACTAGTCAAATATGACTGACAGAGGCTACAAGTCAACTATGACAAACAGAGGCTATTATAGTCAACCATGACTGACAGAGGCTACTAATTAACTATGTCTGACAGAGGCTACTAGTTAACTATGACTGACAGAGCTAACAAGTAAACTATGACAGACAGAGGCTACTGGTCAACTATGACTGACGGAGGCTACTATAGTCAACTATGACTGACAGAGGCTACTAGTCAACTATAACTGACGGAGACTACTACTCAGCTATGACTGACAGAGGCTACTAGTCAACTATGACTGACGGAGGCTACTAGTCAAATATGACTGACAGAGGCTACAAGTCAACTATGACAGACAGAGGCTATTATAGTCAACCATGACTGACAGAGGCTACAAGTAAACTATGACAGACAGAGGCTACTAATCAGCTATGACTGACGGAGGCTACTAATCAGCTATGACTGACGGAGGCTACTAGTCAACTATGACTGGCGGAGGCTACTAATCAGCTATGACTGACGGAAGCTACTAGTAAACTATGACAGACAGAGGCTATTATAGTCAACCATGACTGACAGAGGCTACAAGTAAACTATGACAGACAGAGGCTATTATAGTCAACCATGACTGACAGAGGCTACTAGTCAACTATGACAGACAGAGGCTATTATAGTCAACCATGACTGACAGAGGCTACAAGTAAACTATGACAGACAGAGGCTACTAATCAGCTATGACTGACGGAGGCTACTAGTCAACTATGACAGACAGAGGCTATTATAGTCAACCATGACTGACGGAAGCTACTAGTAAACTATGACAGACAGAGGCTATTATAGTCAACCATGACTGACAGAGGCTACAAG
Source organism: Megaustenia siamemsis (assembly GCA_032433765.1). Taxonomy (NCBI): domain Eukaryota; kingdom Metazoa; phylum Mollusca; class Gastropoda; order Stylommatophora; family Ariophantidae; genus Megaustenia; species Megaustenia siamemsis. The sequence continues at coordinate 68,212,347 of JAVIAB010000117.1, forward strand.
TAAACTATGACAGACAGAGGCTACTAATCAGCTATGACTGACGGAGGCTACTAGTCAACTATGACAGACAGAGGCTATTATAGTCAACCATGACTGACGGAAGCTACTAGTAAACTATGACAGACAGAGGCTATTATAGTCAACCATGACTGACAGAGGCTACAAGTAAACTATGACAGACAGAGGCTACTAATCAGCTATGACTGACGGAGGCTACTAATCAGCTATGACTGACGGAGGCTACTAGTCAACTATGACTGACGGAGGCTACTAATCAGCTATGACTGACGGAGGCTACTAGTCAACTATGACTGACGGAGGCTACTAATCAGCTATGACTGACGGAGGCTACTAGTCAACTATGACTGACGGAGGCTACTAATCAGCTATGACTGACGGAGGCTACTAATCAGCTATGACTGACGGAAGCTACTAGTCAACTATGACAGACAGAGGCTACTAATCAGCTGTGACTGACGGAAGCTACTAGTCAACTATGACAGACAGAGGCTACTAATCAGCTATGACTGACGGAAGCTACTAGTCAACTATGACAGACAGAGGCTACTAATCAGCTATGACTGACGGAAGCTACTAGTCAACTATGACTGACGGAGGCTACTAATCAACTATGACTGACAGAGGCTACTAGTAAACTATGACTGACGGAGGCTACTAGTCAACTATGACTGACGGAGGCTACTATAATCAACTATGACTGACAGAGGCTACTAGTCAACTATCACTGACGGAAGCTACTAGTCAACTACTACTGACAGAGGCTACTAGTCAACCATGACTGACGGAGGCTACTAGTCAACCATGACTGATGGAGGCTGTTTCCACCACTACTACTTCTACTACTACTACTACTATTATTACTACTACTACTACTACTACTACTACTACTACTACTACTACTACTACTTGAGTGTGACGCTTTAAGCTATCGTTGCTATAGATGGCTACGTCATTCTACCCACAACCACCCCTGCTCGCAAAGCTAAAAACGTCACGTTAGTTGACAGTTTTTCGAGGTTTCCATTTCTGCCCCCAGTTTTATATTTAATAGGTCATGGTTTACCCGTCGTCACCGATATCTTAGAGCCTGCCCACTGAGTGGGGACTAGCCAATAGCTGTGACGTTTTCAGTATTGTGAGCAGACGTGATTGTGGGTGAAATGAGGTCAGCCGTCTATAGCTCGAGACGTCACAAGTATTGGGATGTTTTCGGGAAAACCTCCTCATGGGGCGGGCCCAGAGATATCGGTGGAGACAGTCTATCATCCAAGCCACCTGCGTACCTAAGATCAACCAATCACATTTTTTTTAATCGACAGGCGCCAATGACAGTCATCTCTAGAGAATGTTTTGTAAATTAACTTGGGTTCCATGCGTCACTCAATGATTTGGGCTTCCGGTCAATATGGCAGATAGACGGCAGGAACCGTTGAGGCTCAGTCTGAAAAGTGTTCCTTGTTTGCAGTTTCGTCATATTCCAAGTCCGACTTGCTGCCGGAGCTACTGAGTTTAGTGTTCTGTGCACACCGGGAGCTGTGTTTGTCATCCGGATCGTGTTTTAACATTTCATTGCTTACGATGAATGATGATATCGTATGACGAAGGACAGTTCAGCTGCGTTCTCCTTCGGTGCCACTTGGCATTATATCTTTTTGCGCGTGCTGTAGACTGCTATAAAGCAATACATATTATAGACATGAACTGCTATAAAGCAACACATATTATAGACATGAACTGCTATAAAGCAACACATATTATAGGTAGGAACTATTATAAAGCAACACATATTATAGACAGGAACTGCTATAAAGCAATACATATTATAGACATGAACTGCTATAAAGCAACACATATTATAGACATGAACTGCTATAAAGCAACACATATTATAGGTAGGAACTATTATAAAGCAACACATATTATAGACAGGAACTGCTATAAAGCAACACATATTATAGACAGGAACTGCTATAAAGCAACACATATTATAGGCAGGAACTGCTATAAAGCAACACATATGATAGGCAGGATCTGCTATATAGCAATACATATTATTGACAGGAACTGCTATAAATCAACACATACAATAGGCAGGAACTGCTATAAAGCAACACATATTATAGGCAGGACCCGGTGTAAAGCAACACATATTATATGAAGAACTGCTATAAAGTAACAAATAAAAACAGGAAAGTCAAAAGGCAAACTTGGTGGAATGATCTGAAAATGATGAAATAGAAAAAAAGTCCAGAATAACGTCCCTTGCAGCTTATCATAAACAACGACACAAAGCAACTACATTCATTTAATGCACTTTTAATAGCGAACAAGGAAGAAATAACCATCAAGCTAACTCAAACTACGTCAAGAATTTACGTTTATCTGTGTTTTCTTATGTTTAATTTTCTACGGAAAACTCAAAAAATACTCATCATCATCGAGTGCCGTCTCCGCAACGAAAGTTAGCTCCCACGGAGCGCCATTCTGCTCTGTCTCTTGCTTTGATGGTGCAAGTTGTCATAGGCTGATTTGTTCATCTTTTGATGTTACTCGTCCATGTTAGTCTTGGTCTGCCTCTGCCTCTTTTACCTTGCATTTTCCCCTCCATGATTACTTTTAATAGGCTGTTGTGTCTTTTAACATGCCCCAAAAATCGCATTTGTCTTGTTTGAATTGTCTTTAGTAGTTCTCTTTTCATTTTTAGTTGTTTTAAAACTTCATCGTTTGTTTTCTTTTCCTTCCATCCAATTCTACCTATTCTTCTATATATCCCCATTTCAAATGCTTCAATTCTCTGTTGTGTTTTCTTGTCTAATGTCCGTGTTTCTGAAGAAATACTACTGTCTTTATATATGGAAACTTCTGGAACATCTCTTGTTTTACAAGTTAAATACAAAAATATAAATACAAGTTTTCTTAGTGATAACTCTTACAAAAACTATGACATTTAATCGAAACACATTATCTGTTTCTCTGTGCGTGCTGTTGTCAAGAAGACAGACCATCACAGTTTTATTTTACCATTGATTGACATCACAATCTCACATATTTTCTCACTTATATTAATACACGAAAAGATGTCGGCAGAATTATTTTTACGTTTAATGAAGCCAAGTCTAAAAAAAATATATAAATAAAAACAAAAACGTAATATGCAATTTATAAATGTGGGTCAGAATTTTAATTTTCTAGGAAATAAAAGAGCCACGCATGTAATTCACGCATGCGCGGTGCAGTGTGTCAATATTTTTTTTTCTCGCTGGAAAGTGATAATTATTTCAATGGCTTATTTACAACGCTTCAGAAATGTCCTGTCAAGTGCTAGCGAACTTTATTTAATATTTTAACGTGCTTGAGTGCTTTCAATCTGGATTTTATTAGGGAATAGCCCAGGGGAATACGATCTAGATTCAATGTGACCTACGGTGATTGATTGAGAAAATGGCTAGATGTGAATCAGCAAGATGGGAGATACGATTGATGAAACATTTCTCAGGAAGATGGGAGATACGATTGATGAAACATTTCTCAGGAAGATGGGAGATACGACTGATGGAACATTTCTCAGAAAAATGGGAGACACGATTGATGAAACATTTCTTAGGAAAATGGTAGATACGATTGATGAAACATTTCTCAGGGAAAATGGGAGACACGATTGATGAAAAACATTTCTAAGGAAAATGGGAGATACGATTGATGAAAAATTTCTAAGGAAAATGGGAGATACGATTGATGAAACATTTCTCAGTAAGATGGGAGATACGGTTGATGAAACATTTCTCAGTAAGATGGGAGATACAATTGATGAAACATTTCTCATGAAAATGGGAGACACGATTGATGAAACATTCCTCAGGAAGATGGGAGATACGATTGATGTAACATATCTCAGGAAGATGGGAGATACGACTGATGGAACATTTCTCAGAAAAATGGGAGACACGATTGATGAAACATTTCTTAGGAAAATGGTAGATACAATTGATGAAACATTTCTCAGGAAGATGGGAGACACGATTGATGAAAAACATTTCTAAGGAAAATGGGAGATACGATTGATGAAACATTTCTAAGGAAAATGGGAGATACGATTGATGAAACATTTCTCAGGAAGATGGGAGATACGATTGATGAAACATTTCTCAGTAAGATGGGAGATACGATTTATGAAACATTTCTCAGTAAGATGGGAGATACGATTGCTGAAACATTTCTCAGGAAGATGGGAGATACGATTGATGAAACATTTCTCAGTAAGATGGGAGATACGATTGATGAAACATTTCTCAGTAAGAAGAGATACGATTGATGAAGCATTTTTCAGGAATATGGGAGATACGATTGATGAAACATTTCTCAGTAAGATGGGAGATACGATTGATGAAACATTTGTCAGTAAGAAGGGAAATACGATTGATGAAACATTTCTTAGTAAGATGGGAGAAGCGAATGATGAATCATTTCTCAGTAAGATGGGGGATACGATTGATGAAACATTTCTCAGTAAGATGGGAGATACGATTGGTGAAACATTTCTCAGGAAGATGGGAGATACGATTGATGAAAATGCCTCAGGAAGATGGGAGATGCGATTGATGAAACATTTCTCAGGAAAATGGGTTACAAGATTGATGAAACATTTCTCAGGAAAATGGGAGATGCGATTGATGAACCATTTCTCAGGAAAATGGGAGACAAAATTGATCAAACATTTCTCAGGAAAATGGGAGATGCGATTGATGAAACATGCCTCAGGAAGATGGGAGATACGATTGATGAAACATGCTCAGGAAGATGAGATATGCGAATTATGAAACATGCCTCAGGAAGATGGGAGAAGCGAATGATGAAACATTTCTCAGGAAGATGGGAGATACGATTGATGAAACATTTCTCAGGAAGATGGGAGATACGATTGATGAAATATTTCTCAGGAAGATGGGAGATACGATTGATGAAATATTTCTCAGGAAGATGGGAGATACGATTGATGAAATATTTCTCAGTAAGATGGGAGCTACGATTGATGAAATATTTCTCAGGAAGATGGGAGCTACGATTGATGAAATATTTCTCAGGAAGATGGGAGATACGATTGATGAAATATTTCTCAGGAAGATTGGAGATACGATTGATGAAATATTTCTCAGTAAGATGGGAGATACGATTGATGAAATATTTCTCAGGAAGATGGGAGATACGATTGATGAAATATTTCTCAGGAAGATGGGAGATGCGATTGATGAAATATTTCTCAGTAAGATGGGAGATACGATTGATGAAATATTTCTCAGGAATATAGGAGATACGATTGATGAAATATTTCACAGTAAGATTGGAGATACGATTGATGAAATATTTCTCTGGAAGATGGGAGATATATATGACCGAGGAAGGTATCGATTACCTAAGACTGGATTCAGAAAGATGGGAGCCGAGAATGGTGTGATTTAGAAAGATGGGAGAGATATGGTTAAATATTTATGGGGAGTGTGAAAGAAGTGATTTAAAAAGATGGAAGATTTGTAAGAAGTGATTTAGAAAGATGGAAGATTTGTTATATGTGATTAAGGAAGATGGGAGGAGGGTATGATGTGGTTCAGAAAGATTGGAGGTGGATAAGACTTTATTTAGAAAGATGGGAGATGAGTAAGGTGTCATTAAGAAAGGTGGAAGGTGGGTAAAATGCCTATAAGAAAGGTAGGTGATAGGTAAGACGTCATTAAGAAAGGTAGGAAACTTGGTAAGATGTGATTTAGAAAGATAGGAAACTTGGTAAGATGTGATTTAGAAAGATAGGAAACTTGGTAAGATGTGATTTAGAAAAATTGGAAATTGATACGATGTCATTACGAAAGATAAGAGATGGGTAAAATGTCATTAAAATAAAAATTTTCAACTAAAATAAAAATTTTCAACTCAAATGTTAAGTCGGTCCTATTATATGGCTGTGAAACATGGAGAATAACAAAATTGACAATCACGAAGGTACATACTTTCATTAATGGATGCTTACGCAGAATAAAGGGATGGAAATGGCAGGACAAAGTCACTAATGTAGAATTATGAAAATGTACCGGTCAAATACCAGTGGATAAAGAGATACAGCGTAGACGATGGCGATGGATAGGACACACACTACGGAAGCCAACTGAGAGTATTACACAACAGGCCCTTTTTTGGAATCCCCAGGGGAAAAGACAAAGAGGAAGACCACGGAATTCTTGGGGAAGACAGATAGAAGCAGAGATGAAGATGATGGGGAAGACATGGAATGATCTTAAAAGAATTGCAAAAAACATAACGACTTGGAAAGTGCTTGTTGAAGACCTATGCTCCACTGGGAGTTAAAAGGTAGACGAGAAGAGAAAATGTCATTACGCAAGATTGAAGATGAGTACGATGTCATTAAGAAAGGTGGGAAGTGGGTAAGATTGTGCCAGGGTTGCTATGTTACTTCTACTTATTTATATCAGAGTTCATATATATCACAGCACAACTTAGTCAACAATCACAGACGACACAAATCAAGTTCATTCAAGTTTATTGAATCGTTCTCTCGGCACATGATAAATTAATGGTAGTACTTAAAATTATAATCGTGTGCTTTATTTGAGATGAATTCATGAGGCTATCGCCGGTGGATATTGATTGATCTATGTATCTACTGATTGTGACATATACAATTATATCTCTTACATTCACAACTATCTTACGTTATACTTTTGTTGTATTTGATTTACTTACTATCGTCCTCTGGAACACAAGACTTCTGAGTCCCCCTGAAAACACTTCACAACTAAACTATGTTATTACTGACTGACTTATCTCTACTTCTCTATATTGGACTTGTTCTCTAAGTTTCTAATACTATTTGTTCTGTTCTTGTTCTGTCTACTTCTCAACTATTTGCCCCTAAATATTGACAGAAGTGACTGACTTAACTTGTGGAAATCCACCACTTCTGACGTTAGGCAGTTTTCGGCCGAAGTCGAACTAAGCTCGTCTAATTTACATTTCTAATTCTGATTCTAGTTCTCAATAACTTTAAACTTACGAATTCATTGTGTGCATGAGGTTAAGTATATATATATACATATGGAAATCCAAAGAAATTAAGTTTAAATACAATGTTAAGTCGGTCCTATTATATGGCTGTGAAACATGGAGAACAACAAAATTGACAATCATGAAGATACAGACTTTCATTAATGGATGCTTACGCAGAATAAAAGGATGGAAATGACAGGACAAAATCACTAACATAGAATTATGGAAATGTACCAGTCAAATACCAGTGGATAAAGAGATACATCGAAGACGATGGCACTGGATAGGACACACACTGCGGAAACCAACTGAGAGTATTACACAAAAGTCCCTTTTTTGGAATCCCCAGGGGAAAAGACAAAGAGGAAGACCAAGGAATTCTTGGAGAAGACAGATAGAAGCAGAGATGAAGATGATGGGGAAGACATGGAATGATCTTAAAAGAATGGCAAAAACCAGAACGACTTGGAAAGTGTTTGTTGAAGACCTATGCTCCACTGGGAGCTAAAAAGGTAGAAGAAGAAGATGTTAAGTACCCTCGCCTCATTTGCAAAAGTTCTTGGCTTAGTCTTTGCGCAGGCCATCCGCAGCCAATAATTTATCAAGAGGTCTAAACTATGAAATATGTGTCAAAATTGTCAAAACAATACGACATCTTGCCACTTTGTTTAATCTTTAAGTTTCGAAATAACGCTGTTTTGAACTCTTAATAGTGATATTTATCTCATGAACTTGACCTATCCCTGAAGTTGTTTGTCAACCTAATTTATGATTATTTTGACGGGCCAAGCCAAGCCAAATACATTTACTCACACTTTTAAATAACAAGTTTAAAAATGTTCATCGACTACTGCTAATTTTCTGAATCTGAAATGTTTACCACTAAGTATGTTTACCACTAAGTATGTTTACCACTAAGTATATTTACCACTAAGTATGTTTACCACTAAGTATGTTTACCACTTAGTATGTTTACCACTTAGTATGTTTACCACTTAGTATGTTTACCACTAAGTATGTTCACCACTAAGTATGTTTACCACTAAGTATGTTTACCACTAAGTATATTTACCACTTAGTATGTTTACCACTAAGTATGTTTACCACTTAGTATTTTTACCACTTAGTATGTTTACCACTTAGTATGTTTACCACTAAGTATGTTTACCACTTAGTATGTTTACCACTTAGTATGTTTACCACTTAGTATGTTTACCACTAAGTATGTTTACCACTTAGTATGTTTACCACTAAGTATGTTTACCACTTAGTATGTTTACCACTTAGTATGTTTACCACTTAGTATGTTTACCATTAAGTATGTTTACCACTTAGTATGTTTACCACTAAGTATGTTTACCGCTTAGTATGTTTACCACTTAGTATGTTTACCACTAAGTATGTTTACCACTAAGTATGTTTACCACTTAGTATGTTTACCACTTAGTATGTTTACCACTTAGTTTGTTTACCACTAAGTATGTTTACCACTAAGAATATTTACCACTTAGTATGTTTATCACTAAGTATGTTTACCACTAAGTATGTTTACCACTCCCTAACTGCTTGGGCTTCCTTCTATTTCAATCTATATACTCGTACAAGATGTTGTTAAGGTAGATTGGTAAGATGTTATTTAAAAAAGGAGGGTGATACTTAAGTAAAAAAGTAAAGTACCCCTGTCACGCCACGTGGCGTATAGGGAATATGGTGTTAGTGAAAAAGATTTTTAATTGGTGAGATTTGGTTCCCAAAAAATGGGAAATTAATAGAGATGAGTAATATGTTATTAAGATAGGTGGGTGGCACGTAAGATGTCATTTACACGACTTTAAAAGGGTAAGATGTGGTTTAAGAAATAGGAAATAAATAGGATGTCATTAAGAAAGGTGGGAGCTGGGTAAGATGTTATAAAGAAGATGGGAAATTTGTAAGATGTTTCAGAAAAAAAAGAATGACGTAATCAAGAATGGAAATAGACAGACACCAGAAACAAGCGAACAATATAAATATAAAACGCGGGAAAACAGCGGGCAAGGTTAATACACAGGGGGTCTCCGTGAGGCAGAGAAATGGATTCCAAATGAAGCACGACAGCCCGGATGTGGCTAATGCTGTGTCCATTCTTGCTCGCATAAAAATATACATTCCATCAGTTTGGCAAATGGCGTAAGTTGCCCTTTCGGGGGAGGACGGAGGATTTCATTTCACGACGCTTTTGCAAAGAGAAGAAGGAAATCATGATCCGGATAAAAGAAAAATGAAATGGCGGTTCCTTGGCGAGGTGAGAAAAATGGAAATCTTGACGTGTCATACAAGACACTTTGCGCGCGTTGTAAGATTGAGGTTTATAAGGAAAGAAGCTCGTACAATGATTTAATATCTGCTGATTTGTTTGTGCACGAAACTATTTACAAACATAGCGTTTCAGATTTGCGGATAAGACAAGACTAAACAACCCAACGTTTTGACTCTCTCTCTCTCTCTCTGCGATCAGGACTCAGTCAGAGTAGGATTCCAGACTCCCACATGAAGTCAACTGTCAGGTTAACTGTGTTGATCGCCCCCACAGACAGAACGTCACATTTAGAGTCCGCCAGATCCACTCTGACTGAACACCCGTTAATACGTTGCACTGTGTTCTGCGCCAGTGGCCCAGTGCATCCGATTTCAGCCAGCATTTTTTCAGGTTTGCTTTCCTTAGCCTTTGATTGTCCCCAATCTTCCTGCAAGGCAGCAGATTGTCTTTTCTGTAGGGGGATTCTGCCCTTAGATGGTCTACCCTCCCAGGTTTACGAGCACCATCTGCCCGAGTCACTAGAGATGACTAACACAGACATGCACACACAGAGATATGAGATGTGAATAACACAGACAAGTGCACAGCGATACGAGCCATGACTAACATTGACACACATCAAGATATATGACACATGACTAACATAGACATGCATATAAAGCTATGAGATATGACTGACTTAGACATGCACACACAAAGATATGACGCATACCTAACATAGACATACACACAAAGATATAACTCAAGATGCAATCAACTGGAACAGTCAAATACTTAAATGATTACCTATATTGTTATTGTATTTAAATTATATATTACTCTATCACTCTCCTATAAATATAACATTCATTATGTTTTTGTTTTATAAAAATATTACATTGCTCCATCACTCTCCTACAAATATAAAATTAATATGTTGTTATACTAAAATATAACGTTACTCTATCACTCTTCTATAAATATAACATTCGTTATATTGTTGTTAAAATAATTATGATATTAAATATGATAATTGTGATATTAAAACATTACACAGCACATGGACAGCAAAAATAGAAAAATGACGGCAACAATCGAGACAATGTTTATATTAAATTCAGAAGACAAAACCCACAGGAGAAATGATACGAGACCAGGCACGAAGAATACATCTTGTTCATTCTGCGGACGGATCTGTCTCTCCAATATTTGCAGATCCAGCCACGAGAAAAGCTGTTTAGCAAAACAGCATCCAGGACAAGTCACTAATATTTTACCAAACTACTGACTTAACATGACTGTTTGCTATCAACAGTCCGTCAAGACGCCAAAGATCATATATATATATATATATATATATATATATATATATATATATATATATATATATATATATATATATATATATATATATATAATAAAGAACCCCTATCACGCCAAGTGGCGTATATGGAAATATGGTGTTAGTGACCCTATATTTTACAGACTTTCAGCACATGATTCTTGGGGTAATGTGGTCGGTATTACGCCCGTGCTGCTTTACTTTTCCAGAAAAAATCCGGTACCCATTTAAGGCTGGGTGAACCCGGAAACCGTCGGTTGGGATCGAACCCTACCCCTTGTCCTTTGTCGTCCAGTTCACTAACCACTGAGCTATCGCGGCTCCCATATATATATATATAAACATTATATTACTCTATCACTCTCCAAAATCTCAAAAAGGACTAAAACTATGATCATAAACAAAGATAATACGCAAAACCTACAAGTGGATATCAAAGTTGAAAGAATAGACCTGGAGACAGTTCAGAGCTACAACTATATTGGACATAAAATAACCAGTGGTGGAAAATAAACAACTGAAATAAACAAAAGAATAGGTGTGGCAAAAAGTAATTTTAAAGTCATGAAAAATATACTAACATCAAAACAAACAACACCAGGGCTGAAACTAAGAATAATAAAATGTTATCTTCTCAACATTCCTGTATTGTGAAGAAACATGGACATTAGACAAGAAAACAGAACACAAAATTGAAGCCTTTGAAATGTGGATTTATAGAAGAACAAAACGAATTTGATGGAAAGAAAAGAAAACAAGCGATGAAGTTTTAAAACAACTACAAATGAAAAGAGAACTACTAAAGACAATTCAAACAAGACAAATGAGATTTTTCGGACATGTTAAAAGACACAACAGCCTACTAAAAGTAATCTTGGAAGGGAAAATACAAGGTAAAAGAGGCAGAGGCAGGCCAAGACTAACGTGGACGAGTAACATCAATAGTTGGACAAGTCAGCCTATGACAATCTGCACCATCGAAGCAAGAGACAGAGCGGATGGCGCTCCATGGTGGCCAACTTTCGATGCGGAGACGGCACTAAATGAATGAATCACTCTCATAATAATTATAGCACTCATTATATTCTTGTTATATTAAATTAATATATCACTCTATCAGTCTCGAATAATGATATAATTCATTGTATAATATATTTTGAATGCTGTTGACTACATATACAATTTTCAGCCTATCAAGAAACACACTCTCTGCAAACTTGAAGATAAAAGACCATACACTCCATATTGGCCAAAACCCAACATATCTTGGCGTCACCATGGATCGCAGAATGACTTGGAAAAATCAGATAGACAGAGCAAGGAAAAAAAGCCAGACAACGAACAAATATTATGAAGAAATTGACAGGAACGGACTGGGGGGGCAGACAGCAATATTTTGAAAAGACTATACGTAGGAAGAGTCAGACCAATTCTAGAGTATGGAGTCACAGCCTGGGCTATGGCTTCCAAATCACACCTTAGCAAATTAACAGAACACAGAACCAAGTTTCCCGTATCATCACTGGTGCTATGAAATCTACACCTATCAAGACTCTAGAAACAGTAACAGGTTTACAACCCTTAGATGACAGACGGGTCACTAAAGTATTGCAACAAGCGGAGAAATATAGAAGGCTCCTTAGCCACCCTATGCACCAAAGAATAACTGGTTCCGGAATTGTACGACTAAAGAGGAGCAACTTCACTGCAATTGCCAATGAACTAATTACTGGAGACCCAGTACTTTCCCAAATAACATCGAAACCCTTGGGCCCATCTGATATGTCTCCTCATGGAAAGCATAAAATACCAGAACTTTAAGAAAATATAACAGAAATCATGAAAAAAGGCACCCAATCACACACAGAAAGAAAACACGTAGCAGAAAAACACATACACGATACCTACCCACAGGACTCTTGGTCCAACATATACACAGATGGTTCTGCTACAAATGCCACCAGAAATGGAGGGGGAGGTGTGTTCTTGACGCTGAATAATCAGGACGAGATCACCAAATCAATAGCTACTGGGGAAATTCTCAAACAACTTTAAAGCAGAAACTGAGGCCATCAGAGGTGCTGCAACACTGGCTACTCAACACAAAAATAACATGCACAATAAATTGGTGATTCTGACTGATGCACTGTCAGTACTATCAGCTCTAAAAAGCCCCAAGAACAATGAACTAGATGACTTGAGAACAACCCTACACCAACTATGCAAAAACTTCCAGAGAGTAGTCATTCAGTGGATACCATCACACTGTAATATACACGGGAACAAACGCGCAGACAAATTAGCTAAAGAGAGAGGGGGATTACCACAAGAGAACCATCCGCTCAGTTATGATGAAGCCAAATCCATCCTCAAGGGTCAGTTCCATGAAAAATGGAAACGAGAACACCCAAAGCATAACGAGAGTGACGGATACCACCAACTATCAAGGAGGGATCAAGTCATCTTACTTCGCGTACTCACTGGCCACAATAGAATGGGAAATCACATGTTCACAAAATTCAAAATAGGTACAAACAGCCTATGCCACTGTACACTCGACAATATGACTACAAAACATGTTCTATAGGATTGCCCCCAGTACACAGACCTGAGAAGAGCAATGTGGTCCACGCCCACCTCCTTGGAAGAAAAACTATATGGGGCAATCGATTCGCTTAAACGGACAGCTGACTTCATGAGAGAGTCTGGAATCCTTCTCTGATTGAGTCTTGATCGCAGAGAGAGAGAGAGAGAGAGAGAGAGAGAGAGAGGGGGGGGGGATGCTGTTGGAGAGCTTTTAGTGTCTAGAAAAGAATAATTAGAAATATGCTATTACTATTGAGAATAGTTGTTGATGTCTCATCCAGAAAATGTTTATTTCTATTCTATTCTATTCTATTCTATTCTATTCTATTCTATTCTATTCTATTCTATTCTATTCTATTCTATTCGATTCGATTCGATTTTATTATGTTCTGTTCTATTCTATTTTAAAAATCTTCCATTTGGACCACGCCACCAAAGAGAGCTCTACGGTCCCTTCTATCCTTTACTTGTTTGATCTAATCTTCCCCAATGTACTTTATCCCAGTGAGCTGTATATATATTCACTCACACCTTGTGGTCTAGTGCCATACATGGTCGCTGACGAAATAACATTAAGAAAGCTAGTCACAATAGGATTACATTTTTTGGAAAAAGCGAGCAGGGATCGAAGAGGGAATGCAAACCGGTTACTTAAGGTGCCATCTAATGTTCTAAGCAGAAAGGCGCAAATATCACAGCTAATTAAGCTACAACACAGCGCAACTACGCCCACTTAACGTTCTTTTAAGGGCGAACAACGAATATGAATAATTGACTTCCTCTTCTTCCTCTTCTTTCTTCTATCCTTCCTCTGCTGCCGTTGGCGTAGAGGGGAGAAACAATCTGCGATTCTTTACTCTTCTGTTGGCCTCTTCTGATGTTATTCCTCCTAGTGACTCTAGTATTCCCTTTATCCATCTCTTTCTCGGTCTTCCTCTTAAGCTGGCGTTTTCGTAGCGTTTATTTAAGGCTCTTTGAGTCATTGTTAGTTCTTTTTGTCTTGTTATGTGGCCGAACCAATTTATCTGTTGTTTCTTTATGTATTCGATGGCTGGTTCAATTTCGAGTTTCTTCCTCAGGTCAGTGTTTCTTACTCTGTCCCTTAAGCTGTTTCCTGTCATTCTTCTGACACATTTCATTTCGGTGGTCGTTATCTTTCTTATTGTTCTAGAGTCCAGCGTCCAATTCTGGCACTGATAGCACATAGTTGGTAGAAACATTGATTTGTATATTGCCCTTTTTGCTTCCGTAGTTATTGCTTTGTTTTTCAATAGTGTTGATACTTGGCCTATAACTTGGCATGCTTTGTTACACCTTATATCTATCTCTGTTTCTTGGTTATTGTCTTGTGTTAGCGTGCTACCCAGATATTTAAAATTGTCTACTTGCTTCAAAGTCGTATTATCTATTATGATGTTTAGTTTTTCTTTCTTTCTCGCTATTGCTATTACTTCGGTTTTGCTTATGTTGATCTTCATGTTGTATTGTTTACAGGTGTTGTTTAGCCTGTTGATATGTTCTTGTAGGTCCTCAGTTGTTTCATGTATCAGAACTTGGTCATCTACAAATAGTATTTCATTTATTTCTTCCTCTCTTCTGTTGTTTTCTGGTACGTATATTTCGTTCTCTTTTGTGTTATCGCTTGTTATCATCCGTGTTGGTATATTTCCTTGAATTGGGCATGCTAATTTGCATATATTGTCCATATATGTGATGAAAAGTTAAGGGGAAAGCACGCAGCCTTGTCTTAATCCAGAGTTAGTGGTGAAGTGTTTAGAGTAGCCTGCTGAAGATCTTACTGTAGTGCGACTACTTTCATAGAGGCTCTTGCATATCTCTACTAGGTGGTGACTCACTCCGTACAAGGGCAATACGTACCACAGTTGTTCCCTGTCCACCCTATCGAACGCATTTTCTTGGTCAATAATTGACTGAAGAACAAAAAAGAAAAGATAAGATCCTACTATATGGTTTGTTAGAAAAAGAGTTCTTAATGTTATGTAGAGCCAGTCTCAACATATGGATGTGAATCATGGACAATAGGACAACAGACAAGAAAAATTACGGGAGGCTGTAGAAATAAGGTTTTGCAGAAGAATGTTGAGAGTACCATGAAAAGCTAAGAAGAGTAATGAAAACATTCAGAAAGAGGCCAAAGGAACAAGAGAGCTAATTTCCAATATTAGGAAAAAACAATAATCATTTTTTGGTCATGTAATGAGAAGGGAACAGCTGGAATATATTGTAACAACTGGAAAAATTGAAGGACGAAGAGATAGAAGGAAGCAAAGAGAAAAGATACCAGCCCGTTTAAGAGAATGACTCGGCAGAAGGTCAACAATAGAAATGATAAATAACTGGCGAGATCGAAAGTTGTGGAGAGACATGATCACCTACGCCAACAGGCATGGTACTTGATGATAAGGGTGAATAAATTAAACAAGTATTATTCAACGGAATAATCTACATTCGTACACATATAAATGAATGTCAGAAGTCTAAGTGAGCAGTACATAATTATTGATGAATGGCGCTCCATGATTGTTGACCTTCAATGTGGAGACGGCACCCAAGGAATTAAAGGCGCACCATGGTAGCTGACCCTCAATGTGCAGACAACACCCAATGAATGAATGGCGCTCCATGATTGTTGGCCTTCAATGTGGAGACGGCACCCAATGAATGAAAGGCGCACCATGGTAGCTGACCCTCAATGTGGAGACGGCACCCAATGAATGAATGACGCTCCATGGTAGCTGACTTTCAATGTGGAGACGGCACCCAATGAATGAATGACGCTCCATGGTAGCTAATCCTCAATGTGGAGACGGCACCCAATGAATGAATGACGCTCCATGGTAGCTAATCCTCAATGTGGAGACGGCACCCAATGAATGAATGACGCACCATGGTAGCTGACCCTCAATGTGGAGACGGCACCCAAGAATGAATGACGCTCCATGGTAGCTAATCCTCAATGTGGAGACAACACCCAATGAATGAATGACGCTCCATGGTAACTAATCCTCAATGTGGAGACAACACCCAATGAATGAATGACGCTCCATGGTAACTAATCCTCAATGTGGAGACAACACCGAATGAATGAATGGCGCTCCAAGGTAGCTAATCCTCAATGTGGAGACGGCACCCAATGAATGAATGGTGCTCCATGGTAGCTAATCCTCAATGTGGAGACAGCACCCAATGAATGAATGGCGCTCCATGGTAGCTAATCCTCAATGTGGAGACAGCACCCAATGAATGAATGGCGCTCCATGGTAGCCAATCCTCAATGTGGAGACAGCATCCAATGAATGAATGGCGCTCCATGGTAGTTGACTCACAATGTGGAGACAGCACCCAATGAATGAATGACACTCCATGGTAGCTAATCCTCAATGTGGAGACAGCACCCAATGAATGAATGGCGCTCCATGGTAGCTAATCCTCAATGTGGAGACAGCACCCAATGAATGAATGGCGCTCCATGGTAGTTGACTCACAATGTGGAGACAGCACCCAATGAATGAATGACACTCCATGGTAGCTAATCCTCAATGTGGAGACAGCACCCAATGAATGAATGGCGCTCCATGGTAGCTGATCCTCAATGTGGAGACAGCACCCAATGAATGAACGGCGCTCCATGGTAGCTGACCCTCAATGTGGAGACGGCACCCAATGAATGAATGGCGCTCCATGGTAGCTAATCCTCAATGTGGAGACGGTACCCAATAAATGAATGGCGATCCATGGTAGCTGACTCTCAATGTGGAGACGGCACCCAATAAATGAATGGCGATCCATGGTAGCTGACTCTCAATGTGGAGACGGCAACCAATGAATGAATGGCGCTCCATGGTAGCTGACCCTTAATATGGAGACAGCACCCAATAAATGAATGACGCTCCATGGTAGCTAATCCTTTATGTGCAGACAGCATCCAATTAATGAATGGCGCTCCATGGTAGCTAATCCTCAATGTGGAGACGGCACCCAATGAATGAATTGCGCTCCATGGTAGCTGATCCTCAATGTGGAGACGGCATCCAATGAATGAATGGTGCTCCATGGTAGCTGACCCTCAATGTGGAGACGGCACCCAATGAATGAATTGCGCTCCATGGTAGCTGATCCTCAATGTGGAGACGGCACCCAATGAATGAATGGTGCTCCATGGTAGCTGACCCTCAATGTGGAGACGGCATCCAATGAATGAATGGCGCTCCATGGTAGCTGACCCTCAATGTGGAGACGGCACCCAATGAATGAATGGTGCTCCATAGTAGCTGACCCTCAATGTGGAGACAGCACCCAATGAATGAATGGCGCTCCATGGTAGCTGACCCTCAATGTGGAAACAGCACCCAATGAATGAATGGCGCTCCATTGTAGCTGACCTTCAATGTGGAGACGGCACCCAATGAATGAATGGCGCTCCATGGTAGCTGACCCTCAATGTGGAGACAGCACCCAATGAATGAATGACACTCCATGGTAGCTAATCCTCAATGTGGAGACAGCACCCAATGAATGAATGGCGCTCCATTGTAGCTGACCATCAATGTGGAGACGGCACCCAATGAATGAATGGCGCTCCATTGTAGCTGACCCTCAATGTGGAGACAGCACCCAATGAATGAATGACGCTCCATGGTAACTGACCCTCAATGTGGAGACAGCACCCAATGAATGAATGACGCTCCATGATAGCTGACCCTCAATGTGGAGACGGCACCCAATGAATCAATCAATGAAAGCTCCGCACGAAGCAAACGTCATCTGATAACATCCTCATCTGGGATGCACTAAATACACGACCTCGCGAGACGACCATAACATGACTGTCAGCGCCCTTCTCCGGCTAATATTATTTCTATTTGAATAATTTTCTTTATTTCGCTGAGATCAGCCTGAGAACCTCTGGAAAGGGCGATACAATATGGACTTCTAAAGTATAAAGATCTTAAGAATAAATTACGTCTGAATATAAGGTGCTGTAGAAGGTGAAAGTGGGGAGGGGGGGGCGATGGAGGTGGCGATGTTTTAGTTCCGTCAGCGTACAAAGATGGATTGATGAGGCCAGGAATGCGCAAATCTGTTTCCCTTGTTGGCGAAACTCATTAGACTTTGACTTGATCCTGCCTTGTCGGGCAGACCAATCGAATTCAAATAGATCAAACGTTTGATTGATGCCTGATTATGTGCTCCGCCCATTGATACTTTCCACTGATATTTTATTTGTCTAGGAAGTTGGACATTGGAAAAAAGGGGGGGGGGGAATGGCATTGTTGAGTACAGGTACTGTGCGTGTTTAATGCTGAAGAGCACCATGTCAGAATTCTGCATGGAGTTGTATTCTCCTTTTTCCTATTATTTTCGTCTACAACTACCACCACCACAACGACAATAACAACAAAAACAACTACTACTACAACTACTACTACAGCTACTACTACAACTGCTACTACAACTGCTACTACAACTGCTACTACAACTACTACTACAACTGCTACTACAACTACTACTACAACTACTACTACAACTACTACTACAACTACTACTACAACTACTACTACAACTGCTACTACAACTGCTACTACAACTACTACTACAACTACTACTACAACTGCTACTACAACTACTACTACAACTACTACTACAACTACTACTACAACTACTACTACAACTGCTACTACAACTGCTACTACAACTACTACTACAACTACTACTACAACTGCTACTACAACTACTACTACAACTACTACTACAACTGCTACTACAACTACTACTACAACTACTACTACAACTACTACTACAACTGCTACTACAACTGCTACTACAACTACTACTACAACTACTACTACAACTACTACTACAACTACTACTACAACTGCTACTACAACTGCTACTACAACTACTACTACAACTACTACTACAACTACTACTACAACTACTACTACAACTACTACTACAACTGCTACTACAACTGCTAATACAACTACTACTACAACTACTACTACAACTACTACTACAACTGCTACTACAACTGCTACTACAACTACTACTACAACTACTACTACAACTACTACTACAACTACTACTACAACTACTACTACAACTACTACTACAACTGCTACTACAACTGCTACTACAACTACTACTACAACTACTACTACAACTACTACTACAACTGCTACTACAACTGCTACTACAACTACTACTACAACTACTACTACAACAACTACTACTACAACTACTACTACAACTACTACTACAACAACTGCTACTACAACTACTACTACAACTACTACTACAACAACTACTACTACAACTACTACTACAACTACTACTACAACAACTACTACTACAACTACTACTACAACTACTACAACTACTACTACAACTACTGCTACAACTACTACTACAACTACTACTACAACTACTACTACAACTACTACTACAACTACTACTACAAATACTACTGCTACTACAACTACTACTACAACTACTACTACAACTACTACTACAACTACTACTACAACAACTACTACTACAACTACTACTACAACTACTACTACAACTACTACTACAACTACTACTACAACTACTACTACAACTAATACTACAACTACTACTACAACTACTACTACAACTACTACTACAAATACTACTGCTACTACTACTGCTACTACCACTGCTACTTCTACTACTACTACTAAACTACTGCTACTACTATAACATCTACTACCACACCTACTACTACAACTACTGCTACTACTACCGCTACTATTACTACTACAACAACTATTACTACTACCACTACTACTACTATTACTACTACAACTTCTACTACTACCACTACTACTACTGCAACTACAACTACTACTACAACTACTACTACTACCACCACCCATACTACTACTATAACTACTGCTACCACCACCACCACTACTACTACTACTACTACTACTACTACTACTACTATTACTACTATTACTACTACTACTACTACAAAATCAACTACTACAACTATACTACCACTACTACTACCACCACTACTACTCCTAAAACCTCTACAAAATCTACAAGAACAACAACTACTACTACTATTATTACTACCACTTCTACTACTACTTTATCAAATTTCTTTTCTACTTTCTTTTATTTGTCATCTTCCATGTTTTTCTTCTTACTTCTCCGACTGTCCATATAGATGATCTATTTCCTTATTTTTTCTTCTTATTTGTGTTACTTATTATTTCCGTTTATTTCATTTTATTCCTTGTTCTGTCCTTATTTTCTTCTTTCATTCTCTCGCTGCTCTTTCATATATTTCCAGATATTATAACAAATTTGCAGGAGTATTTTTTCTCAACTTGTTACCTCTGACCTTGACACCTAGACTATTTTTCCAAGAATTCAGAAGTTTAACAATTTGATGAAAGCGTTTCAATTTCAAGAAGAAAATTTGAGGTATCTTCACACACAAAGCTAATCATATTTCAGGGATACGATTACGAGAACGAGGCAGGATGAATAACAATATCCCGGTAAATAAATATATGAAGTCAATAATGGACACAATACAGAGAGAATAGAAATTAAATCTTATCAAGCAAATTCGAAGTTTTATTTTTATTTATTTTTGGGAAAAAATGTGAGGTTATTATTAAAATTATATCAGTGTGGAGTGTATCAAAGGTGCCTCACAGCAGCAGAGCCGGAAGCTGTCACAGGCCCACAGCTGGTTGCGCCAGGATCAGTGAACTAGAATCATCGAGACACTACTCCACCGCGGTGTTCCTAGAAATAGACTAACCAGTCTAGTCTGCCCAAGCGAGTAGGGATCAAAGAGGGAAGACAAATCTGTACCCAAAAATAACATGATGAAGTCGGATGGGCCGAATGGCGCAAATATCACATCTCTACTGCAAACTACAACACAGCGTATCTACTTCCACTTAACGTCCTTCTAAAGACGAATGATAAAGAGGACTTCAATTCCTTAAGTAGTCATCGGGTGAACGACAGAAAGAAAGAAAGAGAGAGAGAGATATCAGCATGTAGGCCCGGAGATATAAGGAGGGGTGTGATAACAAAATAAATAAGGCGGAAAGTAAAAAAGCTTAGGTAAACACGTCTTTCAATATCTTTGTTCCTCCACAATTGTTTATCGGTTTTCAGTTATTTATTTTCTATCACACCATTCTACAAGTAGCTGCCTGGTGTCCATTTGTCACTGTTTCTCTCTGCCTCTTCTTTCGTAGATTGTTGCTGTTGTCACAATATCCTCTCGCCATTCTTCTGTGATCTAGCAAACATTTCCTGTTGTTCGACTGTCCCTGTTTGACGTCCATATGACTGGATTAACTATAGGCTTACATGGCACTCATCACCAGGTCGCATCTCCATTACAGAATGTTGCATTCACATGATAACAGTCAATCTGAAAGAATCTCTGTCTCTAGCCAGATCTCTCACTTCTGCTGTCACGCCCAATGTCTTCTCGATGCTTTGAAACCCCTCTCCTCTTGGTCTACCTCTGATACGTCGTCCAGGAACCACGGCTTCCACCACTTACATGGCACTCAGCCATTGGCATATTCTCTATGTTACCGCAGCTACCGCAGGTAGCCTGAACATATTAACGAAATACAAAGGGAAATGATAATTTATTATATTTTTTAAAATAATTATATTACAAATTTTCGAATATTCTATTACACATTTATTTTTTATTTTTATTTATTTGCTTTGATTTACATTTATTAAAGCAAGGTTTTCCTATGACCACTACAACGTTTGTGAATGAAACCGAAACTACTCTACGATAGTACATACAACCGCTAATAAATAGCGGTACAATTCTCTTATGTCGGACTTAGTATTAATGACTTTGACATTCAAAAATTTCAGTGAAAATAATACAGCGGGAGCTACCTATACAAAATGCGGTTCCATGGGTTATTTTTAGCTCTAGCCAATTAGAAGTGTTACAAAGTGAAAGTGAAACTATGTCTGATTACCGGAACTTCCTAACCTATTTATAACTACGTTATGTGCATCATTATCTGTAGAAGGAACTTTTTCTGCTCTCAAGAGAATCAAATCTTATTGTCGCTCAACTCAGACACAAGAACGCTCATCTGGTTTGGCATTAATGTCCTTTGAGAAATCATTCCTGCAGAAACTTAGAAACCAACCCAACAGTACTTTCAATAATAAAGTCATCCAGGCATTTTCGTCCCAAACAAGACGGATAGAATTTATATATAAATAAGAAAGTAATTTAAAATGTAGTAATGTCATTACCAAATATTACTTCATGTTAGCCTACTGAATATAATATATGTGTTTATTTATTATGTCAGCGGTAGCCCAGACCCTAAAACCAGTATACGCCACTGCACTCAGCAATTATATTTCCTTCTTCCATCGTTTTGTGTTCGCCAGCTTCCACCTTTGGCGAAGTCAAACTAGGATCAAGAACTGAATTGTGTATGTTACTCCGTTTTTTCCCGACAGAGGTCCTCGCCGCACAGGCGGATAACCCCATCTTCAGAGGTACTCATACTTTTTCCATTAATGAATAATTGACGTTTCAAGACGGGCCTCGCTGCTGAGACCAGGGGTGGTTGCTGCAGAGAAAAATCACAAAAATTGACATGTCACGCCACCGTATAGGGAGTTAGTGACCATAATTTTTACAGATCTTCGGCATATGATTTTTACAGATCTTCGGCACATGATTTTTACAGAGTTGTGGCACATGATTTTTACCGTGTGGTTGTTCTAACCACAACTAGATAATATGGACATTCGCCCTGTTACTACTAAAATGAAGAATTCACTTCTCTAATAACTTAGGTCAACTATGTCTTCCGACCTCTCTAGCTTGACATGTCATCTATCTAGCCTGACATGGTATCTCTATAGCCTGACATGTCATCTCTCTAGCTTGACATGTCATCTCTCTAGCCTGACATGTCATCTCTCTGGCTTGATATGTCATCTCTCTAGCTTGACATGTCATCTCTCTAGCTTGACATGTCATCTCTCTAGCTTGACATGTCATCTCTCTAGTTTGACATGTCATCTCTCTTGCTTAACATATAATCTTTCTAGCTTTACATGTCATCTCTCTAGCTTGACATGTCATCTCTCTAGCTTACATGTGGTTTCTTACTGCTTCCCATCTGCCCAACAGCTTAAGAATCTATCTAATATGGCTGATATTACGCCCGTGCCGCTTTTCTTTCCCAGAAAAAAAAAAATCAGATACACATTGAAGGCTTGGTGAACCTGGAAGCCGTCGATTAGGATCGAACCTGACTTCTTGTTATTTGTAGTCCAGTTCACTAACCACTGAGCTATGGCGGTTCCCTTGTGATCTAAACTTACTAATATATTATTCATTATGTTGTTGATGGAGCTACGTCTACTTATTTTTAACCCTTTCATTCATCTATTATTCCTCTAATTTGCTCCTGGTTTCTCTTTCTCTCTATAATCTCCTTATCTTCATTAATCACTATCTCTTGCTCTCTCTCTCTCTTACTCTGTATTTCTCTCTCACCCCCTCTCTTTCACTTACTATATCTCTCTCACCCTCTCCCTCTTAATCTCTGTCTTACTATGTCTCTCTCATCCTCTCCCTCTTAATCGCTCTCTCACTCTCTCCCTCTTAATCTCTCTCTTACTATGTCTCTCTCACCCTCTCCCTCTTAATCTCTCTCACCCTCTCCCTCCTAATCTCTCTCTCTCTTACTATCTCTCTCTCACCCTCTCCATCTTAATCTCTCTTTTACTATGTCTCTTTCACCTCCTCCCTCTTACCCTGACTCTCTTACTCTGACTCTCTTACTCTACCCCTCAAATCCCCTCCCTCTTTCTCTCTCTCCCTCGGGATCCAAGTAGTTTATTTGTCCCGCTTTGTCTTTCTCCCCGTTCGCCAGAGCGAAGCATAGTCCTCCCTATTTACCAGATCTCCGTAGTGTCCTCACACTTTGTATCGTGAGTCTGGCATTCGATCTGCAGCCTGAAACAGTTTTGAGATATCAAAATATAGCAGTAACCGTAACACGTTGTCTTGTAAGTACAGACAGACATCGCCACCAGTTTCTTGGAAAAGTTCCCCATCCCTCTCCCCCGCCCCTTTCCCCCAAGAATCTGTCAACGAAATAGCATCGTAGAAATAATCCAATTTGGCTTTACTGTCAGATGTAATGAATGCCACCTAATATGAGAATGGATGTAAAACAGCCAAATTTTAATTAAATTTGGCACGGCTTCGTTATAGTGATAAAAAATGTGACGTTCGGCAAATAATTGATTAATTATATTGCGAAGAAGAACTATGACGTTATTAATAACACCTAGTCAGAGAAATATCGTGGTCTTTTTCCTGTTCTTTTTTTTTAATGTACGCCCAACGACTACTATTCATCGTCCTCCCTTAAAAGGGTGCTAAATGGGCGTGGATTTGTTTGTATCGATGTTTACTGCAAACTACGATATCACAATAATGTTCGGCCACCCACAGTAGGAGAGAGGGTGGTCGACTTGATAACTCGTTGAGCTCCAAACCAGGAGAATGCAGTTTCGAATTCCGGTACGTTCAAATGTGTGTTTTTTGTCTCCCTTTCGGGGGTGAAAACTTCTCAAGACCTACAAATAAATATCAAAGTTGAAGGAATAGATCTAGAGACAGTTCAGAGCTACAACTACCTGGGACATACTATAACCAGTGATGGAAAATGTACAACTGAAATAAACAAAAGAATAGGTATGGCAAAATGTAATTTTAATGCCATGAAAAATATACTAACATCAAAACAAATAACACCAGGGCTAAATAATAGCAAAATGATACATCTTCTCAACATTCCTGTATGGTGCAGAAACATGGACATTAGACAAGAAAACAGAACAGAAAAATTGAAGCCTTTGAATTGTAGATCTATAGAAGAATAGGTAGAATTGGATGGAAAGAAAATAAAACAAACGATGAAGTTTTAAAACAGCTAAAAATGAAAAGAGAACTACTAAACACAATTATAACAAGACAAATGAAATGTTTGGGGCATGCTAAAAGACACAACAGCCTAATAAAAGTAATATTGGAAGGGAAAATACAAGGTAAAAGAGGCAGAGGCAGACCAAAAACTAACGTGGACGAGTAACATCAAAAAATGGACAAGTCAGCTTATGACAACTGCACCTTTCAAAGCAAGAGACAGAGTGGAATGGCGCTCCATGGTAGCCAACCTTCGATGCGGAGACGGCACTCAATGATGATGATGATGATGATGATGATCGGGGGTGAAATAAAAACGCAGACCTGTGCACTTTGTGGCGACTGCTCAGGATAAGCTGACCCCAATAATGAGAAAACGCCGTAATGATATTTTTTGCTTTATTTTAACAGCCTAACATGTTTGGGAATCGTGTTTGTCTCCCCTCTTCGATCACCACTCTGTTTGCAAGACTAGTTAATCTGTTTCCATTCACTCACGTGGATATGGGGTAGAGTCTTCATCAGCTCTTGTTCGTTGAGCTTTGGCACAAACAGTCGACTATGTGACTACTGACTACTTTCAGCACATATGCTATTTCACATATCGGGCTCAAGTGGACTTTCGAAATTTAAAAGTAAAGTATGTCCTATAGCATTTAATGCCGCGGGTGTTAAGTGACGTACTCTGTTCGTTACTGTTTATTTAATCAGTATCACTGCAGTTCGGAATCCCCCGTACCCGCTCCACTCATGCCACAGCTCCTGACAAAGCACGGTGGAAAATTGTGTCAATATATTGATTGATTGAGTGAGTGAGTGAGTGAGTGAGTGAGTGAGTGAGTGAGTGATTTGAAAGGTTTAAGTCAATGAATGAGTTACTGAGTAAATGAGTGAGTGATGTTTAGCGACTGGGTAAATGAGCGAGTGATGGTTAGCTGGCAAAATACAGGGGAAGAGGTATCGCGGACGATAAAGAGAAAAGATACGATATAGATAGCTTGGTGTCATGGGAAACAGTCAACATTAGAAATGTTGCGATATAGATAGCTTGGTGTCATGGGAAACAGTCAACAACAGAAATGATGCGATATAGATAGCTTGGTGTCATGGGAAACAGTCAACAACAGAAATGATGCGATATAGATAGCTTGGTGTCATGGGAAACAGTCAACAACAGAAATGAAGCGATATACGGGTGGATAGAAGATTGTGGAAGCACATGTGGATGATGGTGATTAGCGACTGAGTAATTGAGTGCGAGAGTGTGGATGTCCATAAAAGCGTGTGTGAGCGCACAGAATACGTCGTGTATGTAATTGTACGTTAACGCATGTGTTTATACAGCTGTAGAGCTTACGTGAATAGTAAATGTGTGAGTGAGAGAGTGTTTTGGTAACTGAATGAAAGACAAAATATAATGTGCATGCTCTATCTCAGAATTTATGACTTTGCGGTCTCGTATCCGACGCAACAATAACACGAACATATATAACTGGTATTCAAAATTATCCACTATCTACAACAGGATTAACGCTCACAGATGACAACACCCTCAACTGAGGCAGCCGCATAACAACTTTCTCGCCCCGCCATTTTGTTATCGCGCTCGAGGCGAGCGGCCGTCATTTCTCCGCGACAATTCTGATTGGTTAGCCGGGACCTATTTGATCCAACTACCACCTGCAATCTAAATTCAGTTCTGGCATTCTTTTGTTGAACAGCGATGTACACAATCATCACTTTCCATAGTTTATATTAACTAACCACGCTGTCTAGTAAGTTGTGCTTGTTTTGAGTGTGATATATTCATCATTAACCTAATTTATTTTGTATATTTCTTTCACTTATGGTAAACCATCTTCTAGTTTCTCTGTATGTATTACACTTACAGTGCACGTACTTGGTACTCGTTTTCCACCGTCTCGTTTACTTTGCGGGTTCCAAAACGGAGCCCATCTAGTAAATTACGTTAAATTAGAAATGTGAATATAAACATTTTGTATGTAAGTTAAAAAGTCAAGAGCCCCGGTCACACCAAGTGGCGTATAGAGAGTATGGTGTTAGTGATCATAATTTTTTTAAAGACTTTCAGCACTTAATTTTTGGAGTAATGTGGTCGGTATTACGCCCGTGCAGCTTTACTTTCCAAGAAAAAAAATCCGGTACCCATTTAAGGCTGGGTGAACTTGTAAGCCGTTGATCAGGATCGAACCCTACCTCTTGCCCTTTGTAGTCCAGTTCACACAGCCACTGAACTATCGCGGCTCCCATTTTGTAAGTAGCTCCATTAAATTCATTTGAATTCCTCAACTAAATAAATGTAATTAATTCTGTTACGTCCTGAGTTCATCATTAATAATCTTATCACATCATATAAGTCTAACTCTTTTCTGTCCTCTCTGAAGTTATGTTTGATTCTTCCTGTCTTCTTACTCCTCACTATTGCAATTTATAACTTCACGATCTGTTGTCCAGACAAAAACTCATTGGAGTAACTTTACGTTTTTTTTATTTTCATTGACACTGTTTCTAATGTTTCTTGTGCACGTATAGAACCCACTTTTCTCTGCTTCAATGTTATATACATGACATGTTTTGTTTGGTCTCTTTTAATAGACATTTTCATCAAATTGATTTTTCTATGTGTAGACGGGTTGTGTTTTGCATTCAGCCTACAAGATATGTGTCTCTCATATAAATACGTACATAATATTAAGAGGGCAATATGTATTTATTTGCCTAAAAATAATAATAATAAGAGAAGAAGAGGAAGAAGAAGAAGATAAGAAGAAAATAATAAGAATCAACAGCTCACAGAGGAAATTAAAATATCACAGCTACGTCAATATACGCAGTGGAAAGGGGGTAGGGGGGGGGGACAATAATGTAAGGCATGGTTCATAGAAGATCAGTCATAGGTAGACTAAGAAGAAGGTAGTTTCAAGACATTTATTGGGAGATCTGGCTAGAGACAGAAATTTGTTCAGACAGGCTGTAGTGAGTGCAACGTTCTGTGGGAGATCTGGCTAGAGACAGAGATTTGTTCAGACAGGCTGTAGTGAGTGCAACGTTCTGTGGTAGATCTGGCTAGAGACAGAGATTCTTTCAGACGGGCTGTAATGAGTGCAACGTTCTGTGGGAGATCTGGCTAGAGACAGAAATTTGTTCAGACAGGCTGTAATGAGTGCAACGTTCTGTGGGAGATCTGGCTAGAGACAGAAATTTGTTCAGACAGGCTGTAGTGAGTGCAACGTTCTGTGGGAGATCTGGCTAGAGACAGAGATTCTTTCAGACGGGCTGTAATGAGTGCAACGTTCTGTGGGAGATCTGGCTAGAGACAGAGATTTGTTCAGACAGGCTGTAGTGAGTGCAACGTTCTGTGGGAGATCTGGCTAGAGACAGAAATTTGTTCAGACAGGCTGTAGTGAGTGCAACGTTCTGTGGGAGATCTGGCTAGAGACAGAGATTTGTTCAGACAGGCTGTAGTGAGTGCAACGTTCTGTGGTAGATCTGGCTAGAGACAGAGATTCTTTCAGACGGGCTGTAATGAGTGCAACGTTCTGTGGGAGATCTGGCTAGAGACAGAAATTTGTTCAGACAGGCTGTAGTGAGTGCAACGTTCTGTGGGAGATCTGGCTAGAGACAGAAATTTGTTCAGACAGGCTGTAGTGAGTGCAACGTTCTGTGGGAGATCTGGCTAGAGACAGAGATTCTTTCAGACAGGCTGTAATGAGTGCAACGTTCTGTGGGAGATCTTGCAAGAGACAGAGATTATTTCAGACGTGCTGTAATGAGTGCAACGTTCTACAAAGAATTTCTAACCTGATTCTTTTAATACAGCTTATCCGTTCAATGAGAAGGATACAGTTGGAATATATCATGACAACTTTAAAAAAAAATGAGGGATGAAGCTCTACGCAGAAAAAAAATATACAAGACAGTTTAGTAGAATGGTTTGGTGAGAAGTGAAGAACACAAATAATAAAACAACTGTAGAGACAGAAAATTGTGGAGAGACATTATCACATACGCCAGGAACCACAGTACCAGGGTTGGATTTAAACACACGCCAAATAAGCTACAACGTAGGGACACATAATCCGAGGGGCCAAAATGATGTTCAGGGTTTGTTTTGGGGACTACACTTTTTCATCATAAGCCTTCTGGTGTTAATATCTTTATACGAGAAGGAAGGAAGGGAACCCCCAAAGTTTCATTTAGCTTAATAGAGCGAGTGTAAATCCGCCCCTGCACAGTACTATTTACTATAAATGTGCATTTAGGGAATGACTTTTACTTTCTTTGCAATCATTACTCTTATGTTTTTGATGTTGAAGCAGCCCCCCCTCCCCTACTTGTACTTGCCATTACTTTAATAACGTCATTTATTTTATAGGAAGTGAAGAATAAGAAAAAGATGATAGTAGATATCCTTGTCTAAACGATACACATTCCAGTCCTTATGGCTGTTTGTTTTGTTTTTATTTTGACGCTATTGTAACTTCCTTAATTACATTGGGTTATTTACGGGCCATCATCATTGCAATCCGAACAAGTACATAGATGATCAGATCCCCTCCTCAGCAAGTCTCGCAGTGTCCAGCGACTGACGACTCCAGTTCTGTGTTGGTTGATTAGTCTTCTTACACGGCCACTAAGTTTCTCGTCTGGCTGCGCCCATCTTAACTCCCATCTCTTTCATCCGAAGGAGTGACGTGGACTCGTGGTTGTCGAAGTCCTGTGTCCTTCCCACTTCCTGATTCATATAATGCAGAAGTAATGTGATATGCATTTCAACAGCAAAGTGTGATTATTTGTGATACATATTTCAACATTTTGATATCTATTAAGACAACGTTTTATTGCTCTAATCTAATTATGGACATGTTTTGAGTACAATGATGACAACCCACATATAACTCAACACATTGTCATTTGTGGTTTGTATTACAGCAGATTCCGTACAGCAACAGCGGTACACTTTCTCAAACTGGAGCAGCTATTCATTGGCCGCTTGAGACCAGATACACAAGGTCTGGATGACGTCAGTAGCCAGTCTTGACCTTCCATGTTCCTGTCGCCATCTCAAGTGCACTTCACTTCCGGAATTGACAACCTCGGGGCCTCCAAAATGGCTGCGGACTCGCACATTGGCGATGTTTACCAGGAAATGAAAATCCGCAATGTGTACCCGCGCTTGCAGGTCAGTTGGTCATGCAGCGCCATTCTTTAGATGTAGAGAGTCTAGCGTACATTTCATTGGAATATGCAACCTGATGTAGATCTTAACCCCAAAGGAAAAATATTTGTCATCGATATATATATGTATATATATATATAGTTATTTGCGGGTCATCATCATTGCACTCCGAACAGTATGTATATATATATATATATATATATATATATATATATATATATATATATATATATACATACTGTTCGGAGTGCAATGATGATGACCCGCAAATAACTCAATATATACATAAATACCATTTGGCATACTCTCTACACATCTCACAAGAGACCCTGAATTATAGATTATCTTAATTCAAGGTCTCTAACTCTCACAGTTTAACGGAATTCTCTTTATGTCAACATTATTTTAGTGATTCTACCTACCTACATACCCACCTACATATCTATCCAATATGGCAGATGTAGTCACTAGAGAAGCTGCTCAGTAAAACAGTAAACGACACAAATATATTATCAAACCACTGAAAAATCATAACTGCTTGCTACCAACCGCCTGTCCAAACGTCAATGGCCATATCTATATGTATATTCTAAATAGTCCTGGCTCACAACAATTCTGGTTATATTCAAAGAAATTCAAAATCGTTTCAAAATATCATCATCATCATGTGCCTTCCACAATCTTCTATCTACAGTGCATCGTGTCAGTTTTGTTGTTGACTGTTTTCCATGCCATGCCACCAAACTATCTAGTATTTGCTTTCTTTGTCGCCTGCGATATCTCTTTCCTTTTATTTTGCCAGTTGTAACCAAGTATTCCAACTTTCCTCTTCTCATGATGTGCTTGAAAAATGGTGATTGTTTCTTTCTGATATTTTTTAGGAGTTCCCATTTTGTGTTCGCCTCTTTGAGAATTTCTTCATTGGTCTTTTTGCTGCCCAGGAAACTTTCAACATTCTTCTGAGAAATCCTATCTCTGTGGCCTCTAACCGTCTTTTCATTTCTTTGTCTACTGTCCCTGATTCGCTTCCATAGGTCAAAATTGCTTCTATATAGCACCGCTGAACTCTCTTTCTCACTTATATTAACATAGATTTGTTGCATAAGATATTCAATATGAGGGGAAAATAAAAACGAGTTTCCTGCAGCGTCTTTACACACTTGGGAGGAAGTATAGCAGCGCCTGCAGAGGGAACCAGCAAAGATTTCAAACAACTTTATAAAGTTAGCGCAGCTTTGCTCAATGAAAACAATTTTTGGAAGCGCACCATTTCAACACACACAAAAAACCAATCTAAAGATATAGGAAAGCTGTGTACATTCAATGTTGTTGTATCTTTATGGAGTGACCTACTTTAGACAGGTCAGAGGGAATCAGAGGAAACCCCCAAAACACTCTCACTAGCGTGACACTCCAGAAATGTGAGATGTGGCTGACGTAATCACAGTCATCAATAGTTTTGCTAAGTCCTGAAGGCTCAGAAGGAAATCCCGGAATCACCTAAAGTTTGCGATGCCTTCAGCTAAATAAGCTATAGACGACTGATGTCATTTTACACACAACCACCCCTGCTCGCAAAGCTGAAAACGTCACAAACATTGGGAGATTCCTTTCAGCACGCTGGCCTTATTAATAGTATAGATCTTGTGGACATAAACCTACCCACAACTGCCCTTGCTCGCGAAGCTGAAAATATCCTGCTAGTAGGGGTAATTTGTGCTTTCTTCTGCTGCCCTACGGCCTATATAAAGAAGGTCATGGTTCTAAATGCAGAAGATTCAAGGAAACTGAAACGTCACGACAGTAGTGTTCTTATCCAACTTTCCCGAAAAAAATATTTTCAGATTATTCTGGCCAAACAAAATCATCAAACAATGGCTGAGGAGAAATGAAAAATAAAACAGATATAGAAAAAATAGTAGAAAAAAAAATATAGAAAAAAAATAGAAAAAAATAATAGAAAAAAATAATAGAAAAAAAAACCGGTATGGTTAAAGCTTCACGTAACAAGAGGACAACACAAACCAGAACGATGTTTCGGCAAAATAGGCCTTCAGTAAGAACAAACACACAATATATATATATATATATATATATATATATATATATATACACACACACATGTTTTTAAAATTAAAAAATAAAATATTAAATATTAATATAAATATAAAATTTTAAAAATATAATAATTTCGAACGAAAAGGATTTCTTACAATAAAAACCATACTGTTTTTTTTTTCCTTTCTTTTTTTATTTTCATTTCTCCTCACAATTAACTTCACTGCAGCTTCGCAGATTTGGTGCATTTCTGTGCGTTTCTTTGCCTTGACCAAACATGGGCTGAGCAAGATATGCAACCAGGGGAAGTTATACAGGCAGTGGTTAGAGTACAGACATTCGATGGAGGCGGATCAATGTCTGACGTGTTACCTGACACGCACAAGTAGGAGTGGCGCGTGTTCGAATTTATGGCGGGCTACAACCAGAGTCTTTGGTTCTTTGTTTATGAAAGGCCCCGGTATGACTGCAAACAAATTAAGATCCATAATTGCCCAACCGCCCGTGCCAGCGGAACCATCCAAATTTCATCTCCCAAACAAAGAAAGGTAGATGTAGTCTCAATCATAGCAGTCTCAGCACACGCCAAAAGACATAAGGCGAAACCGCACAGAAAGTGAACACAGCCATCTGTTCCCTGCCATACGATATCATCACTCATCGTAAACAATTGGAATATCGAAACGTGACCAAAACAGATGAAACACACAGCTCACGGTGTGCACAGAGCACCTAACTCAGTAGCTCCTGCAGCAAGCCGGAAACCAGAGTCATGTTTACCATGAAGCTAATAAGGCAAGAACCTTAGGGCCACACAATCTCAGGGGATTCAGCACATTTTCAGAATTTATTTTGGGACAGCACTTTGTTCACAGGGAGCCGCGATAGCTCAGTGGTTAGTGAATTGGACTACAAAGGACATGGGGTAGGGTTCGATCCCAACCGACGGCTTCCGGATTCACCCAGTCTTAAATGGGTACCGAATTTTTTTCTGGGAAAGTAAAGCAGCACGGGCGTAATACCGACCACATTACCCCAAAAATCATGTGCTGAAGGTCTGTAAAATATAGGGTCACTAACACAATATTTCCTTATACGCCACTTGGCGTGACGGGGGTACTTTACTTTTTCACTTTGTTCACACCAGTATATGATGTCAAGTATTGTGAGACATTGTGTTAATTTTTAAGGGGAGAGGAGGGAGGATGAAAGATCGGGATCCAATCAGAAAAATTCCCGTGTTGTGAGCTTGGAAAGGAGGGCAAAGTAGAGGAAGATTATTGACAATATGACGAGGGACAGATGAAACAGAGGGGATAGCATGAACCAGACCTGGGGCACACTGGGAAGAATGGCTATGTAGAGCACGAAGTGGAGTAAAGAGACGCCCCAATGTGACTATTTTGTTGGCTAGTTGCCAAGACTGGTCGAGTTCTATCGATTTCTTATTCTTTGAGATTAGAGTTGGGTTCAGTGCTTTGTTTCTAGAAAATATCAGGAATGTTTTGTATTTCCCTTTCAGGGAGTACATATTTTTAATTTCGCCTCAGCTAATTTGATATAACTAGGGCAATTGTGCAACAACTGCCAGTGAGTTGCCATCCAGTGGATATCTTCACACTGTAATATACAAGGAACGAATGCATAGACTAGCCACGGCTGGAGGGAGATTACCACAAGAGAACCATTTGGTAAGTTACGAAAAAGCTAAATTAAGCATCGAAAGGCCAGTATCATGTAAACTGGAAACAAGAACACCCAAAGTGCTATAGTGAGAGGGTTGGATACATCCAACTATTAAGGAGGAACCAAGTATTCATACTTGCCTACGCACTGGCCACAACAGAAACGACATGTTCACCTAACTCAAAATATGAACTATAGTCCGTTCAGATTCGTTTGCCGAGATGTTATGATTTATAATTCAAAAGTTCTTGATGATTTCACATGATTTTTGGCATACGGTGTTAAAATGTCCATGTCACGAGAACATATGTGTTACTCGATGTCTAGCTATAACGGTTTTCTTAAAGCGGCGAATTCCTTTGATCTTTGCCCATGTAACTATTATTTTGACCCTAATCAAAATGTTTTACAGTAATCTAGTGCAACGATGACCCATAGGCGTGTCCATAAAATTTTACTTGGTGGCAAGTATACAAATTTTAAATTATATATAGAACTTTTGTTCGTAGAGTCAATTTGATATAGTTCCATGCTCTTGGTGTGAGTTTCCCAAATGTTGTCGCTGCCTTTCAAATACGTACATTTAGTTCCTCATCTAAGGAAAGTGTGGCTGTAATAGTGGATCCAAGATAGCTGAACTTCTGTACTGACTCAAGCAGGCTTCCATTCAAAGTAATGGTTGTTGGTTTGCTTATAACATATTTTTGATTGCTTGGGTGGTCTTGAACAATAAACTGTTTAACAAATCAACTAGGAAATTTTGCAAATCAAACTATTTATCTGTAGACTTAATCAGAGTAATGATCATTCAGAATCAGACGAGTCAAATAGGTCGATTACTGCTTTCGGCTGAACAAACAACAAACCATCCTTTTTCCAATATTCCTCTTCTTGTCGTAACACATGATCCTCACATTTTACCCAGTAGTCTTTATTTATATTTGATAGAGCCTGATTTGTAAGTGTCTCAACATCGCATAATTTGAAAGTTTTATTTGTATATGCTACGTGTCCTTTAACTTTTGCCCAAACTAGTTCTATAGGATTTAAGTGTGCATGATATGGAGGTAGTCTCAAACATCTATGGCCATGTTCTTGAATTAACTTGTCTATTTTAAATATCTTTGTACGTTGTGTCTGTTTTACAAGGCTAAGCAATTCGGGTTTCAAGTAGCTGTCGTTAACTTCACATGTGTTCTTTTATGAGCCACGTTTTGATTGCATCTTTTGTACTTGATGATGTTGGGATTCTATCTTCTACGTTAACTACGTTATGGTATGAAGCATTGTCCATTATCAGACAAGAAGGTCGATCTAATATTGGAAGGATACTTTTCTCGATCCAGTCTTTAAATATGTGCCCATTCATTTCGGAGTGGTAGTCTCTATTGTCTATGGATTTTAAAATGAAAACGAGATGAGCATTCTGCAACAACCCATTATGTCTGCTACCTGCATGTGAAACTATCAAACGTTGCCCTTTACTGCTTGGTACTGATCTTTTAATACTTCCATCTGCTAACTGCCATTCCTTTTCATTTGTATGATGAGCGTTGATCCAAGTTTCATCTAAATAAACAATATCATAATCATTTTCGCGCATTTCCTTCACTTCACGTAAATACTTGCTTCTAAGAGCTACTAGATGTGGCTTCTCACAAATAATGTTTTTTCCGCCAGCATACTTTCTAAAGGTGAAGCCTGCACTTCTTAATATTTTCCATAATGAAGTTTTTGATATTTCAATGTCGTTGTTAGTTTTCAGCCAAAGCTTCAACTTTCTAAGTGTCACTTCTTCGTTTATATCAAACATTCGACAGATTTCTCTTTTTACTAGGTCCTTATCAAAACTGTCTAACGTTTCTTTCCTTCCTTGCTTTCTTGCATTTGTTGGCAATAAATATCCGCTTCCTTTAACTATTCGATCAAATGAACGTTTACACAAACCTAAAATATGCATTGTTCTCTTCTCAGGGTTTGATAAAGAACAATAAAGATGTCCCTTTTTACGCTCTCTGCAGAAGTATTGATAAATCTTTATAGCAATGTTATGCTCAGTAAAATATTTTGCCTTTATATTCATTCTCACATAGACTTGCAGAAGATAATATGGATAGTGCCGCCTCCTTTCTGTAAATATTGAGATTTGCCTCTGAATTATGACTCGAACTCGAGTCTACGGCCGTGATTTTGACGTCACATAATTTCCGGTTTCGGCTAAAATATCATTTTGTGCTAAACGGGAAATTTCATATGTAACATTTCTTTATAAAAATTTATAGTGGAAACATAACTATTTTAGGACGGTGCGCATTCAGCCGTGAAGGTCATGCCTATATGTTAAAGAATCAGCTGTGAGATGTAAGCATCTACATAATCCCGCCGGTGTTTATAATATCGATTAACTTTTTTTTAATATAGGTTAAATAAGGCATCTTTGAAACTGGATCACATTTCTTTGATAAAAAATATTTTTATAGCGACATTAGTATTCTAAACCTAACTTCAAAAGATCAATGCAAATGAACAATAAGTTTTTGAAAAAAATAAATTAATGTCTAGGCAAACGAATCTGAACGGACTATACCAGTCCATGCCTCTGTACCCTAGATAAAATTAGAATAAAGCACATCTTACAGGATGGATCTCCTGTACACATTTTAGAGGATGGATCTCCTGTACATATTTTATAGGATGGATCTCATGTACATATTTTATAGGATGGATCTCTTGTGCACATCTTACAGGATGGATCTCCTGTACACATTTTATAGGATGGATCTCCTGTACACATCTTATAGGATGGATCTCCTGTGCACATTTTAGAGGATGGATCTCCTGTACACATCTTATAGGATGGATCTCCTGTACACATCTTATAGGATGGATCTCCTGTACACATCTTATAGGATGGATCTCCTGTACACATTTTATAGCATGGATCTCCAGTACACATCTTATTGGATGGATCTCCTGTACATATCTTATAGGATGGATCTCCTGTGCACATTTTAGAGGATGGATCTCCTGTACACATCTTATAGGATAGATCTCCTGTACATATATTATAGGATGGATCTCCTGTACACATTTTATAGGATGGATCTCCTGTACACATCTTATAGGATGGATCTCCTGTACATATCTTATAGATGGATCTCCTGTACACATTTTATAGGATGGATCTCCTGTACACATTTTATAGGATGGATCTCCTGTACACATCTTATAAGATGGATCTCCTGTACACATCTTATAGGATGAATCTCCTGTGCACATTTTATAGAATTGATCTCCTGTGCACATCTTACTGGATGGATCTCATGTGCACATTTTATAGGACGGATCTCCTGTGCACTTCTTACAGGATGGATCTCCTGTGCACATTTTATAGGATGGATCTCCTGTACACATATTATATGATGGATCTCCTATGCGCGTCTTATAGGATGGATCTCATGTGCACATCTTATAGGGTGGATCTTCTGTACACATTTTATAGGATGGATCTCCTGTGCACATCTTATATAATGGATCTCCTGTACACATCTTACAGGATGGATCTCCTGTGCACATCTTATAGGATGGGTCTCCTGTACACATTTTATAGGATGGATCTCCTGTGCACATTTTATAGGATGTATCTCCTGTACACAGACTTGAGGAAGTCAGTGTGATTCGCAGCTACCTCCCTGAAAGGGAAACTACGATGCACCGACATCCCTTAAACAGACAAGCTGCCTTCATAAGAGAGTTTCTGGATATGCTTTGGTGGGAGAAGAATATAACATTGGACCCTACTATTATAAATCTATAATTTAATCATTATCGCACGATGTTATATTTGTCATTTTCTAACGGCTAACACATATATGGAGCCGCGATAGCTCAGTGGTTAGTGAATTGGAATACAAAGGACAAGAGGTAGGGTTCGATCCCAACCGACGGGTTCCGGGTTCACCCAGCCTTAAATGGGTACCGGATTTTTTTTCTGGGAAAGTAAAGTGGCACGGGCGTAATACCGACCACATTACCCCAAAAATCATTTGCTGAAGGTCTGTAAAATTTATAGTCACTAACACCATATTCCCTATACGCCACTTGACGTGACGGGGGGCTCTTTATTTTTTTTTTTTTATTACTAACTCGTATATTACATATTTATCAAAATAATAGAAATGACAAAAAGAAATGTGGAAAACGATAGTATAGAAAAAAGAGAGATAAATGAAGAAAGGTCTGGTTTTGTGCCAAACATATCAATATGCGAGGAGCCGTCGAGAGAAATGGCTGGGCCAAGTCGTAAAAAGACTTCTGGTGTGTTTGGTGATTGGATGCGACGGAGCTGGTGACACGAGAACTGGGCTAGTGGGGGGTCAGTCAGTGAGTGGGGGAGAGAGTGGAACAAAATGGCGGGAGCGGTGGAGGTTTATAAAGTCTATATGATGTAGCAATTCCACCAGACTACGGGGGAGCTAAGGAGTAGAAGTGGAAGGTAAACTCCGGGCAAAACAAATGACATATTTAAATAGAAAATTTGGGATTTAGTGCAATAAGTAAAGTCGGAGGGGGGAAAATACAGGAGTCAGGTTAGGAGAGTCATCGCCATCAAATATACATTTTAAAATGACACAGTTATTTGTCACTGATACTTTCGTTCATTTGTTCATTTGCATATTTTCAGATAGATAAAATGCACTTACCTCTTCTGTTAAATATTCAAAGTGATTAGAGGAAGCTGTCCACAGAGATGGGATTTCTCAGAAGAATGATAAAAGTTCCCTGGATAGGTAAAAAGACCAATGAAGAAATTCTCAAAGAGGCGAACACAATAAGGGAACTCCTAAAAAACATCAGAAAGAAACAATAAACATTTTTCGGACACATCATGAGAAGAGGAAAGTTTGAACACTTGGTTACAACTAGCAAAATACAAGGAAAGAGAGATCGCGGACGACAAAGAGAGAAAATACTGGATAGATTGGTTACATGGCATGGAAAACAGTCAACAACAGAACTGATACGATGCACTGTAGATAGAAGATTGTGGAAGGACATGATCGCCTACGCCAACCGGTATGGCACATGATGATGGTTATGAGAGGAAGCTGAATCTTACAACTAAAACTGATCTTGTTAAAATCTAATATTGTACGCCGGATACTCTCAGATTTGTCGTCGTTGATCTTTCAACTACGATCACTAACTGCTAAAACTGATTCATACACAACTACTGGCTTTAGCTGAAAGAAACAAATACATTGTGTGTGTGTGTTGTCACAGATTGAAACCACTTCCATTCTTCTTCCTCTTTCCTTCCCCAATTAATCCCAACTGGCGCAGCCGGGATTTGAACTCACAACCTCTCTGTATCGAGACCAGCGTCCTACCTCAAGACCAAGCCCCCCCCCCCACCACCCACCCCTACTCCCAACCCCTTTATAATATATATTTTAAACATAATTTTCTTATAATATTCAATTTTAACAAATCACTTCAACAGACAACCGCCATCCTAAAAGAGTCCGGAATCCTAGTCTGAATGAGCCATGATCGCAGATGAAGAAGAAGAAATTAAAAAAAAAAAACATCCTCATTAACTGTTAACTTGCCATGCCCAAATATTCCTCTTCAATCTTTAGCCGTGACATCTTGTTTTGTTAGTACTTTCTGACAAGCCCATCTCTTAATCTTATGTTTCCAACTAAATATGTCACTCTTCCCTATTAATGAGGCATTCTGATAGACCAGAGGTTCCCAAACTTTTTCGAGTCGCGACCCCTTTTAAAGAGGTAAAGTGACCCTCGACCCCGATACATTGAAAAATAGGATTTTGAATAAGGTGAAATAAAACACGTCGAAAATGGAATTGTTCAGGATAATAATGAAACCTGACGAACGAATGATCGTTACTTGTTTACGAAAACAATTTTCTGTCCAGGACGCGATGACATGATTTTTTGTTTCCCGTCTTTACAATATTTATAGCTCACCATTGGTCGGCGACCTAACAGAAAACTCTTCATGACATTTCGAGTCGCAATCAATGGTTTGGGAACCACTGTGACAGGCCTTCATTTCTCCACCTCTCGAAGTTAATCTTCAATCTATAGTAGTGTTATCGTATCTTGTCTGTATACTGAGACGTCTGTCGATGCTGTACTCTAGCCTATACTTATTGTGTCCTAGTATCACACTACTACCGTTTTTTGCTTTATGACAACCTGTATTTTGCTCTTCTAATTGCTTCTGTTTTTAGATGGCTCAAGATTTCATTTCTGATTAATGATGTTTTGAAAATATTTTTTTAAAAATTACTATTCTTTTTCCATCCTTCATTTGCCTTTCAGCGTCGAGGGGAGATAAAGTTTACGGTCTTTTGCTCTTCTGTTGACCTCTCCCCTGTTATGTTTCCTAGTGTTTCTAAGATTCCATTAAGCCATCTTTTTTTGTGGTCGATCCTTATGTCTAATGTTTTCGTAGCGTTTGTGGGAGGCTCGTTGATTGTTTTTTTTTTAATCTCTGTATTATCACGTCGCCAAACCATTTTATTTGTTTCTTTATGCATTAAATGGCGGGAATTATTCCCAGTTTTTTTTTCCTTAATTCTTCGTTTTTGGTGTCATCTCTCTGGCTAATTTCATGTCACGTTTCTAACACATTTCATTTCTGAAATGGCTACTTTTCTTACAGTTTCTGTGTCTAGTCGTGAACCAACAGTGAACTTAGCAGGTCCAGGGTGGAAACACTGTTTTTCCAAATGCAGTTTTATATTTTTCATAATATGTTTATCCATTGTGTATCTTTTTGTTTTCCATTACTCGTGTTTATGTTTTCAAATTGTTAGTACTTCAAATCTCTTATTCTTCACACTTTAAAATGTTAATGTCTACTAAATTTATTAGTATCACCCATGTTTATATTTTCTTCTTATTGTTGATTCTGTTTTCTGTTCACTCGCTGTTTTTGTTTTCTGATTACTCGCTGTTGTTTTTGTTTTCTGTTTACTTGCTGTTGTTTCTGTTTGATCTGATTACTCGCTGTAGTTTCTGTTTTCTGATTACTCGCTGTTATTTCTACACGCTGCAGTTTCTGTTTTCTGTTTACTCGCTGTTATTTCTGTTTTCTGATTACTCGCTGTTTATTCTGTTCTCTGATTACTCACTGTTATTGCTACTCGCTGCAGTTTCTGTTTTCTGATTACTCGCTGTTATTTCTGTTTGATCTGATTACTCGCTGTAGTTTCTGTTTTCTGATTACTCGCTGCAGTTTCTGTTTTATCTGATTACTCACTGTTATTTCTGTTTTCTGTTTACTCGCTGTTGTTTCTGTTTTATCTGATTACTCGCTGTAGTTTCTGTTTTCTAATTACTCGCTGTTATTTCTGTATTCTGATTACTCACTGCTGTTTCTGTTATCGTATTTTTCACTGCTATTTCTGTTTTCTGATTACTCGCTGTTGCTTCCAGGTGGTTAAAAAGTCAGGGCATTACTTCACGCTGGACAACACACGGTTGTATATGTTGAGAAGGATGGAGGAAGAGGGGCACTGCAAGGTGGTGCCTGTTGATGAAGTGCTTCTAAAGAAAGTACCAGAAGCAGTTCAGAAAATGATGGTGTTACCATCTGATGTTCCAGGTCAGTATAACCGAAGCAGCTCTCCTGTCTACAGAGTCTGAAGATTGTAGTCCTTCCTTTCTGCAACTGAACAATTCTGTCGACCTGGTGGAACATTTTGGATTCTAGCTAGTTCAACAATCGGTAGTTAAACGCCATTCCAGAGCAGTCTTTTTTTTTTTTTTTTTTTTTTTTGCTTTGTTTTCTTCCCAACTCCCTGTGGAGCATGGGTCCTCAACAAACACTTTCCAAGTCGTTCTGGTTTTTGCCATTCTTTTAAGATCATTCTATGTCTTCCCCATCATCTTCATCTCTGCTTCTGTCTGTCTTCTCCAAGAATTTCTTGGTCTTCCTCTTTGTCTTTTCCCCTGGGGATTCCAAGAAAGGACCTGTCGTGTAATACTCTCAGTTGGTTTCTCTGTGTGTGTTCTATCGAGCCCAATCGTCGTATCTCTTTGTCCACTGGTATTTGACTGATACTTTTCCATATTTCTATGTTAGTGATGTGTCCTGCCATTTCCATCCTTTTATTCTGCGCAAGCATCAATTAACTAATGTCTGTAATCGTGATTGTCATGTTTGTTGTTTTCCATGTTTCACGGCCATATAATATGACTGATTTAACAATGGAGTTGAACATTTTTATTTTTGTATTTATTTAACCTAATTTCTTTGGATTTCCATGTTTCCTAGTCCAATAAAGACTCCTCTTGCTTTTTTGTATCCTTATTTTGGTATAATTCTCTCTTTCTTCTTCTTTGTTTATGTGCCATACAGGATACATACGAAATGAACTAAAAAGATCAACTTTCATTGCACTTCTTAAAAGAAGGATGCTGTTAAATGCAGAGATTTTAGAACAATAAGCCTAATGAGCCATGTAAAAAAAAATCTTGCTAAAAGTTATACAATAAAGGATTCAGAATAAAATAAATATGGAGTTAGAAGAACAACAATTTGGATTTAGGAAAAAACAGTGGGACGAAAGAAGCCATATTCTGTATGAGGACATTAATCGAAAAGTACACAGAAGTAAACAAACCAATATATGCCTGCTCCATAGACAACACCAAAGCATTTGATAGAATATACCATAACAACTTATATAGACTGCCTAAAAGATATACATCTAAATGACACAGAAATATAACTATAGTATGTAATTTATACTTGGAGCAAACAGCAATAATAAAATATAAGAAAGAGAATTCTATACCCATTGATATAAAAAGAGCAGTAAGACAGGGATGCATCCTATCACCAAGCTTGTTCAATCTATACACTGAGCAAATCTTTAAAAGCATCTCAGAGATGCCAGGCCTAAACATTAATGGAAAGATAATCAATAACCTAAGATATGCTGATGATACTGTACTACTAGCAGAAAATCCTAAAGACCTACAACAATTACTTAATGAAATAAACATGATAAGCACAAAATATGGATTAGATATGCATATCAAAAAGACTAAAACTATGATCATAAACAAAGATAATACTTAAAATCTACAAGTGGATATCAAAGTTGAAGGAATAGACCTGGAGACAGTTCAGAACTACAACTACCTTGGACATACTATAACTTGTGATGGAAAATGTACAACTTAAATAAACAAAAGAATAGGAATGGCAAAAAGTAATTTTAATGCCATGAAAAATATACTAACATCAAAACAAATAACACCAGTGCTAAAACTAAAAATAGCAAAATGTTATATCTACTCAATATTCCTGTATGGTGCAGAAACATGGACATTAGACAAGAAAACAGAACAGAGAATTGAAGCCTTTGAAATGTGGATATATAGAAGAATAGGTAGAATTGGATGAGAAGAAAAGATAACAAACGATGAAGTTTTAAAACTAAAAATTAAAAGAGAACTACTAAACACAATTCAGACAAGACAAATGTGATTTTTGGGCCATGTTAAAAGACACAACAGCCTACTAAAAGAAATCTTGGAAAGGGAAATACAAGGTAAAAGAGGCAGAGGCAGACCAAGACTAACATGGGCGGGTAACATCAAAAGATGGAAAAGTTAGCTTATGACAACCTGCACTATCAAAGCAAAAGACCGAGCGGAATGGCTCTCCATGGTAGCCAACCTTCAATGCGGAGACGGCACTCAATAATCATATCTTTTTTCCTGCTCATATATATATATATTATATATATATATATATATATATATATATATATATATATATATATATATATATATAAACTTGGACTATTTATACTGGGCAGAAAATAAGGTTTAACAGCTTTCGTTCGATTATGAACATCAAATGGCAGGACAAAGTAACCAACTCTAAGGTTTTACAACGAGCCAAACTCCCAGCCATCATGGTAACACTTAGGAGTCGTGGACTAAGGTAGCTGGGTCATGTAAGAAGAATGGTAAACAAACGTATTCCAAACAAATATTGTATGGCAAAATTAGGGACGGAAAGAGACCAAAGGGTAGACCAGTGCTGAGATATAAGGATGTTTGCAGAGCTTCCTTGAGGGAATTTTCTATCAGTGAAAGAAACTGGGAAAATCTGGCTGCAGATCGTAGCACATGGAGAACAAAAATATAAAATGGCGCAGCAACTTTCGAGGCAGTGCTGATATCAAATTCAGAAGGAAAAAAAGGCGCATGAGAAAGTAGACGAGGCCAGGGACCACGAATACAACTTGTTCATTCAGCGAAAGTATCTGTCTGTCCAATATTGGCAGATTCAGCCACGAGAGAAGCTGTTCAGCAAAGCAGCATTCAGCATAAGACATTAATATTTGTACCGAACTACTGACTTATCATTATTGCTTGCCACCAACCGTT
Source organism: Megaustenia siamemsis (assembly GCA_032433765.1). Lineage (NCBI taxonomy): Eukaryota > Metazoa > Mollusca > Gastropoda > Stylommatophora > Ariophantidae > Megaustenia > Megaustenia siamemsis. The sequence goes on from JAVIAB010000117.1 coordinate 68,257,035, forward strand.
TGTCAAGACGCCAAAGGTCATATTATATATCTATATATAAATCGTGTCGAAGTATGAAACAAAGAGAGCAGCGTGTGGGGTATCACAATATGGGTTAATGGGACAAAATGCAATTTGAAAACGAAACTGGAATCGTCATGAGCGTGAGTTAGGAGTTAAATAGTTCACGTAGTCTCATGACGCTAAATCAATTTGAATAACTAAACACACCGACTGGGAGCGAATTCCCAGTGATAGTTTTGTTGGCTTCACTAGCAGCATAAAGATCCACACAACAAACGTAGCAAACACATTTTATGTAGCCAATTACACAAGAGGCAGACCCAGATGGACAAGAAAAGATGGACAGACAACATTAAAGAAACTTTACAACAGCATGAATTGACAAAATGAGTGAAGTCGCCAAAAGGGCGAGAACTAGAACTTTGTATCTCCCTCGACATCCGAGCTGGTACAAGATGAATTGGAGAAAGAAAGAATTACAGAACACATATTACATCAATTGCTTACTTCTTGTCTACATCAAACATTTGTTGTACATCAGCTCCAAACACAAGACGCAATTCTCTATTTTCAAACTCAAGACGCAATTCTCTATTCTCAAACACAAGACGTAATTCTCTATTCTCAAACTTAAGACGAAATTCTCTATTCTCAAACACAAGACGCAATTCTCTATTCTCAAACTCAAGACACAATTCTCTATTCTCAAACTCAAGACCCGCCAGATCATACAGCAATCAATAAATGCATTAAACTAAAAGTATTAATCACAACATATGGGCCAAAGAAAATCAACATGCAAGAGTTGCTCAAAATGCATAGCCCAGGTATGACCAAGAAAGCATACACAGTAACCAAGAAAGCATACACAGTAACCAAGGAAGCATACACAGTAACTAAGGAAGCATACACAGTAACTAAGGAAGTATTCACAGTAACCAAGGAATCACTCACAGTTACCATGGAAGTTTGCACAGTAAATAAGGAAGTATACACATTAACTAAGGAAGTATAAACAGTAACCAAGGAAATATACACGGTTACCAAGGAAGCATACACAGTAACCAAGGAAATATTCACTATGGTAACAGGAAGACGATAAAGCTGGGTAGGTCAGCTGCTGGTGAGAGATTCTGACACCTTAACAGGAACGGTTATCTAGAGGACACAGAAGGTAGGGCGAAAGAGAGACTGACGAAAGGTAAACAGACGGATAACAGTGAAAATGTTGATGAATAATGAATTATATTACACAGTGGTCATTATAATCGCAGCAGACTAGAGTCATTATAATCATATACTCTGACAATTATATATTAAACAGTGATCATTATAACCTTGGATAATGAAAAAGAGCAATGAAGATATGCTACATTTTAAACATTAAAAAGAACTTGCGTATAAACACCATTCTACAGAGGACATTAACATATTATGGTCACATCAAAAGACACAGCGGACTGGAAAGAACAGTAGTGGAAGGCATGGTTTCTGGGCAACGCATAAGGGGCAGACCAAGAAGAGGGTGGTCTCAAGACATCAATGAGACCTTGGACATGACAATAGAAAAAGTGAGAGATCTGGCTAGAGATAGAAATTCTTTCAGATAAGCTGCGGTGAATGTAACGTTCTGCAAAAGACATGCGCCCTGATGATGGTCAGTATAACCATATTATACGATGGTCAGTATAACCATATTATACGATGGTCAGTATAACCATATTATATGATGGTTATTATAACCATATTATACGATGGTCAGTATAACCATATTATACGATGGTCAGTATAACCATATTATACGATGGTAATTATGTATTACACAGTGGCCATTATAACTGTATCATACAGTTTTCATAATAACAACCATTTCCACCGTGGCCATAATAATCACAAAACACCAAAACACCAAAACCACAAAACACTAAACCACGTACATCAAAATCCCAAACATCAAAACACCAAAATTACAAACCACCAAAACCACAAATCACTAAAATTACAAAACACAAAAAAAAAACTACGAACACCAAAACCACAAAACACCAAAACCACGAAACACTTAAACCACAAAACACCAAAACCACAAAACACTTAAACCACAAAACACCAAAACCACAGAACGCCATTACCACAAAACAGTCTTCTTTTCTCCCGTTGCTGTTGAAAAAAAAAGAGTTGAAGCTGTTAATGCCTGAAGGAACTTACAAGCCTATTGCGCCATAAATTTTATTTATAAAATAAAAAACCACTTCCATAAAATAAAATTGAAAAAGGTCCACACACTTTCTCCACCATGATAATTTGCCTGGCCTACGATGTTTCATTGCTTCATGTTACTGTAGCTATAAACTTTGATCTCAAGGTGGACTTTCTTTTTGTTTTTTTAACTTTCTACTTTCATCTTTACCAGAATGCAAAGTGAGGACTCAAAGAACGTGTTTCCGGCTTCGCAGAGCTTCGGCGCACAATTTAATGGGCAGTCCGCACAAGGTGAAGGTCATACGAGATGCTAAATCCGTTACGTGTAGCCTGGAGACAGGTAAGGCAATAACTATTTTAGTCTATTTCCACAATTTATTTTTATTTCAACACAAAAGAAATCATCATCATCATGTGTCATACCGGTTGGAGTAGGCGATCATGTCCTTCCACAATAGTATAACCACAGTGCATTGTCTCAATTCTGTTGCTTTCTATTCCCATGCCACCACATCAAGCTATCCAGACTCTTCTCACTTTGTCGTCCGCGATCTCTCTTTTCCTGTATTTTGCCAGTTGTAACCAAGTATTCAAATGTCCCTCTTCTCATGTTGTGCCAGAAAAATTATTGTTTCTTTCTCATGTTTTTTAGGATTTCCCTTTTTGTGTTGGTCTCTTTGAGAATGTCCTCGTTGGTCTTTTTAGCTGTCCAGGGAACTTTCAACATTCTTCTGAGAATGCCATCTCTGTGGCCTCTAAAAGTCTTTTCATTGTTTGCCAACTGTCCATGATTCACTTCCATATGTCAGAATTGGCTCTACGTAACACGGATTAACTCTCCCTCTCACTTCTATTGACATAGACTTGTTGCATAAGAGGTTCTTCATTTTACATAAGAAATCATCAAGTACCGGACCTAGTGGCGTAGGTGATCATGTCTCTCCACAACTTTCTATCTCGACAGTTATTTATCATTTCTGTTGTTGACCTTCTGCCAAGCCATTCTCTTAAGCTGTCTGTTATTTTTTCTCTTTGCTTCCCTCTATCTCTTTGTCCCTCAATTTTTCCAGTTGTTACAATATATTCCAGTTGTTATCTTCTCATTACATGGCCAAAAAATGATGATTGTTTCTTCCTAATATTGGAAATTAGCTCTAGTCATAAGAAATATACATATAAAAGACTTAACGTCGAAAAGAACTGGCTTATAAACAACACACTGCGGAAGAAATTAAAATACAATGGCTACGTCAATAGACACAGAGGGCTGGAAAGAACAATAATGGAAAGCATGGTTCCAGGACGATGAAACAAAGGCAGAACAAGAAGAAGGTGCTTAGACGTCTAAAAGGATAATAGTAATTATTGTATCATGTAAATAAAATAATAAAAATCATTAGAGAAAATGACGATGGAAATAAACATCAAATGATATTAATTTTAATAATTATTAAGGAAAATGTATATTCTCCAAACAAATTTCTCCAAAGCGCACATTCTCCAAAGTGTGTATTCTCCAAACTGTATATTCTCAAAAAATTGTTGTTGTCCAAAGTGTATTTTTCCAAAGTGTATGTTCTCCAAATTGTATATTGTCAAAACTGTATATTCTTCAAAATGTATTTGTCAAAGTGTATATTATCCAAGGTGTGTATTCATCATCATCAAGTACCGGGCCTGCTGGCGTAGGTGATCATGTCTCTCCACAACTTTCGATTTCGGCAGTTATTTATAATTTCTGTTGCTGACCTTCTGCCAAGCCATTCTCTTAAGCTGTCTGGTATCTTTTCTCTTTGCTTCCCTCTATTCGTCCCTCGATGTTCCCAGTTGTTACAATATATTCCAGCTGTTCTCTTCTCATTACATGGCCAAAAAATGATGATTGTTTCTTCCTAATATTGAAAATTACCTCTCTTTTTGCTTTTGCCCCTTTCAGAACGTTTTCATTACTCTTCTTAGCTGTCCATGGTATTCTCAGCATTCTTCTGTAAAACCATATTTCTACAGACCCCGGTGATTTTCTTGTCTGCTGTCCTATTGTCCATGATTCACGTCCATATGTTAAGACTGGCTCTACATAACATTTAAGAACTCTTTTTCTTGTTTCTATTGTCAAAAATGGATTGCATAGTATCTTCCTCATTTTTTGGAAAGCTGCTTTTGCCCTGGGCCATTCTGCATCTCTTGGTCTTTTTGCTATTAAGGCTGAGTCCTTTATTTTTGGTTTCTTTCACTAAAATGTCTAACATTTCTTGTAACTCATTTTCACTCTTAGCGATTAAGACTGTATCATCAGCATACCTTAGATTATTTATATTATGACCTCCAATTGCTATTCCAGGCATGCCCTTTATGGATCTTAAAATAATCTCACTATAAATATTAAACAAATCTGGTGACAGCACACAACCTTGCCTAACACCTTGCTTTATTTGTTGAAACATTCCCAATTGGTTTTCATTTCTTATGACAGCTGTTTGTTGCCAGTACACGTTCTTTATTATTCGTAGATCTTTGCTGTCTACGCTTATGCTTTCTAAAGTTTTGATTATTTCTTGGTGCTTTACTTTGTCAAATGCCTTGGTGTAATGCCTTGTATAATCTATGAATCATAGGTATAGATCTGTTAGAAGGTGTGTATTATCCAAGTCTATTAATATTCAAACCTCTATTATTTATGGGGGCCTCGGTAGCCTAGTTGGGAAAACCATCCGACTGGACTACCGATGTTCGGACAACCCGTGTTCGATTCCCGCTGGGAGCTGTGTGAATTGTACTCGTGGTTGGGGAAAAAAATACACACACAGTCGACCCAGCCGTTGGCACAAATGGGTACCAGGGTATTACCCTGGGGAGGTGAGGAATGTCGCCTCTCATCGTGAGTTTCGATGTTTGAGGCGACACTATCCAGAAATCTCCGATCATTTCTGGATAGGCGGCCGAGCACATATGGGTGTAAACTCGCGTGCTAAGAGGCCGGTTCAAGGCTCGTAATTTACCTTTACCTTTAACTGTATTATTTACCTTCCAGGTCGACGGCGACTGCAGTTTAAGACCAGAGAGATCGATGATAGTTCAGAGTCATCAGTGGATGAGCATTGGCAGGATGAAAGAGATTCACTCCTGTAGCCAGGTCATGTCCCAACGAATTTAACGATGTGTTCACAAGACAGTATGTCCGGATCAACGTCGTTTTAAGTTCATAGACTTTGAACTTTCACCAAATATCTCTAGTCAGAGTCCATCTGATGGAGCCCGTCGAGAACTATACACACGGACCCCTATGATCAGATCCATGAAATTCATTAGATAATTGAAATTAGAGTCCATTTGAAAAAGAAAAAAAAAACCTGCCTCGAAGTGCACAGGCTCCTAGTTCCTGGACCAAGAACTTCCTCTAATGAATAAATTCATGGAATGTCTGCCGAGAGCTACACAGGCTCCTAGTTCCTGGACCAAGAACTTCCTCTAATGAATAAATTCATGGAATGTCTGCCGAGAGCTACACAGACTGCTAGTTCCTGGACCAAGAACTTCCCCTAATGAATAAATTCATGGAATGTCTGCCGAGAGCTACACAGACTGCTAGTTCCTGAACCAAGAACTTCCCCTAATGAATAAATTCATGGAATGTCTGCCGAGAGCTACACAGACTGCTAGTTCCTGGACCAAGAACTCCTCTAATGAATAAATTCATGGAATGTCTGCCGAGAGCTACACAGACACCTAGTTCCTTGACCAAGAACTTCCCCTAATGAATAAATTCATGGAATGTCTGCCGAGAGCTACACAGACACCTAGTTCCTGAACCAAGAACTTCCCCTAATGAATAAATTCATGGAATGTCTGCCGAGAGCTACACAGACACCTAGTTCCTTGACCAAGAACTTCCCCTAATGAATAAATTCATGGAATGTCTGCCGAGAGCTACACAGACTGCTAGTTCCTGGACCAAGAACTTCCCCTAATGAATAAATTCATGGAATGTTGCCGAGAGCTACACAGACTGCTAGTTCCTGAACCAAGAACTTCCCCTAATGAATAAATTCATGGAATGTCTGCCGAGAACTACACAGACTGCTAGTTCCTGAACCAAGAACTTCCCCTAATGAATAAATTCATGGAATGTCTGCCGAGAGCTACACAGACTGCTAGTTCCTGAACCAAGAACTTCCCCTAATGAATAAATTCACGGAATGTTTGCCGAGAGCTACACAGACTGCTAGTTCCTGAACCAAGAACTTCCCCTAATGAATAAATTCATGGAATGTCTGCCGAGAACTACACAGACTGCTAGTTCCTAGACCAGGAACTTCCCCTAATGAATAAAATCATGGAATGTCTGCTGAGAGCTACACAGCCTGCTAGTTCCTGGACCAAGAACTTCCCCTAATGAATAAATTCATGGAATGTCTGCCGATAGCTACACAGACTGCTAGTTCCTGGACAAAGAATTTTCCAAATCATAATCCTGCTGCAGAACCCTGTAGAGAGTGACCTTGTGTGAGACAATAGGGTTAATCCATCCTCTTGTTTATATGTTTGATGCTTTAATAATGGCTTATTTACAATTCGAATACTAGCTTCGTTATTAGTTAGTTTGCGACATATCCATATAATACACACGAGACCGATAGACGCTTTCTGAGATGAGTCAAAATGTCCGCAAAGTCTTTTTTTACCTTCATTACGTCATCGCTCTATTTGTGGACTAAAATGACGTAAAACAAGAAATCTGCCAACCCCGGTTTATCTTACATACGAACATTTTTACACTGCTTGTACTGTAAAGCATGTCAAACATTGGTAGTGCATTTGAATAAAATAATGCATTAATTGGATATAAATATGAATATTCCGAAAATAAGGACCACGTTACTTATTAAAATACGTTGCAACATTCACAACTGGTTTCCAGTTCTTCTGGTTGCTTTTTTCGCAAGAATATGTTCTTTATGTTTAATTACATACAGACAACAAATAATATCGCTGTTACATACAGACAAACAAATAATATCGCTGTTACATACAGACAACAAAGATCGCTGTTACATACAGACAGCAAATATCCCTGTTACATGCAGACAACAAATATCGCTTTAACATACTGACAACAAATATCGCTGTTACAGACAACAAATATCGCTGTACATACAGACAACAAATATCGCTGTTACATACAGACAACAAATATCGCTGTTACATACAGACAACAAATATCGCTGTTACATACAGACAGCAAATATCCCTTTTACATGCAGACAACAAATATCGCTTTAACATACTGACAACAAATATCGCTGTTACAGACAACAAATATCGCTGTTACATACAGACAACAAATATCGCCGTTACATACAGACAACAAATATCGCTGTTACATACAGACAACAAATAATATCGCTGTTACATACAGACAACAAATATCGCTGTTACATACAGACAACAAATATCGCTGTTACATACAGACAACAAATATCGCTGTTACATACAGACAACAAATATCGCTGTTACATACAGACAACAAATATCGCTGTTACATACAGACAACAAACATCGCTGTTACATACAGACAACAAATATCGCTGTTACATACAGACAGCAAATATCGCTGTTACATACAGACAACAAACATCGCTGTTACATACAGACAACAAACATCGCTGTTACATACAGACAACAAATATCGCTGTTACATACAAACAACAAATATCGCTGTTACATACAGACAACTAATGCCGCCCGTGTGGCTACTGGGATCTTGCCCACAGTGAGGAGATGAAAAGAAGAGAGCCACTATTACCTGTCCAGCATGCATAAAAGGCGACTAAGGAGGTTCTGGGGACAAAGGCTTCGCTGGTGTACAGATGTTCGTGCGGCTGTGCTATCTTCAAAGCTTACGCTAGTGTGTGGCCGGCCTGCTGCTGTGATGGAGAATGTGTCAAGGAGAGGATCTGAGCATTATTAAGTTGTTCGATATGTAATTAAGATTATCTATAAACTAAACTAAATTAAGTTGATGAGGTAATCTCTCTCTCTCTCTCTCTCTCTCTCTCTCTCTCTCTCTCTCTCTGACTGAATCAGGACTCAATCAGAGTAGTATTCCAGACTCTCGCATGAAGTCAGAGTCTACCAGATCCACTCTGATTGAACACCCGTTAAAACGTTGCACTGTGTTCTGCGCCAGTGGCCCAGTGCATCCGATTTCAGCCAGCATTTTATTCAGGTTAGCTTTCCTTAGCCTTTGATTGTCCCCAATCTTCCTGCAAGGCAGCAGATTGTCTTTCTGTAGGGGGATTCTGCTCTTAGATGGTCGGCCCTCCCAGGTTTACGAGCACTATCTTCCCGAGTCACTAGAGGTGACTAACACAGACATGCACACACAAAGATATGAGATGTGCCTAACACAGACATGCACACAGCGATACGAGGCATGACTAATACTGACACACATCAATATATAAGACACATGACTAACATAAACATGCACATAAAGATATGAGATATGTATGACATGGACATGCACACACAAAGATATAACACATGCCTAACATAGACATGCACACAAAGATATGAGATATGACCAACAAAGACATGCACACACAAGGATATGAGATGTAACATACACAGACATGCACACACAAAGATATGAGATATCACTAACATAATCATGCACACAAAGATATGAGATATGACCAACATAGACATGCACACTCAAGGATATGAGATGTAACATACACAGACATGCACACACAAAGATATAAGATATCACTAACATAATCATGCACACAAAGATATGAGATATGACCAACATAGACATGCACACTCAAGGATATGAGATGTAACATACACAGACATGCACACACAAAGATATGAGATATCACTAACCCAAACGTGCACACACAAAGATGTGACACAGGAGGTAATCTGAGCATTATCTCAGATAATACTCAGATTATAATTAGATAATTTAAACTAAACTAAACTAAACTAAACTAAACTAAACTAAACTAAACTAAACTAAACAACATATAAAATAGCTTTTTCATCGGAAGACAGCTCCTTGTGATTCCACACCAATCAAGGGACATAGAAGAATAGACCGGCGCAGAGCTCGAGACAGACACAGAGTAAGATGGGCATGACAACATCAAGAAAGCTCTACAACATTGCCAAGTGACAATGGTTAAGGTTGTCAGGAAATAAATTTAAAAAAAAACAAAAATAAAAAAACTTGAAACTCCTGTCTTAATTAAAGCAGAAAAGGGTATCAAATGGAAGCGAAGCTGTAGAGTTTCATTAACAATAAAGAGTTCAGTGGACAGTGGTGCCATCTACTTCGAAAATTTTTTTTTTTCAGGAGGCTGTTTGAACTTTGAATCAGTTTCTTCGATGAGAAATAGTGGAAAGTGAATTAGTCCGTTTCAAAACTCATAAAATTACCCATTTTGGTAAACATAAACTTGTGTGATACAGTTAATTGAAAATGGTTATAAACACCCAAACACGTATAAAAATAAAGCGACAAAAGAGCACTCAAAACACACGAACTTAAAGCAAGAAATGACTTGGACACTTAACATAATGTTTGTACATATCTCTTGTTGTTGTTGTTGTTTTTTTTTTCAATCCGTCTTGAACGCTATTCGAACATCGAATTATCATTTTAATTAGGAGAGAAGTTCTCCTGAATTTAGCGGCTGAATTTTGTGAAATATTCCAAGTGAAGACCGTTCGTTGTACGTAGTTCCAATGTAGACGTTTTTTTTTTTTTTGTTAAATATACATTTTGAAATGACGAATCAATCAGCAGCGTTTATTAAATATTTTTTGGTTAAAAACCTTCACAATATTAACAAAGTATTTTATTTTATAAATCATCATCATCATTGAGTGCTGTCTCCGCATCGAAGGTTGGCTACCATGGATCGTCATTCAGCTCTGCCTCTTGTTTTTTTATGGTGCAGGATTTCCATTGCTTTCTTTGAAATAGTACATAATGGGTTCCAGTCTCTTTCAGGAGGGTCATTCATATTCGTCTTTCGTGTCCCAATATGCCTCTAGTCAAGTCTAGTGTACCACACACTTTGCTGTTTTCGCTATAGGAGCCGTTGATCATTTCTGATTCTTCCGCCCCATCTACCGTGACACAGTTTGTACATTCGGGATGGACATTCCTGTTAGGCGCCATTGTTGTCAAAATAGACGTTTGCCTGTCAAGCCGCAAACACACGCTGACCTATAGGTGGGTTAAACACGTCGACACCAGGAGAATAAATAATGTTCCACTGACATATATATCGATAAAATTCATAGTCCATCCGCTTGTCAGAAGTAAACATAAATACAACTGGGAATAGCAGCACATTATTCACAACTAGTAAAGTAAAGTACCCCCGTCACGCCAAGTGGCGTATAGGGAAATATGATGTTAGTGACCCTATATTTTACAGACCTTCAGCACATGATTTCTGGAGTAATGTGGTCAGTATTACGCCCGTGCTGCTTTACTTTTCCAAAAAAAAATCCAGTACCCATTTAAGGCTGGGTGAACCCGGAAGCCGTCGGTTGAGATCGAACCCTACCCCTTGTCCGTGGTAGTCCAGTTCACTAACCACTGAGCTATCGCGGCTCCATTCACAACTGGACTGTCCTGCAAATCAGTTAAAAACGTTAGCAAGAGCTGAGTCATACAACTATCTACACACAGCTCCATGACACCTCGTTACCATCTTATAAAACAACAATTATTATTATTCTCTCGTATATTCCCGATTCTCTGGTGAAGTTTGCTATATGTTTACAATTTTTAGTCCCGCCATAAAATTCACATCGAAAGTGGTCAATGAAGACCATCTTGTCTTGAAGTCTCCTACACGCCGATCGATAATAGCCCTCCTCTAGCACACAATCTCATGCAATTGGTACTTTTTAAAAAATTTGGAATACAAGTAGTGTCTCATTTGATTGTGACACAAACATTTCATAATTAAACTATTCTTCTGAGGAGAAGGCGCGCCTCACAGCACCAGAGCTGGAAGTTGTCAGCGACCCACAGCTGATAACTTGCGCCGGGATCGGTGAACCAGAACCAGCCAGACCTTGCTCCACCTGTCCGTTGTGCCTCTAGTAACAGACTAACCTGTCTAGTCTGGTCAAGCGAGTTGGATCGAAGAGGGAAGAAAACAAGATACTCAGAAATGTCATGCTGAAGTCGGATGTGTTGGGCCGAAAGGCGCAAATATTACAGTTATACTGCAAACCACAACACAACGCAGACACGCCCACTTAACGTCCTTTTAAGGGTGGATGATGAAGAGGTACACTCCTTTAGTCATCGGGCGAACGCAAACAAGAAACCTATTCATCTAACAAATATGAGCTGCCATTCGTCGCCGAAAAAAAGGGAAGCTCGTTACATTTGTGTTGCAGTTTAAAACCAACTGTGATATCTTGCGCCTTACACCTGAAATTACTTCCGGTCTATAGGGCGGATATGCGACATGAACCATTGATGCATAGTCTGAAACAAGTGTTCCTTGTTGCAGTTTCCTCATATTCCAAATCCGGCTTGCTGGCGGAGCTACTGAGTTCAGTGCTCTGTGTTCACCGTGATATGTTTTATTCATCCGGATCGTGTTCAGATATCCCGATTGCTTACAATGAATGATATCTTATGACGAAGTTCGCTTGCGCTCACATTCGGTGCGGCTACGATTATGCCTTTATGCTTGTGCCGTGGCTGCTATGATGAGGACTTCAGCTGTTTTTCATTGTTTGAATCCTTCAGTGCGATGAAATATTAATTCGGATGATTCCACTGGCACGGGCGGTTGAGCAATTACGGATTTAAAACCGTTTGCAGTGATACCGGGGCCTTCAACTTACTATAACTAAACTATAACTATAAATATAACTATAACTATAACTAAACAATAACTAAACCATAACTCTCTCTTTACCGACCTTTCAAGCCGCAGTCGGCATATAGGGCATAGACTCAGATACTCTTTCCCTGTTTCGAAATTTTCTTTCTTTCAGTCTCAATCCTTGCAAAGATCTTTTATCAAATCTCGCCATTTGTCTCTGTTCTTTGCAAGCATCTCGATCTCATTGAGAAAGCCGATTCCCGCTACCTTGCCTCCCTGATCAATGTTCTTCTCAGTGTTTCTCTAGGTCGGCCTATTCTCCTCCTACCTGTTGTTCCCCACTTGAGTGCTTGCTGTGCTACTCGATTATTATCTCTTCTCATCACATATGTCCAACATATATCGAACGTCTTTCTTGATTACTTATGATATTAGTGGTTGATTGGCGATTTCTCTCATTTCAACTATAACTATTTTTAAAAAAAGTAAAGCGCTCCGTCACACCAAGTGGTGTATAGGGAATATGGTGTTAGTGACCATAAATTTTACAGACCTTCAGCACATGATTTTTGGGTAATGTTGTCGGTATTACGCCCGTGCCGCTTTACTTTCCCATTTAAAAAAATCCGGTACCCATTTAAGGCTGGGTGAACCCGGAAGCCGTCGGTTGGGATCGAACCCTACTTCTTGTCCTTTGTAGTCCAGTTCACTAACCACTGAGCTATCGTGGCTCCCAACTATAACTATACCACCTGCAATATCCAGCGTCGATGTTACATGGTCTTGAAAGACAAAGTGTAGAGAGTTTGTACAGTTTTGGCTTTTCTTATCCAAGGAATCAATTTCATTGCAGTCGGGAATTCCCTACATGCACTCCGGCTCATGTCGCAGCATCCCACAAGGCGCGTTGACGCTGTTGGCAATTCTGTTGACAAGGTCGATCTCTGTGCATGCCCTTATCGGTTGTATAGGCGACGAATTCAAACGACTTTCATCGAAAAGAGAGCGCACAGTCTCTTCCTCAATCATCTTAAAAAAAAAAACCAAAAAAAAACAGACACATTGAAAATAAACAAAACAGCTGAAACGGCTTGACTGGTTAAATTAACATCAGCAGCCATTTTTTAATCCCTGGCTGCTACCAACTCATGCGATCTTGATATGACGATAACTTAAGTCTAAAGTATATTGTTTAGTTTATGAGGCGGAAGGCTGAAGCCGTTGTGGAGTAGTCAGTGCACTTGTTTCTGGGAAAGTAAAGCGGCACGGGCGAAATACCGACCACATTACCCCAAAAGTCATGTGCCGGGGGTCTGTAAAATTTATGGCCACTAACACCATATTCCCTATACGCCACTTGGCGTAACTGGGGCACTTTACTACTTTTACAGATATGAGTACAATAGATTTGTTATGATAAAGTAGGGCAATCTGGCGCAATACTGAAGTCCTACAGTAACACAAATCGTGCATTCATTCATTGAAAAATATCTGTACTGACACCTTATTTCCCATACGCCTTTAGGCATAGAGCTAGGTTTACCAGACGTCCGGATTTCGCCGGTCTGGTTCTGCTCTTTTAGGTTTGTCTACAGAGTTTGGCCAGGCAACTTTGTTTTCGTTTGCCAGCTCTGACGAAGTACCTAGAGACTAGGAACTGAATTTTGCGTGTTACTCCATTTTTTCCTGGCAGTCGTGTGCACAGGGGTCCCTCGCCGTACAGGCATATTTTTTTCCGTCGATGAGTAATTGATGTTTCAAGCCGGTTCTCGCTGCTGAGACGAGGGGTGGTTGCCACAGAGAGAAATCATAAATAAAATCCGGTGTAGCCGGGATTTGAACCCACAACCTCTCTGTCTCGATGCCGGAAGCAGTAAACAAATGGAATATGAAAGAACTGTACAACAGCACAAAGAAATTAAGTGGAAAATACAAACAGATCAATGCCTTTATTAAAGATAAGAAAGGAAATCTGCTTAGTAATATAAGGGAACAAATGAGAGATGAAAAGAGCACTTTGAAGAACTTTTGAACAGACCCGGCTCAAATAATCCTCCACATATATACTACCAGCAGAAGAAGAGTTACACGTTAGCTGTGGAAAACCAAGCAAGGAAGAAATAATGAAAGCCATCAATCTATTTAAAAAAAATGGTAAAGCCACAGGACCAGATGAAATTCCTTCAGAAGCCATCAAAGCATATATTAACACCTCCATCAAGATGTTACATGATCTATTAGAAAACATTTGGGAGACCACAAACCAGGAGCCACCAGTATGATTGATACAACTGTTGCACCAAGCATTTCATCAGCAGAGCCATATCTATGGAATGTTAATCTGACATTGTTCTTGAATGATGTCCAAGTTAATGAGACATCAGAATCGTGTGGCGGCAGCTACAAGAAGGGAGCGGAGAACATCAAGTTCTGCTGCTATAAAGGAGACTTGCCTTGCTATCCCAGAATTGCCTTAAATAGGATCACTGTAGTTGAAAACTTCTCCTCTTGTGTAAACTACACATTCACATCTAAGAGTGAATCAGTGAAGGTCACAAAATCATATTCTCTCTGTGGTTTTACTAACTACAGGTAATGTGGCTTCTGTTGGATTGGAAATGATAACTTACCACCACTGTGTGTCTATATGTTTGGAATTGGAGTCATCAATGATTGCCTAACATCATCAAGTGCTATGACGATCATCATTTTCGGGAGGACGTGAACTCCCATGGTATATGGTGGATAGGCGGCAGGAACCATTGAAGGCTATGTCTGAAAAGTGTTCCTTCTTGCAGTTTCCTCATATTCCAAGTCCGGCTTGTTGCAGGAGCTACTGAGTTAAGTGCTCTGTGCACACCGTGAGCTGTGTGTCTCATCCGTTTTGATCATGTTTCGATATCCCGCTTGTTTACGATGAATGATAATATCGTATGACAGGGAACAGTTGGCTGTGTTCACTTTCTACGCGGTTTCGCCTTATGTCTTTTGGCGTGTGCTGAGACTGCTACGATGGGGACTACAGTTACCTTTGTTTGTTTGGGAGATGAGTTAGTAATTCGGATGATTCCACTGGCACGGGCGGTTGAGCAATTATGGATTTTAATTCGTTTGCTGTGATACCGAGGCCTTCCATAACCAATAACCAACCTGGGAGAGGGAAGAAATACCTATGGACTGGAAAGAAGGTTATATGATCAAACTACCAAAGAAAGGAAGTTTACAGGAGAAGACTCAATCAGAGTAGGTTTCCAGACTCTCTCATGAAGTCAGCTGTCTGTTTAAGTGATTCGATTGCCCCATATAGTTTCTCTTCCAGGGAGGGGAGGTGGGCGTGGAACACATTGCTCTTCTCAGGTGGCAATCCTGTAGAACATGTTTTGTAGTCATATTGTCCAGTGTACAGTGGCATAGGCTGGTGTAGTCAATTCAACAGACACGAGACATAGAGGGTCAGACCCGACGTAATCAATTGATTCAATTCAACAGACACGAGACATAGCGGGTCAGAGGACGTAATCAATTCAACAGACACGAGACATAGCGGGTCAGAGGACGTAATCAATTCAACAGCCACTTCTACAAAACACTGGACCTGGAAAAGTTTGGCGAGTGTCGGTTGTTTTGTTGTGTTCAGTGTTTTAATACCCAACTGTCGGCAGTTTCTACAACCAGGAGGAACATCATCAGGTAGGTAATATTTTTTGTGCCACAAACACTTACATCGTATTTTTTTTAAAAAAAGATCATTTGTCATGATTGTCACATGTTCGTCATCATTAAAATTAATTGCGGCTGCCGTTGACCACGGAGTGGAGCACCTCTCTGTCTCTTGCTTTGAATTTGAACATTCAAAACATTGATGGTGCAGGTTGTCATATCATATTATACGTAAGCTCATTAAGCTGACTTTTCCATCTTTTGTTTCGTCCATGTTAGGTTAGTCTTGGTCTGCCTCTTTTACCTTGTATTCTCCCCTCCAAAATTACTTTTAGGCTGCTGCATCTTTTAACATCATCATCAAGTACCGGGCCTAGTGGCGTTGCCGTAGCCGTAGGTGATCATTCATGTCTCTCCACAACCATTCGTCATTGGATCTCGGCAGCTATTTATTATCATTTCTGTTGTCGACCTTCTGCCAAGCCATTCTCTTAAGCTGTCTGGTATTTTGTTCTCTTTGCTTCCCTCTATCTCTTCGTCCCTCAATTTTTCCAGTTGTTACAATATTATATATTCAACTTGAATAATTCAAGTTGTTCTCTTCTCATTACATGGCCAAAAAATGATGATTGTCTCTTCCTAACATTGGAAATTAGCTGTCTTTTTGCTTTGACCTTTCTCAGAACCTCTTCATTACTCTTCTTAGCTGGCCATGGTATTCTCAACATTCTTCTGTATTACTGTAAAACCACATTTCTACAGACTCCAGTGATTTTCTTGTCTATTGTCCAATTGTCCATGATTTGCATCCGTATGTTAAGACTGGCTCTACGTAACATTTAAGAACTCTTTTTCTTGTTTCTATTGTCAAAAATGGATTGCATAGTATTTTCCTCATTTTTTAGGAAAGCTGCTTTTGCCTGAGCAATTCTGCATCTCACCTCTTTTGTACATCTTCCGCCTGAGGTTAACAAAGTTCCCAAATATTTAAATTCATTTACCTGTTTTAATATTGTTCCACTTGTCTTTATTTTGCACTGAGGTGATGTCTTTTTCTTTGTTGTTACAATGACTTCTGTCTTTTTGCTATTAAGGCTGAGTCCTTTATTTTTACTTTCCTTCACTACAATGTCCAACATTTCTTGTAACTCATGTTCACTCTTAGCGATTAATACTGTATCATCAGCATACCTTAGATTATTTATATTGTAACCTTCAATTGTTTTATTTGTTGAAACATTCCCAATTGGTTTCCAGTTCTTATGGCCGCTTTTTGTTGCCAGTACATGTTCTTTATTATTCTTAGATCTTTCCTGTCTATGTTTATGCTTTCTAAAATGTTGATTATTTCTTGGTGCTTTACTTTGTCAAATGCCTTGGTGTAATCTATGAAACATAGGTATAGATATTTTTTCACCTTTATGGCTCTTTCTACTAAAGATCTTATGATATAAATGGCATTGCTTGTTCCTTTATCTCTAACAAAACCACACTGTTCATCGCTAATTTCTGGACTGATTTTGTTTCGCACTCTTCGTATGATGATTCTTAGTAATATCTTAGTCATATGACTCATAAGGCTTATTGTGCGATGATCATCGCATTCAATCGCACCCGATTTCTTTGGTAGGGCTATGAATATTGATTTGAGCATGTCGTCTGGTATATATCCGCTGTTGTAGATATCATTCAATATTTTTGTTATTATTTCTATTTCAAAATCACCCATGGCTTCAATCTCTTCTTTAGTTATATTATCTGGTCCAGGAGCTTTGCCTGCTTTCATATTGCGCAAGGCGTCTTCCACTTCTTCTCTTAGTATTTCTGGTCCTTCTCCATTATCCTTAATATTTACTTCCGTTCGTTCATCATTATAAAGATCCTTAATGTATTCTGTCCATCGTTCTCTTATGTTTTCTTGATCAATCAACAGTTCTCCTTTCTTTGATCTTAAAGATCCAGTTTTTGATTGCGTATTTCTTCCTGTTAATTCCTCAATTTGTTTGTATATAGCTTTAGCATCTCCTTTTTGTTGCAATTCGATTTCTTTGCATCTCTCTTTTAGCCATGCTTCTTTTGCTTCATTACATTTTACTACAATTTCTTTATTTAACCTTTTATACTCATCTTTATTTTCTTTATTTCTTCTTCTTGTATCCATTAGCTGCAAAATATCATCTGTCATCCATTTCTTCCTTGAATTTGTCCTCACTGGTGGTATGAACTCTTTTGATGTTTGTTGCATTGATTCTTTTAGCATTTCCCACTGTTCATCAATGCTTTGTATCTTCTCTATTGCATTGTACCGGTTCTGAATTGTGATTTTATATTTGTCTTGCAGCTTCTTGTCTGATTTTAGTAAATCTAAATTTAACTTGATGTTAACTGAGGCTCGTTTTGTTCTTTTTAATTTTACTTTATCTTTTAACATGTTCCAATAAATTATTATAAGTTTCATTTGTCTTGTTTGAATTAATTGTGTTTAGTAGTTCTGTTTTCATTTTTAGTTTTAAGACTTCACTTCATCATCATTTGTCATATGTTTTCTTTTCTTTTTTCTTTCCACCCAATTCCTCCTATTCTTATGTAATCCACATTTCAATGGCTTAAATTTTCTGTTCTGATTTTTCTGAATTTTCTGTTAACATTTTGCTATTCCTAGTTTTAGCTCTGGAGTCTGGTGTTATTTGTTTTGACATTACTGTTCTTCATGACATTAAAATTACTTTTTGCCATGCCTATTCTTTTGTTTATTTCAGTTGTACATTTTCCATCACTGGTTATAGGATGTCCAAGGTAGTAGTATTTCTGAACTGTCTCCAGGTCTATTCCTTCTATTTTGATATCCACTTGTGGGTTTTGAGTATTTTCTTTGTTTATGATCATAGTTTTAGTCTTTTTGATATTCATACCTAGTCCATATGTTTTGCTTGTCATGTTTATTTCATTAAGTAATTGTTGTAGATCTTTAGGATTTTCCGCTAGCAGTACAGTATCGTCAGCATATCTTAGGTTATTGATTATCTTTCCATTAATGTTTAGGCCTGGCATCTCTGTGATGCTTTAAAGATTTGCTCAGTGTATAGATTGAACAAGCTTGGTGATAGGATGCATCCCTGTCTTACTCCTCTTTTTATATCTCAAGGTGTGGAGTTCTCCTTGTTATATTTTATTATTGCTGTTTGCTCCCAGTATACATTACATATTAATCGTATGTCTGAGTCATCTAGATGTATGTTATTTAGGCAGTCTATAAGTTGTTTATGGTGTATTTTATCAAAAACTTTAGTATAGTCTATGAAGCAGGCATATATTCTGTGTTTACTTCTATGTACTTTTCAATTAATGTCCACATGCAGAATATGCCTTCTTTCGTCCCACTGTTTTTCATAAATCCAAATTGTTCTTCTAATTCCATATTCAATTTTTATTCTGAATCCTTCTTTGTATAACTTTTAGCAAGATTTTTGTTACATGGCTCATTACATGTTACATGCTCATCACACAAACAATGAAGTTTTAAAACAACTAAAAATGAAAAGAGAACTACTAAACACAATTAGAACAAGACAAATGAGATTTTTCGGACATGTTAAAAGACACAACAGTCTAAGGGTGTCCGGTTAGCGCAATTGATAGGCGGTTGGCTTACCACGGCAACAGCCGGGGTTCGTACCCTGGCGAGGACACCTGGGTTTTACTAATTCCCTAAAAATTAGTACCTCTGAAGTCGGAGTAAATCTGCCTGCATGGCGAGGGGCATCCTGTAATGGGATAAAACAGACTTTACACGCAAAATTCAGTCCCACAAAATTGAGTGGGTGGGACTTCGTCAGAGGTCAAAGCTGACGAAAGCGAACGAACGAACGAACAACAGTCTAATAAAAGTAATATTGGAAATGAAAATACAAGGTAAAAGAGGCAGAGGCAGACCAAGACTAACATGGACGAGTAGCTTCAAAACTTGGACAAGTCAGCCTATGACAATCTGCACCATCAAAGCAAGAGACAGAGTGGAATGGTGCTCAATAGTAGCCAACCTTCGATGTGGAGACGGCACATAATGAAGGCGATATATTTTGAAGATGTATGAAGTCGTTTTATTTAAAGGTTGAAGGCCGTCTCCTGTATGATGGGCTTCTGTCCCGCTCTCTAACGTTCCATCTCCACGATGCGTATTAATTTGGCCATTATCTTTCTTCCGTTATTATGCCGCGACAACCTCCGTTGACCTTCTTCTTGACCGTTAACTCAAGTCATTCTTCCTCAACTCCGGTGAAACCTATGATGTGACAAAAGACTGTTAACTCAAGGCATTCTTCCTCAACTCCGATGAAACCTATGATGTGACAAAAGACCGTCAACTCAAGGCATTCTTCCTCAACTCCGATGAAACCTATGATGTGACAAAAGACCCCTAACCAAACAAACTATATTAAAATCATCAACTCACAATATCGTCATATTTCTTCACTGGCAGCCTTTATTACTTAATTTTCTTCCGTCTGTTACAGTTGCAGTTATTTATATTCCAGTCTCACACTTTCATCCTACTCTATCTAAATGGAGCTAACTTACTCTAACCTTGATGATGCCCTATTCTATACTGGTCCGTTCCCATTGAACGTCCCAAATTATCCTTCCTAATACTAAATTCCGGCTTCTACTTGTTCCTGATCCACTCCGCGTCTGTTAATATCGTCTAGTTCCATACCGATCATTCTACATCTCTGGCCACCAGTGGTAACCCAATCTCCAATTCTACCTTTGTCAATGTTTCCACCGCTCCATATTAACAAATTCTCTGCTCCATATGTTTCTGTCTGCTCATCTCCGCTGCCAATCGAGAAGTCTTCTATCTTTGTGGTCCCTTCTCAACCGTCTCCTAGCCCACGTCATACCCAATTTCGTCATAGATTCCTATTTCGTCATTTCTTCTTCAGTATACTTCTGTGCTTAACTTGTTTCTTCCCTTTCTTTCATCCTTTAGTGTGCAATTCCCTGTCAAACTATTTTCTCTGCTATAATAAGGATGATGGCTCATTAGACTTATTGTTCTTTCTAGTCACTGCATTCAAGTGCACCTTTCTTTTTAGGCAATTCAATGAAAGTTGATGTTTTTAGATCATTTGGTATGTATCCTGTATGGTATATGTCATTGCATATGTCTGTTATAAAATATATTATGTAAATCAAAAACTATTGAGCTTTCTTTTTTATTTGTAATAATATACAAATAATTACACTTTTTATGTAGATGATCACTGGTTATAACAGCATAGCCATTACCTGCTGTCATTGAGAGGAAACATTTTCCACTCCTTGTTAAAATTTTATATTGAAAAATTATGTAATTAAAATTTGTTCTGATAAACTATAAAATTGTGTTATTTCAAGGGACATTTTGATGATGGAAAGTGATGTTTTGATTAAGTCAACACCACACAACTGTGTAGTCAAGTGAAGAATGAGAAAGTATATGCCATCCTATAAGCAAGTGAGTCACTTTCCTATTTTTTAATTTATTTTGTTATTTTGAAATGTTGTGCGTTAATGTCTTCATGAGGTATGTCCCATATTGATATGGCAGTCCTTTTTTTCAGTGAAGGAAGATCTAGTCAATGAAAGAAGACCTAGTCAGTGAAGGAAGACCTAATCAGTGTCTGGAATCCTACTCTGATTGAGTCTTGATCGCAGAGAGAGAGAGAGAGAGAGAGAGAGAGAGAGAGAAGAGGGTCAAGATGTCTACCTTAACAGCAAATGTCAGATTTGGGAAACAAAAGAGCTGATCGACACATCCTGTGACCCTGCTGGAAGCAAACTAACCATTATGACCTAGTCAGTGAAGGAAGACCTAATCAGTGAAAGAAGACCTAATCAGTGAAGGAAGACCTAGTCAGTGAAGGAAGACCTAATCAGTGAAGGAAGACCTAATCAGTGAAGGAAGACCTAGTCAGTGAAGGAAGACCTAGTCAGTGAAGGAAGACCTAGTCAGTGAAGGAAGACCTAGTCAGTGAAAGAAGACCTAGTCAGTGAAAGAAGACCTAATCAGTGAACGAAGACCTAGTCAGTGAAAGAAGACCTAGTCAGTGAAAGAAGACCTAATCAGTGAAAGAAGACCTAGTCAGAGAAAGAAGACCTAATCAGTGAAAGAAGACCTAATCAGTGAAGGAACACCTAATCAGTGAAGGAACACCTAATCAGGGTAGGCAGAATCTATGATTGATAGCTGACCCTGTCAGTGAAGATCAGATTGCTAGAGAAAAGTGATACTACCTAAATTAAATCTTTTTTGTATTGTGGCAGTACATAAATAAAGTGTTTGTCTAGAGATGAAGACTTCAACTACAGATTATGTGCCAATGGCACATTGGATGGTCTATGACATCATGAAAGTGGCCACTTTGACATGAATCAGCTCAAATTGTCTCTCCCATGACTTATCAGATCTAGCACCTTTCATTACACAATAAATGTTTTACGATAATCTGAGGTTTAAATATCTGACTAGTAATGCATCTGTTTACATTCGTACCATGTTAATTCATGTGCATACATTTTGTGAGTCATCATCATCATTGAGTGCCATCTCCACATCGAAGGTTGGCTACCAAGGAGCGCCATTCCACTCTGTCTCTTGCTTTCATGGTGCAGGTTGTCATAGGCTGACTTGTCCATCTTTTGATGTTACTCATCCATGTAAGTCGTGGTCTGCCTCTGCCTCTTTTACCTTGTATTTTCCCTTCGAAGATTACTTTTAGTAAGCTGTTGTGTCTTTTAACATGCTCCAAAAGTCTAATTTGTCTTGTTTGAATTGTATTTAGTAGTTCTCTTTTCATTTTTAGTTATTTTAAGACTTCATCGTACCTATTTTTCTATATATCCACATTTCAAAGGCTTCAATTTTTCTGTTCTGTTTTTATTTTGTGAGTGGGAATTGATTAAAATATGTACTGCATGAAAATGGAAACATTGGGGCAAACTTTACTTTTTTCTTTTGGCTTAAACCCATCAAAAGGCACAGAGGCTCAGGATGTGATGATCTCTTTGCTTTATACTTTTGGTTTTAAGTCTGGAGCATTAGAAAAGTTTAGTGGAACCAGCAATCAGTTGGCGGCAATGAGCTCTGCCTTAATTACATTCTTTGGAACACTGAATAGAGTAATGTATGTTCCATACCAATATTCCAGTGTTAAAATCTCACACTCTACTTGGCATCATCAATGCCCTCCGAAATGTGGGAAGAGCACATGACTTCAACAAACACAGATCCACGTTACTTCTTCGGATGATAGAAATGGGAGTTAAGATGGGCACAGCCAGAAATGAGAAACTTAGTGGCCGTGTAAGAAGACTTATCAACCAACATAGAACTGGAGTCGTCAGTCGCTGGACACTGAGGGAATTGCTGAGGAGGGGATCTGAGCACCTATAGACATGTTCAGAGTGCAATGCTGATGACCCACAAATAACTCAATAACTCTACTTGGCATCGAGCAGAATGATAGAGTCCTGTAGGCTGCAGTATCAATAAATAACCAACCTCCAAGTGTTGAAATATCAGACAGTATAGCTCCTGTGTGTTACCGGGCCTCATTATGAGGGAAGTAAAGAATAGTGACACTGTGACCTTCCAGGCATGTCATAAGAGGCGACTAAGGAGGTTGATCGATGGCTTGACAAGCTGTCATTGTAAAAAGTATTGTTATGGAAACAGTCATAGATTTTAGAAGCAGTGATCTCTGCAATATGTGCCACTTTGGCACGCACGGTTTCTGTTTTTGAGATTGTGGTTCTGCCCTATGTGCCATCTTCGGCTCAAAAGGACAATAGATAGATAGATAGATAGATCAGGGCATATTTAATCAGTGATCTTACACTGGTGAAATATCATACAGTATAGATCAGGGCATATTTAATTAGTGATCATACACTTGTGATGTATCAGACAGTATAGATCAGGGCATATTTAATTAGTGATCATACACTTGTGATGTATCAGACAGTATAGATTAGGGCATATTTAATTAGTGATCACACACTTGTGAAGTATCAGGCAGTATAGATTCTGTCTATCTATTGACCTTTCGAGCCGTTGCCGGCCCATAGGGCGTAGACCAAGATACACCTTCTCATATCTGAATTTTTGTTCTAGCAGTTTTCTTTTCAAGATATTTTATCAAATCTCGCCATTTGTGTCTGTTCTGTGCAAGCAGCTCTATCTCAATGAGGGAGCCGAATCTTGTTGCTCTTGCCTCTCTCATCAATGTTCTTCTCAGTGTCTCCTTGGGTCTTCCTCTTTTTCTCTTACCTGTTGTTTCCCATATGAGGGCCTGCTTTGCTATTCGGTTATAGTATAGATTAGGGCATATTTAATTAGCAATCATACACTTGTGAAGTATAAGACAGTATAGATTACAGCATATTTAATTAGTGATCATACACTTGTGAAGTATAAGACAGTATAGATTACAGCATATTTAATTAGTGATCATACACTTGTGAAGTATAAGACAGTATAGATTACAGCATATTTAATTAGTGATCATACACTTTTGAAGTGACAGTACTGATTAGGGCATATTAAATAGTGATTGTACACTGGTGAAGTATTAGATCATTGTATATTTTGTCAACTTGAAGCAGTGTCCATTAGTGACAGAGAGCATTCATGCAGTTTCAAAAGGGGCATTAGTCCAACATTAATAATGTAAAATATTCTGACAGTTTCAATAGGGGTATTAGTAAAAAAAATAGTCCTGACTTAGTCTACTTCAACTGGTGACACAGCACATCATTTATGGTAGTTTGAGAAGCACTGTTCTTGTACATGTGGCCCAGCAATGCGGACAGAACTCTCAGACATGGGTCCAGACACAGCAGTGAGTACGTTCTGAGTGGCGGGTAGTTGAGTGGGCTGGTTATATCTAGTGGCAGTAAAGACACTATCAGTCTTCTTTTTACTCTTGGTTGTGTTTAGTTTACTGATAGTACAGTGTCTACAGTTTTTTAGTTTCTGTCTTACAAAAACATGTTGGACAGTTTCTATTTTCATTTTTAATTTTGAAGAAAATATTTTAAGTCATTACTTTCTTTTTCTGTAAAAGTGCTTACTTTACTGCATTTGTACTTTGCTCAAAGTAGGGATGTGTTTTGCTGTAGTTTGTGTATCAGGGTAAGTTTCTTTCAACAGGGATTTAAATGAAGGAAAGTGTTCCCTCATCAAAATGTTTATTTTTGTTAAAAACCATGACTGATAGTATGGATTACTGAACTTATTTCACTTTTATGCTAAATTTGTGGGTGAGTTTAGATCCGATGAAATGTGGATATGCTGACAAGAAAAGAGCAGTCTTGTGGAAATTGATAAGAAGAAAATAAAAACAATTACAATTTAGACTAATTAGAAATAGAATAATAAAATACAAAAAGAGGTGAACATTGAACAATGTGATATATTTTGGGGTTTATACAGAGATAGGCCAGATAGGGCAACACAGTGGTTATATAAGAGAGCTAGGATTGAAGACAGATAAGGAGAGAATAATATTTTTGTAGATGTGAGTGTAACATAAAAAGATGGATCAATCATCATCAGGTTGCATACACTTTGCAGAACGTTACATTCACCACTGCCTGTCTGAAAGAATCTCTGTCTCTAGCCAGATCTCCCACTTCTTCTGTTGTCATGTTCAAAGTTTCTTTGGTGTCTTGAAACCACCTTCTTCTTGGTCTGCTCCTGATGAGTCATCCAGGAGCAATGTCTTTTATTATTTTTATTTCCAGCTTGCTGTGTCTTTGATATAGCCATTGTTTTTTTAATTTCAATTGCAGAATGGTGCTTAGAAGCCAACATTTCTGATGTTTAGGTATTTTAATATATCTTCATTGCTCCTTTTCATTATCCAAGGTACCTTAAGAATTTTTCTGTACCATTCTGTTTCAAATGAATTGAATGTCTTTTTTGCTATTTGCTAGTTTGCCCATGATTCACAACCATATGTTGCTATTAGGAAGATACATGCCCTCTGTAATTTGGACTTTACTGCCTGGCTGGTATTGTGCCACATGTTCTTCATGGCATTTTTTGTGTGTGTTGCCATGGCTAGTCTTCTTCTGATCTCCTTCTGGCAGTCACCATTGTTAATTACTACGTCATCATCATCAAGTACCATGACTGCTGGCATAGGTGATCATGTCTCTCCACAACTTTTGATCTTGACAGTTATTTATCATTTCTGTTGTTGACCTTCTGTCAAGCCATTCTCTTAAGTTGTCTGGTATCTTATCTCTTTGCTTCCCTCTATCTCTTCATCCCTCAATTTTCCCTGTTGTTACAATATTCCAGCTGTTCCCTTCTCATTACATGGCCAACAATTGATGATTGTTTCTTCCTAATTTTAGAAATTAGCTGTCTTTTTGCTTTGGCCTCTTTCAGAATGTTTTCATTGCTCTTCTTAGCTGTCCATGGTATTCTCAACATTCTTCTGTAAACTGTAGTTACTACAGTTCTTAGATATTCATAGTTTGTTATTAGAATGGATCTATAGGTTATAATATTGCAAGAATAAGGTAAGAGAATGACAATGCTATAGATGTGAGAATAAAATTGAAAAATGAACCAATAGCAGCTTATCAGAATGTACAAGAGGATGGGAGAGTTATTAACATTAAGAGGTGACATCTATTCTGTCAAAATGTAGTAGCAAAGTAGGACACAAAATTGGAGATCCGGTGCTGTCATTCTTTGATGCCAAGATGACACTTAACATCATATGTGAAGGTTGTTTTGTTTCCAAATTATCTTTTGTTTCTTCAAAATTGAATAGCAGAAGTTTTATTCATTTATAACGTGTATTTGAATTTCTTAACATTTCATTGTATAAGTTCACTTATGTGCATAGAGCTCTTTGTACCACGGGGAAATAATTACACTGACGAGTGAATAATTGATGCCCCAGTGGTCTTACTTGATCGACAGATAGCAGTGAAATTACCATAATAAGGTAGACAACTCTGGCGGTTATGTTACTCTTGGGATCACTTTGCTTGCAAATTACTTGGAATGATTCAAGACATCGTCTGTCAGACGAGGAATGAGGAAATAAAACAAAATGTTTCAGATTAGGAATGAATTAGACATGAGACTTCGGAAAATTAATTATTGATAATGGAGATTTACTGAAGTCATTCAATGATTTCTGTTTGAAGGAGGGCACAATGATTGGAATGAGGGCACAATGATTGATGAGGGCACAATGATTGATAAAGCTAAAATCCAAAGACTGTGGAAGTTTTACCTCCCTTATCCCTTAGTTCTTTGAATTGTGAAGCCTTTTAAGGGCAGTAACATGATGTATTATCCACACATACCACTATATGTAAGAGCTGGGAAACAACTAAAGAAATAGAAAATAAATTAATGCATTCTAAAACAAATGCCATAAGAAAATCATCATCATCATGTGCCATAATGGTTGGCGTAGGCGATCATGTCCTTCCACAATCTTCTATCTACAGGGCATCGTCCTAGGAGAATACTTCATATATAATGGAATGAATTCAAGACTAATGTAGAAATAAGAGAAATGACAAAGCTTAAAAAAATGTTATCTATAATCAAGAGAAGAAGGTGGAAGGTGGTCATATGTTGGTCACGTGATGAGAAGAGACAACAAAAGAATCTCAAAGCAGGCCCTCAAATGGGAACTAGAGGGTAAAAGAAAAAGATGCAGACCTAGGGAAACTTTAAAAAGAAAACTGAGAAGAGAAGCAACAACAACGGGCAGCAGCTTCCTTCCCAAGGTTGAGAGACTCATCTAGAACAAAGGGCATGTGGTGTGACGCAATGCGGGTCCTGTGCAAGGTCTGACACTTGATAGCAAGGATCATCGGACATGGATAGTCTAGACTTTCTATGCTATGTGTTATCTTTGGCTTGAACGAACAATAGATAGAATAGAACATGATGAGTTAGTTGTTCATAGTCTTTCTCATTCCTTCCCTAATGTGTGCCAGCTTCTTTACTTGTTCAAATATTTTCTCCATCCAGTCTTCACCTTTCACTGTTCCCTGTAAGATGATTCAAGTTAGGTCATTAGATCTTAAAGCATTCTCCATACCATTTCTTTAACAATATAAATAAATTCTTTGTTTTTGTACCTTTTCTCTAACAATGTAAATAAATTCTTTGTGTGTGCCTATGTTGATGGTGATGGTTTTACACAAACTTTCTCTTTTGTGATATGGTCCCTGTATGAGATGCCCAGAATCTTAAGGCTCTCACATAGAAAAGGATGATTAAGAAAGTGGAAACTATAGTGTTTTAACAAATGAGCTACAAAGTGCAATGAGATGTGGTGAGTTCTTCATTAACAAGTCAAATAAGATGTGGTGAGTTCTTCATTAACAAGTCAAATAAGATGTGGTGAGTTCTTCATTAACGAGTCAAATAAGATGTGGTGAGTTCTTCATTAACGAGTCAAATAAGATGTGGTGAGTTCTTCATTAACGAGTCAAATAAGATGTGGCGAGTTCTTCATTAACGAGTCAAATAAGATGTGGCGAGTTCTTCATTAACGAGTCAAATAAGATGTGGTGAGTTCTTCATTAACAAGTCAAATAAGATGTGGTGAGTTCTGCACTACCAAGTAAAATGAGATATGGTGATTCCTGCACTAACAATACACTCGCTGAATTCATTTTTACTTACTCCAACGCTACTATCTATTTACTACTGCTCATTTCTTCACAGATTGCTGACACTATCTTATTAAGTTTAAAAATTATCATCAGAAATGCTTCGTCTTGGAGTTCACTCGTCACCAGATGACACACAGCAGAAAATCCAGACTGAGAAGCGTGGATCTGTAAATCCACGCACTCTGGATTCAGTAATGGAAGGACACACTCACAAACAACAAGACAACTTCCAAGAAATATTTGGTTTTGAAAAAAAGGATCTGCTGTCATGGAACAGATTCGTCAGGCTTCTCTGTCGGCCTTCAGATCCTGCCACTTTAGGAACACTCAGATTCATCTTTGGTAAGAGCTTGTGTTGTTGGTGTGACTGAAGGCCTAACCAGGAATTGGCTGATGCCTTCATCTTCCAGTTTTTGTTAAATTTTAGTTATTGATTCAGTTATTTATTTCAGGCTGTTGATGTACACTTTTAAGAAATATAATTATACTTTGTCATCAGTCATGTCTCTTGTGTTTGCATGTTGTTTTTTTTTTTCTTTTGTGATGAATGTCTAAGTGAGAGTTGGAGTTAGGGAATGTGTTAATCAGCATATTTGTGATTAAGTGAGGTAATGAATAAGCAAATGAATGAGTGAGGCATTAAGTGAATTTGTGAGTTACTGAAAGAGTGTAATCTAAGTAGGTGAGCGAGTGAATGAATATGTGGTTGGATGTTAGAATGAATAATCATAAACAAATGCAGGATAAAATTAGCATACTTGATGGAGATGTCACAACATCTAGGGCTGGAAATAAATAGCGATAAGACCAAAATCATGAGAATTAATGTGGATAGCAATAACCAGATAGCACTAGAAGAAAAATCTCTCCAAGATGTAGAATCTTGGGAGGCACAGAAGCTCAGTGGTTAGTGAACTGAACTACTAAGGACAAGAGGCTGGGTTTGATCCTGATCACTCAACCTTATATGGGTACCAGAATTTTTTGGTAAAGATAGACGGTACTGGTGTAAAACCAACCACAATACCCAAAGAAATAATGTGATGAAGGTCCATAAAAAATATGGGAATTAGCACCATTTTATTGTACTGATTTTATTAATGGATGCTTGCACAGAATACTAGGATGGAAATGGCAGGATGATATCAATAACTTAGAATTATAGGAAAGTACTAACTAGGCAAACACTGTGGGCAAAGAGATAGGGCAAAGATAATGGTGCTGGATAGGACACAAGCAGCAGAAGCCAGTTGAGAGTATTACACAACACAATAGGCTCTCATTTTTGGAACCCCAGAGGAAGCTTTAAATCACATGGACCAGCACATCTCATGAAGTAGTCAGTGACTCATAGCTGACTGGGGGACTTTGTGATCTAAAGGTATGACATCAACCTCTGGATAGGAAGGTTCTGGGTTCGATCCTCACCACAGACGGTGGGAATTTGTTAAAAATCAAATCCATGGTTTCTTTGTTTTGTAGCTTTACCATCTCCTAGTCTCCAGGTAGTGAGATTCAATGTCTAGCCCTCTTGGAAAATGGCAAAAAAAAAACAGGAGGCCCAGTGTGTATATGCGCATATTAAAGAACTCTTGGCAGTTTAAAGTAAAAAAGAGTAGGCCAAAATGGCCACTATTCAAGCAACATTTTTAAACAAAACCTACCCATTGTGAAGATAGATGTGTCTAGCCTCAAGATGCAGATGTTGTGGCTTTGCCGTAAACTAGCGACACAACACATCCACACCCACTTAA
This sequence comes from Megaustenia siamemsis, assembly GCA_032433765.1. Lineage (NCBI taxonomy): Eukaryota > Metazoa > Mollusca > Gastropoda > Stylommatophora > Ariophantidae > Megaustenia > Megaustenia siamemsis. The sequence continues at coordinate 68,287,225 of JAVIAB010000117.1, forward strand.
TTGGTGAACACTAAGAAGAAGAAGAAAAAAGTAAAGTAAAGTACCCCCATCACGCCAAGTGGCGTATATGGAAATATGGTGTTAGTGACCCTATATTTTACAGACCTTCAGCACATGATTTTTGGGGTAATGTGGTCGGTATTACGCCCGTGCTGCTTTACTTTCCCAGAAAAAAATCCGGTACCCATTTAAGGCTGAGTGAACCTGGAAGCTGTCGGTTGGGATCGAACCCTACCCTTGTCCTTTGTAGTCCAGTTCACTAACCACTGAGCTATTGCGGCTCCAAGAAGAAGATAGCTGACCACTTATGTCAGGACAGTAAATAAGAGTTGGTGAAGATCCTACTACCCCAAATCGCTGTTCCTCAGGAAACAGACTAACCAGCCTCCCAAGTGAGTAGAGATTGAGCAGAAGGGCAACTGATACTACAAGTGCCATGCAAAAGTTAGATATGTCGTGCTGAAAGGCACAGACATCGCAACTCACAGTAAACTGCAACACAGCACATCTTATGTCCACTTGACATGGTGACAAGAAAGAGGACTAAATTTGTGGGCGCATGTTTTATATCAAACCATGAAATGTTTATGCTATACCAAATGACACGTTTGCACTAAATAAATGATGTATGTGACGTCAAACTATATTAAATATTTAATTTGAAAAATTGACTTACATGTGAGGCATCATAGACTTACTTTGCGTTTTACCCGATGACTAGAGGAGCAATTATACCTCTTCATTATCTTCTAAAGGAGCAATTATACCTCTTCATTATCCTCTAAAGGAGCAATTATACTTCTTCATTATCCTCTAAAGGAGCAATTATACCTCTTCATTATCTTCTAAAGGAGCAATTATACCTCTTCATTATCCTCTAAAGGAGCAATTATACCTCTTCATTATCCTTTAAAGGAGCAATTATTCCTCTTCATTATCCTCTAAAGGAACAATTATACCTCTTCATTATCCTCTAAAGGAGCAATTATACCACTTCATTATCCTCTAAAGGAGCAATTATACCTCTTCATTATTCACTAAAGGAGCAATTATACCTCTTCATTATTCACCAAAGGAGCAATTATACCTCTTCATTATTCGCCAAAGGAGCAATTATACCTCTTCATTATTCACTAAAGGAGCAATTATACCTCTTCATTATCTTTTAAAGGAGCAATTATACCTCTTCATTATCCTCTAAACGCCTGTGCGTTGCTGGGGCCCGAAAGGGGAGTATAGAATAGCGGCGCTGTACCCTACCAAGCAGGTTTGTAAAAATCGAGAAAGGAGAGTTGGGCATGGGACTGACTATCCCATACTGTAAAAAAATAAGCCGAAAAAACTTCACAAACATGGACAAGTGAAAGAAAAGAATAAAAGTAAATTCGCCATCCAGGAAAGATAATGGCTCTCTGTCTAAGAGATGTATGACGCAAGCTGGAAATTCTTGGAGAAGACAGACACAATCAGAGATGAAGATGATGGGGAAGACATGGGATGATCTTAAAAGAATGGCAAGAAACAGAATGACTTGGAAAGTGTTTATTGAAGACCTATTGCTCCACAGTAGTTAGAATTTCTTTCCATGGCAATTCACAAATCCTAAAGACCTACAACAATTGCTTAATGTGATAAACATAACAAGCAAAAAATATGGACTAGAAATGAATATCAAAAAGACTAAAACTCTGATCATAAACAAAGAAAATTCTCAAGACCTACAATTAAATATCACAGTTGAGGGAATACATCTGGAGACAGTCCAGAGCTACAACTACCTGGGACATACTATAACCAATGATGGAAAATGCAAAACTGAAATAAACAAAAGAATAGGTATGGCAAAAAGTAATTTTAATGCCATGAAAAATATATTAACAACAAAACAAATATCAGCAGGGCTGAAACTAAGAATGGCAAAATGTTACGTCTTCTCAATATTCCTGTATGGTGCAGAAACATGGACATTAGACAAGAAAACAGAACAGAAAATTGAAGCCTTTGAAATGTGGATTTATAGAAGAATTGGATGGAAACAAAAGATAACAAACGATGAAGTTTTAAAACAACTGAAAATAAAAAGAGAACTACTAAACACAATTAAGACAAGACAAATGAAATTTTTGAGGCATGTTAAAAGACACAACAGCCTACTAAAAGTAATATTGGAAGGAAAAATACAAGGTAAAAGAGGCAGAGGCAGACCAAGACTAACATGGACGAGTAACATCAAAAGATGGACAAGTTAATCTATGTCAGCCTGCACCATCAAAGCAAGAAACAGAGTAAAATGGCGATCCATGATAGCCAACCTTCGTTGCGGAGAAGGCACACGATGATGATGATTGCTCCACAGGGAGCTGAAAAGGTAAAGAATTATCTTCTAAATGAGCAATTATACCTTTTCATTATCCTGTAAAGGAGCAGTTATACCTCTTCATTATCCACCCTGCATTTGTTGCCGTTTACAGTAGAACTGTGGTATTTGCATCTTTCAGTTCAACATAGTCTTCAGCATGTCATTTTTGAGTAGTGGGTTGCCTTTCCTCTTGATTCCTTCTGACTTTGCCAGACTAGACTAATTAGTCTGTTACTTGGGGCACCACGAAGAGGTGGAGTAGGGTAAGGATAGTTCTGGTTCACCGATACCAGCACAAGCCATCAGCTATGAGTTGCTGGCAGCTTTCCGCTCTGCTTCTGTCCGATGCCTTTGCCCCCCCCCCCCCCCTTCCCCAGCATCATAGGCAGTCAATGACTATATTTTGCAGCAGATAAAATCAATTGATGTGTGCTTAAAACAAATCAAACTTCACTTATATGACAGGATTCCTCATGATGCTGGACATTGTACAAGAGCGTGGACTTGCTGCAGCAGACAGTTGGTGGGGTAGTGATGAGGAATGCAGATTTCCATTGTTTGACTTTTTGCGTCCGTTGCCTCTTCAGTGGATGTATATTGTTTATCTGATCATGTTTTCAGGTTAGATTTTCTCATCTACTTTTTTGTCTTCATTTGTATATTTCTCTGTCCTTTTGTTTTTCTCTCATTTACTCTTTCTACTTTTTTATTTTTTTTATTTTGCTGCAATATTTCTCTCATGCTCTCTCATTCTCATATCAAGTTCCTTGCTTGGAGTGACCAGAAGAGACAGAATCAGAAATGAGAGAAAGAATGATCACTGAACCGCTCCTAAGCTACATAAAGAAACAGCAAATAAACTGGTTTGCTCAATCTAGAGAGAATGTCATGCAATACTTTACCATACATAGCATATATTAAAAGAGAAGGGAGAAGAGCAAGAGGCAGACCCAGAGTAAGGTGTACAGAAATTATGAAAGAAACGTTACAACAACATCAACTGGCAATAGTTGAAGCTGCCATAAGGTGAGAACCAGAATTTCATATCTCCCTGAGTGTGTACGAGAGAAAGTGAAGAAAGAATGATAAACTCACTCATTTTCATGTTTTATCTGAGTGAAAATATTTATCATTCAGTCTCATAAGCCTGCTTTCTTCACACCTGTTCGGAGCGTTAATTTAACAAAATTGAAGCGATCCAAAAAATGATGACTTTCACTTTTTACTCACAGAAATGATTAAATTGTATTTTTCTATAAACAAATATAGATTCAAATTAATATGAGAGATTAAATGTCATGAATTAAGCAGATCGTAAGATATTAATATAACTTATGAACACCGGCGCCACAAGCACAAAAACATATATCTACTCCAGATACACCATCGTCATTATCATTGAGTGCCATCTCCACATCGAAGGTTGGCTACCATGGAGCACCATTCCAATCTGTCTTTTGCTTTGATAGTGCAGGTTGTCAAAGGCTGATGTGTCTATTTTTTTTATATTACTTGTCCATGTTAATCTTGATCTGCCTCTTTTACCTTGTATTTTCCCTTCCAAGGTTACCTTTAGTAGGCTGCTGTGTCTTGTAACATGCCCCAAAAATCTTATATGACTTGTTTGAATTATGTTTAGTAATTCTCTCTTTATTTTTAGTTGTTTTAAGACTTCATTGTTTGTTTTCTTTTCTTTCCATACAATTCTTCTTCTACCTTTTTAGCTCCCTGTGGAGCATAGGTCTTCAACAAACACTTATCAAGTCGTTCTGTTTTTTGCCATTCTTTTAAGATCATTCCATGTCTTCCCGATCATCTTCATCTCTGCTTCTATCTGTCTTCTCCAAGAATTCCTTTTCCCCTGGGGATTCCAAAAAAGGGCCTGTTGTGTAATACTCTCTGTTGGCTTCCGTAGTGTGAGTCCTATCCAGCGCCATCATCTTCGCTGTATCTCTTTATCCACTGGTATTTGACTGGTACATTTCCATAATTCTATGTTAGTAATTTTGTCCTGCCATTTCCATTCTTTTATTTTGCGTAAGCATCCATTTATGAAAGTCTGTATCTTCGCGATTGTCAATTTTGTTGTTCTCCATGTTTCACAACCATATAATAGGACCGACTTAACATTTTAGTTGAACATTTTTATTTTTGTATTTAACCTAATTTCTTTGGATTTCCATATGTATCCCATATATGTATCCCAGTGCAATGAAAGCTCCTCTTGCTTTTGATATCCTTATTTTGGTATCATTTACTGTTCCTCCCTCTTTATCTATATTACTTCCCAGATATCTGTAAGATTATACATCTAATAGAGGTATTTCTCCTAGTTTTATTTGGTTATTGCCAACTGTAGACATAGCTCTCCTATCACGACATAGCAATTCTTCCTACTCTTCTATAAATCCACATTTCGAAGACTTACATTTTTTGTTCTGTTTTCTTGTCTACTGTCCATGTTTCTGCACCATACAGGAATGTTGAGAAGATATAACATTTACTCCAAATACAAATTTTTGCAAAATTGAAGCGGTCAACAAAAAAAATCATTATAACTTTCACTTTTACTCACAAAATTGATTAAACTGTACTGCTGTATAAACAAATTTAGATTCAAAATATTAATATGAGAGATTAAATGACATGAGTTAAGCTGATCATAATATTATTATCAAATTATATAGTCCAGTGTGATTTTTTCAGAAGTGGTGGGCTAGACAAACATTTTGATCAGACTTCGCAGGCGGAAATTCCATATTTGATGTTATGACTGCATGAAACCAAGGTAGATGTTTTAAAGAGCAAGCATTCAGACGTGTCCTGTTATTCTCACTTTCACTCACTCTTTGTCTATCTATCCATCTATTGACCTTTTGAGCCGTAGCCAGCCCATAGGGGTAGACCAAGATACTCCTTCTCTTATCTAAATTTTTATTCTAGCAGTTTTCATTTCTTTTAAAGATATTTTATCAAAACTTGCCATTTGTCTCTGTTCTGTGCGAGCAGCTCTATCTCATTGAGGGAGCCGATTCCTGCTGCTCTTGCCTCTGTCAACAATGTTCTTCTCAGTGTCTCTCTGGGTCTTCCTCTTTTTCTCCTACCTGTTGTTTCCCACATGAGGGCTTGCTTTGTTATTCAATTATTATCTCTCCTCATCACATGTCCAACATATGACCATCGTCTTTTCTTTCAATGCATATCTATCTACCTATTGTCCTTTCGAGCTGAAGACGGCACATAGGGCAGAACCACAATCTCAAAAACAGAAACCTTGCGTGCCAAAGTGGCACATATTGCAGAGATCACTGCTCTAAAATATATGACGCTATTTCAATGCATAGCTCACTTTAAAACTTCACACCAAATGTCATTATTGTCAAACATTGTCAGGTGCTGTTGGCATTATGCTTGGCTTCAAGTTGCGGCTCAGTTCTACTCTCTACCTGGTCACCTACTGGTATGTATTCTGCCTGGACAAGACTGCTTGGAACAACCACTCCTACCTCTTTGGAGTTTTAGCATTTCTCTTGGCTGTCTCTGATGCCAATCGATATTGGTAGGTAGTCATTGTGTGGCGTTACTTTGGTGATTTGCCGTTAACACATTCACTACCTAGGGACTTAACACGCTGTGGCTGCACCGTTTTCTGAATTGCTTTTTTATTTCAAATAACAGAAATAAAATTAATTAAAATTGAACTTAAACACATGCTGTTGCTGGAGCAATTTGTACATGAAGTTGGAAAAGTCTGTAATAAGAGAATAACAAGGTATTAGCAGAAATAATTATAAAATGAAAATAAATTAAAAACTGCAAATTGTGGTTTTTTTGGCTCGGTGTGCCAACTACTAAAGCCACAATTTGTAGCTCTGGTGCAAAATGTGCTAAGTGGATATCATTTTTTTTTCTGGGTAGATCAGAGTTATATTTCTGTCAGTATGAAATAGAATATCAACATAATGATAGGATAGTAACAACTAAAGCAACACAAAGTACATATCACAACGCACACAAACAGCAGAAGTACATACACTCTGCAATAACACATACTAACTATTGGCCAATGTCACCATAATTAGGGAAAAGGTATAAAAATGCAAGGCTGCTGTAAAGCTAATGATAAGACTGAAAAAAATATTTAGATAAAAATACTGTTACAGCTTTATGTAGGTGAAGGTCAACACAAATCAAAACAACATTCTGGCTCAGCAGCCTTCGGCTGGAGCAATGGACAAAACACAAAAATAAGTAAATAAACAAATTAAAACTACATACCATCTCAAATGTAGATTATCTGAGTCAATTGTACATTATTTGAAGAGTAAAATATTATGAAAAATGAGTGAATGAGACTTTTCTTGATGTGCCATTGTGAACAAGTCCAGATGCAGCATTTTTAGTCAACAAATAAATCACAATAGAAACAGAGAGCTCTTCAACACATTCTTTATCCCAATGTTGTGCTGTCATTGTCAAACCTGATAATTTTGATTCTAAAACAATCAATAAGATAAATATCATCAATAGTTTATTCAATCATTTTTGACAATCGAAATAAGAAAAAGAGTTCTTAAATGTTATGTAGAGCCAGTCTTAACATATGAATGCGAATCATGGACAATAGGACAACAAACAAGAAAATCACTGGAGTCTGTAGAAATGTAGTTTTACAGAAGAATGTTGAGAATACCATGCACAGCTAAGAAAGAGTAATGAAAATGTTCTGTTGGAGGTCAAAGCAAAACGAGAGCCAATTTCCAATATTAGGAAGAAACAATCATCATTTTTTGGCCATCTAATGAGTAGAGAGCAACTGAAATATATTATAACAACTGGAAAAGTTGAGGGATGAAGATGAAGAGATAGAGGGAAGCAAAAAGAAAAAAATACCAGACAGCTTAAGAGAATGGCTTGGCAGAAGGTCAACAACAGAAATGGTAAAAAAACTGTCGAGATCGAAAGTTGTGCAGAAACATGATCACCTACGCCAGCAGGCCCAGTACTTGATGATGATGATGATCATCATCATCATCAATAGTAAATGGGTAAGATGTTTGATGGTAGCCATCTTGAGAGACATTGGAAGTAATTAACTAAGAAGAGAGTTAGGGATCACTCCCACAGTTGAATATGTTAAGAAACAGTACAATGACAAATGAAATGATTTGGCAACATGACAGAAACAACTTAACATGCTATATCATGTTGTCTCTATATATTATTAGTTGACTTCCACTCAATATGGCGAATAGGTGACAGGAACTGTTGAGGCTCAGTCTGAAAGGTTTCCTTGTTACGGTTTCCTCATATTCCAAGTCCTGCTTGCTGCAGAAGCTACTAAGTTTAGCGCTCTGGGCACACAGTGAGCTGTGTATTTCATCCGGATCGTGTTTCAATATTTAGATTGTTTACGATGAATTATGATATCGTATGACGGAGGACAGTATGGCTGCATTCACTTTCGGTGCAGTTACACCTTATGTCTTTTGGCATGTGCTGTAGCTGCTATGATGGGAACTGCAGCTGCCTTTCTTTGTTTGGATCCGTCAATGCAATGCAATAAGATGTTAATTTGGATGATTCCACTGGTACAGGCAGTTGAGCAATTATGGATTTTAATTCGTTTGCAGTGATACTGAGACCTTCGACTAACTACAACTATATTTTTAGTGACACAGGCAGTAGTCCAAGTGGAATAATGCTCACTCCCAGATTCTGCTCTATCTATATTATTGTTATTTTATTTAGCAATTAGCTGTTCTTGCTGAACCTGTAATAGTAACCACCTTAACAATCATTTTGTTACTAGTTCAAAATTCTGTACACAACTCTATCTTCTTAAAGAAGTCTCTATTTGTCAGTCTTCTCCAAGTAAGACTATGTCTCAGTGTCTAAGCTGTGAATGGCTTTCAACATCTATAAAACTTGATCTACTACCTATTATAATCATTTACCTGCAAGACAAGAGTCTTTAGGGAGCCACAATAGCTCAGTGGTTAGTGAACTGGACTACAAAGGACAAGAGGTAGGGTTCGATCCCAACCGACGGCTTCCGGCTCAGTCAGCCTTAAATGGGTACCGTATTTTTTTTCTGGGAAAGTAAAGCGTCATGGATGTAATACCGACCACATTAACCCAAAAATCATGTGCTGAAGGTCTGTAAAATTTATGGTCATAACACCATATTCCCTATACGCCACTTGGCGTGACGGGGTACTTTACTTTTTTACTTACAAGAGTCTTTCCTGCCAAGAGAAATAAGTTGGAAAAGATGTAATAGTCATCCAGCAGATCACTAGGTCAAGGACATGTAACTGCCTACCTGCTCTGCTGCAGGTCACTCAAATATATCATTTTCAGTATTTCTTTTTTCATCCTATTTTTATGAAAGCTTCTTTATTTGTTTTGTTTTATCTCATAAATCATGTCCTGTTGATTGTTAATTCTCAGATACTTTTACTGTTTGGATTTTCCCAACATTTATGTTTTCATCTTGTTTCATTGTTTTTTAGGTCTCTGGATGGACTTCTAGACCCAGAGTTAAACAACTGTCATGTTCCACTCTGGAACTACACACTGCTTCGTGCACAGGTTTTGTAACAAAAAATATACTTGTTCATTAATAACATCTACCATTTTTGTTAAATATGGATGATGATGTCTTGAGATTCGTATGAATAGTGAGAAATCAGTTGTGTGTCTTACTGATCATGTTCAGTATAGTTTGTATGTCACATAGGCCTGTACTGCATTAGGATATTACAGAAAAAAAACCAGTAGTAGTTAATTTATCTATCTATTGACCTTTCGAACCGCAGCTGGCCCATAGGGCATAGACCCAGATACTCTTTCTCTTATATCAATTTTGATTCTAGCTGTTTTCAATCCTTGTAAAAATATTTTATCAAATCTCACCATTTGTCTCTGTTCTGGACAAGCAACTCTATCTCATTGAGGGAGCCAATCCCTGCTGCTCTTGCCTCTCTGATCAATGTTCTTCACATTGTCTCTTTGAGTCAGCCTCTTTTCCTCCTACCTTTTTTTTCCCACATGAGGGCTTGCCTTGTTATTCAGATATTATCTCTCCTCATCACATGTCCAACATATGACCATCGTCTTTTCTTGATTACCGAAGATATTAGTAGTTGATTGGCGATTTCTCTAATTTTCTCATTTGTTTTGAATTTGTTCCACACTATACCAAGTATTTTCCTTAGGCATTTATTTTTGAATGAGTTCAACTTTGTTTCTATGTCTCTTGTTGTTTTTCAGCGCTCACATGCATACGTAAGGGTTGATAGTACATTTGATTTGAATGGTCTAAGTTTTGTGTTTGTGCTGATGAGTTTTGATTTCCACAACTTTTCAATGCTTCTGAAAGACATTGCTGCTTTAGCCATTCTGATTCTAATTTCTTAACTTGTAGAGTAGGATATTATAGAAAAAAAAAATGCGGCACAAGATTTTGAAACACTGAAAACTGCTTCACGTGAATAATGCTAAGAATTGTTGGACACGTCAACTAAAATTTAAAGATTTCACAACAAGGCCTTGCCAAGGGATCATCATCATCAAGTACCAAGCCTGCTGGCGTAGATGATCATGTCTCTCCAAAACTTTCAATCTCAGCAGTTATTTATCATATCTGTTGTTGACCTTCTGCCAAGCCATTCTCTTAAGCTGTCTGGTGTCTTTTCTCTTTTCTTCCTTCTATCTCTTCTTCCTTAAATTTTCCCAGTTGTTACAATATATTCCAGCTGTTTCCTTTTCATTTGATGGAAAAAAATGATGATTGTTTCTTCCTAATATTGGAAATTAGCTCTCTATTTGCTTTGGCCTCTTTCAGAACATTTTCATTTCTCGTCTTAGCTGACCATGGTATTCTCAATGTTCTTCTGTAAAACCACATTTCTACAGCCTCCAGTGATTTTCTTGTCTGTTGTCCATGATTCACATCCATATGTTATGACTGACTCTACATAACATTTAAGAACATTTTTCTTGTTTCTATTGTCAAAAATGGATTGAACGGTATCTTCTTCATTTTTTGGAAAGCTGCTTTCGCTTGAGCTATTCTGCATCTCACCTCTGTTGTACATCTACCATGCCTAGGGATAATACCCTGGTAAAACAAAAGCTGATGAGAAAGCAAAGGGATATGTCTGTACATGGTAATCATGATAGTCATAATGAAAAATTCACTTACAAGCTGAAAATTTAAAAAAAAACCTGGGTAGAAGAGACTTGTCTAACTGTTGTTCTAGAAGCGACAACTGCAACAACGTACACAAACAACTACTGCCATGCCAAAAAATAAGAGGCTAGAGAACTGTCAAATAAATGTGTTCTGAAGAAGGATGTACATGATCACAAGGAGCTGAACATAGTGCAACACAACCCACTAAACAAGAATATTTCACATACATGTTGTCAAGTTTTAGGCTAAAAATTATTCTTAAATCAGGAAATGATTGCTGCATTCAGTCTCCATTTCTCGTCTTGTATAAACGCACTGCTGTGTAGCACAAGTTCAAAATGTTTGATTTTCACAATTCTAAATGTTACATTTAAGTAGTAGTCATTTTTTACTATGGAATTGTGACAACATGAGTCACAGGTATATGAATCGTAATCTGGGTTTAATGCATCTTCATTTGTTGTGATTTATTACTCTATCATTTGCTGAATCTTTCAGATTTTCATTGTGTACTTCATAGCTGGAATGAAGAAATTAGATATGGATTGGATATTTGGATACTCAATGCAATCTCTGTCTCATCACTGGGTGTTCGATCCATTTAAGTGAGTTGCTCAACAAATGTAACCTGTACAGATGAATGTGATAATCTTGAAGATGATTCTATTGTGATATTTTTATTGTTTTATAAGTATGAGTTGGTGGTGAATATAATTTTATTTTTGGCCTGGTCTTAAAATGCCCAACAGTGCTTGAGCTGGAAGTAGTCAGTGATTCATAGCTGACTGTTTGCCTCAGAATCAGTGAACCAGAGTGGATTAAGATCCTACTGCTCCTTCCCATGATAGATCTGTAAACAGACTAACCAGTTAGACTAAGCGAATCGGGATCAAAGAGAGAGGACAACACAATATCTAAAAATGCCATGCTGGCTGAAGTTGGATGTGTTTTGTTGAAAGGTATAAAATATTAGGAAAAAAAAAATGAAAGAAAGAGTCCCATCACACTACGTGGCATACAGGGAATATGGTCTTAGTGCTCTTATTTTTTATTGACTTTTGGCACATGATCTTTGGGTTAATATCATCAGGATTATGTTCTTGCTACTTTTCTTTCCCAGAAAAAAAAAATTAGGTACCCATTTAATGCTGGATGAGCCTGGAAGCCGTCGAACAGGATCGAACCTGACCTCTTGTCCTTAGTAGTCCAGTTCGATAACCACTGAGCTATTGCAGCTTCTGTAAAATATTAGAAAAAAAGTAAAGTAAAGAGCCCCCGTCACGCCAAGTGGCGTATAGGGAATATGGTGTTAGTGACCATAAATTTTACAGACCTTCAGCATATGATTTGTGGGGTAATGTGGTCGGTATTACGCCCGTGCCACTTTACTTTCCCAGAAAAAAAATCTGGTACCCATTTAAGGCTGGGTGAACCCAGAAGCCGTCTATTGGGGTCGAACCCTACCCCTTGTTCTTTGTAATCCAGTTCACTAACCACTGAGCTATGTAAAATATTAGTGCTTGTTATAAAACACAGCACATTTAACTCTTTCCGGACTATTATCCGACACCTCGGTTCTATGAAGTTGATCAGTTCTAACCACTCACCGACACGTCGGTTATTTCGGGTGTAGCTGAACATTTGATTCGTTTTCACTGATTTTCATTTTTATTTCAACCAATACTTGATTTCCGGAAGTAGGAGAGTTCTCTCGCTTGATCTTTCTGTTTATACCAGCATGGTCGAAGTTTCGAACGTTGGAAAATTTTTAATTTATACTCATTGTTTATTTATCAAATTTTTGTCACATAATGGCCACGCCCACTGTTGATACTTCTTGTAGTCAACAAAAATGATATAGAGCAGAACAAGCTAGATCTATGTTTGAAACCTTGTTATTGAGTGACTCAGAAATAGAGTATTCATAGTATTTAGACTCGGACAATAATTTTGTTGTTGTGATAATGGGTCGGAATATTGGTAAAAGTTATGATAAAAAGGTAAGACAATCTGGCTTAGGTTTAGCTAGTGGATGCCTTCTATTACAGCAATATCAGTGTCTCAGAGGAATCGAGTGGTAGTTATTCTGATAACGAAACTGGTAGTTTAGGGACATATCACACAAAATAAGTCCAGTTGTGTAAATAAAAATAATAAACTTGATTTGTAAATAATATTGTTATAACGTCACATAAATTTATAATATTTTTCAATTCTGGGATCATTTACAAAAATGTACATAATTTCATTATTTGTGGACATAAATTAATCAAATAAACTGTATTTTGGAGGAATTTGGATTATGTTGTGTAATATTTCAAGACAAATGGATAGCAACACATATAAACATGGAAAAGGGTAAGTGAATTACAATATTTTAAATTAAGAATGATCTACCTTGAATATTTTATATTTTAAAAAATATTTTATTCCTTTAAATAATCACATATCATAAATATATTGCTATTTTCATTTTCTGTATCCATTTCTCTTTCCGATGATGTATAACACATGCTACATTTATCTAAATTATTGTGTGAAGTAGTCAAATGAAAAAGGTATATGGTAAAATGTCTGGAAACAGGAAAATTAACCTGGTCCAAATCTGAAAATTCATGTTTCCTGTTCTGGTCCTGAAAGAGTTAAGTCTTTTTCTTTTTTTTTTTTTTTTTCCAACCAATAAAAAGTTGTCGCAGTTGTTGAGTGAACATACAGAAATACAAAGTTTTTGGCAAAGTCATAGGGAGCTTACTTTTCATACCAGGATTTGAAACATGCATATTGATGACAATACATCGTAATGTTATAATATTATGGTGGCCAACTTCTAATGTCAGTACATCAAGATGTTATAATATTATGGTGGCCAACTTCTAATGTCAGTACATCAAGATGTTATAATATTATGGTGGCCAACTTCTGATGTCAGTACATCATAATGTTATAATATTATGGTGGTTAACTTCTGATGTCAGTACATCGTAATGTTATAATATTATGGTGGCCAACTTCTGATGACAGTACATCATGTTATAGTATTATGGTGGCCAACTTCTGATGACAGTACATCATAATGTTATAATATTATGGTGGTTAACTTCTGATGTCAGTACATCATAGTGTTATAATATTATGGTGGCTAACTTCTGATGACAGTACATCATAATGTTATAATATTATGGTGGCTAACTTCTGATGACAGTACATCATAATGTTATAATATTCTACATCTGTAGACAGGTTTGCGAACAGTTTTTCAAGCAATCTAAGGATATAATGTTTCAATTATTTCTTGCAGAATACTCCTGACTGAGTCTCAGATAGACTTTTATGTTGTGCATCTTGGTGGTCTCTTCATTGATTTGTCTGCTGGTTTCCTGTTGTTTTTTGACAAGACACGCCTGTTTGGACTGATCATCTCATCATCCTTTCATCTCATGAACTCTCAGCTCTTCACAATTGGTGAGTGGAATTCCCTATTCATTTTTTGTACGAGAATATTAATTTAGCAAGAAGTTCCAGATATTTTATTTTATCAATTCAAAATTAGTTTAATAATTAACATCGTCATCATGTGCCATACTGGTTGGGGAGGCGATCATGTCCTTTCAAAATCTTCTATCCACAGTATATTGTATCAGTTCTGTTGTTGACTATTTTCCATGCCATAACACCAAGCTATCTAGTATTTTCTCTCTTTGTCATCTGTGATCTCTCTTTCCTAGTTTTTTTTAGAATTGGATGGAAAGAAAAGAAAACAAACGATGAAGTTTTAAAACAAATAAAAATAAAAAGAGAACTTCTAAATACAATTGGAGTCCGGGTTGCCGACTCACCCTTTGTCTACCAGGAAATCATCCAGAATTGGCACCTGGAATGTTCGTACCCTTAACGAACAGGGAAAAGCGGCACAAGTGGCAGCAGAAATGACCAACTACAAGATAGATATTCTGGGAATGTGTGAAACAAGATGGCTGGGAGCAGAGAGAATAAAATTGAATACAGGGGAGATGATTTTATCATCAGGACACCAGGAACCAGGAGCACAACATAGCGAAGGGGTAGCTATAATGCTATCAAAAAATGCACAGAAGACACTAATAGAATGGGAGGCAGTGGGACCAAGACTGGTGAGAGCAACATTTAGAACAACCAAAAACAAAATAAAATTACACATTATACAATGCTATGCACCAACCAACGATAAAGATGACTCAGTTAAAGATGATTTTTATAAACAGCTACAATGCCAGATGGATGCAAGACGAGCCAAGGATATTATAATCTTGATGGGAGACCTAAATGCTAAGGTAGGATCAGACAACAGAGGCTTTGAAGAGATTATGGGAAAACATGGACTTGGAGATATAAACGAGAATGGAGAGATATTTGTGAATTTCTGCGCCCTTAATCAAATGAGCCTAGGAGGAACAATATTCCAACATAAAAGAATACACAAAGCTACATGGGTGTCACCAGATCATAGAACGTAAAATCAAATTGATCACATATGTATTAATAATAAGTTTAAGTCATCCTTACAGGATGTAAAAGTATATAGAGGGGCAGATATAGCTTCTGATCATCATCTTCTGTTAGCCAAACTTAAAATTAAATTAAAAGGTATACTACAACGAATAAGGGCAGAAAGTATTTCAATGTAGGGTTTCTTAAAGAACAAGGAATTAAAGATAAATTCGCAGTCACAATATCAAACAAATACCAAGTCCTCCAACAACTAGAAAATACAATAAATATAGAAGATCATTGGAAACAGGTAAAAAATATATGGAAAGAGACATGCGAAGAAACACTGGGAAAAGAGAACGCCAGAATAAGGCATGGATGACAGCAGAGACCCTGGATAAAATTAAAGAAAGAAAGAACAAGAAAGCAGACATAAATAAAAGCAAAACAAGAAGTAATAAAGCCAAGACACAGGAAGCTTACACAGAGGTGAACAAAGAAGTGAGAAGATGCATTAAAAGGGATAAGAGGAAATATATAGATGAATTAGCTAAAGAGGCAGAAGAAGCAGCAAATAAAGGGAATATGAAAGAACTGTACAACAGCACAAAGAAATTAGGTGGAAAATACAAACAGATCAACGCCTTTATCAAAGATAAGAAAGGAAATCTGCTTACTAATATAAAGGAACAAATGGAGAGATGGAAGGAGCACTTTGAAGAACTTTTGAACAGACCTGGCTCAAATAATCCTCCAGATATACTACCAGCAGAAGAAGAATTACACGTTAACTGCGGAAAACCAAGCAAAGAAGAAATAATGAAAGCCATCAAACTATTAAAAGATGGTAAAGCCACAGGACCAGATGAAATTCCTTCGGAAGCCATCAAAGCAGATATTATCACCTCTACCAAGATGTTACATAATCTATTGGATAAAATTTGGGAGAGGGAAGAAATACCTAAAGACTGGAGAGAAGGTTATATGATCAAACTACCAAAGAAAGGAAGTTTACAGGAGTGCACAAATTATAGGGGAATTATGCTACTATCAGTGCCAGGAAAAATATTAGGCAGAATCATTCTGGAGAGACTAAAAGAGGCTATAGAGAAACACTTGAGAGATGAACAAGCAGGTTTTAGGAAGAACAGATCATGTGCTGATCAAATAACTACTCTACGTATAATAGTTGAACAAAGTTTAGAACTAAAATCCCCACTTTATATTGGATTCATAGATTACGAAAAGGCATTTGATAGTTTAGACAGAAGAATGCTTTGGAAGTTGCTGAGTCATTATGGAATCCCCATAAAGTTTATTAACCTGATAAAAACAATGTATGAAGGAACAAAATGTAGTGTGGTGCATGAAGGACAGCTTACAGAAGCATTTGAAATAAGAACAGGAGTAAGGCAAGGATGCCTTCTGTCTCCATTTCTCTTTCTACTGGCCATAGATTGGATTATGAAAATAACTCAAAACAACAGAAATGGGATCCAGTGGTCACTGACCAAACAACTTGATGATTTAGACTTTGCTGATGACATAGCTCTCCTATCACACAGCCACCAACAGATGCAAGATAAAATGAGTATATTAGATGAGAGATCACAACAGCTAGGACTAAAGATTAATAGAGATAAGACCAACATTATGAGAATTAATGCAATAACCAAATAAAACTAGGAGAAATACCTCTACTAGACGTACAATCTTATATATATCTGGGCAGTAATATAGATAAAGAGGGAGGAACAGAAAACGATACCAAAATAAGGATATCAAAAGCAAGAGGAGCTTTCATTGCAATAGGAAACATATGGAAATCCAAAGAAATTAGGCTAAATACAAAAATACAAATTTTCAACTCCAATGTTAAGTCGGTTCTATTATATGGCTGTGAAACATGGAGAATAACAAAATTGACAATCACGAAGGTACAGACTTTCATTAATGGATGCTTGCGCAGAATAAAGGGATGGAAATGGCAGGACAAAGTCACAAACGTGGAATTATGGAAATGTACCGGTCAAATACCAGTGGATAAAGAAATACAGCGAAGACAATGGCGATGGATAGGACACACACTACGGAAACCAACTGAGAGTATTACACAACAGGCCCTTTTTTGGAATCCCCAGGGGAAAAGACAAAGAGGAAGACCAAGGAATTCTTGGAGAAGACAGATTGAAGCAGAGATGAAGATGATGGGGAAGACATGGAATGATCTTAAAAGAATTGCAAAAAACAGAACGACTTGGAAAGTGTTTGTTGAAGACCTATGCTCCACTGGGAGCTAAAAGGTAGAAGAACACTTAGGATTGACAATCATGAAGATACAGACATTGATTAATGGATGCTTACGCAGAATAAAAGGATGGAAATGGCAGGACAAAGTCACTAACATAGAATTATAAAAATGTACCAGTTAAATACCAGTGGATAAAGAGATACAGCGGAGACGATGGTGCTGGATAGGACATACACTGCGGAAGCAAACTGAGAGTATTACACAACAGGCCCTATTTTGGAATCCCTAGGAGAAAAGACAGAGGAAGACCAAAGAATTCTTGGAGAAGACAGATAGAAGCAGAGATGAAGATGATGGGGAAGACATGGAATGATCTTAAAAGAATGGCAAGAAACAGAACGACTTGGAAAGTGTTTGTTGAAGACCTATGCTCCACAGGGAGCTGAAAGGTAGAAGAAGAAGAAATACAATTAAGACAAGACAAATGAAATTTTTGGGACACATTAAAAGACACAACAGCCTACTAAAAGTAATATTGGAAGGGAAAATACTAGGTAAAAGAGGCAGACCAAGACTAACATGGACGACCTGCACCATCAAAGCAAGAAACAGAGTCGAATGGTGATCCATGATAGCCAACCTTCGCTCCGGAGACGGCACTCGATGACGATGAGATTTTTTTCCAGTTGTAACCAAGTATTAACCATATATATTTGCCATATAGGCCAAGAAAAAAACAATCAACATTTTTTTTTTTCGGACACATCATGAGAAGAGGAAAGTTGGAATACTTGGTTACAACTGGCAGAATAAAAGGCAAGAGAGATCGCGGACGACAAAGAGAAAAAAATACTGGATAGTTTAGTGTCATGGCAAGGAAAACAGTCAACAACAGAACTGATACAATGCACTGTGGATAGAAGATTGTGGAAGGACATGATCACCTATCACCTATTTTTCACTAACCTATAAATAATATCCAAAAATGGTTTACAAAACTGGTAACTCTGATTTTAATGTTGCCCAATTGACTGTTCTGTCCAGGTATGTTCCCATGGGCAATGCTCACCACTCAGCTTGTGTTTTGTAACATGAGCTGGCCTCGGAAGTACTTCATGGCCATTCCTTCAACCTTCAGCCTCTTCACACCTGAAGACACAGATTTCCAGGCAAGCTACAGCTGTGTCTACTCCAAAGACAGTGTCAAGTCTGAGATAGCTTCACATCGTTCTGAGGTGTGTGTGTAGAAGATAATTCTGAGGTAATCTTGCATCATTCTCAGGTGTGTACAGACGATAATTCGGAGGCAATCTTGCATCATTTTGATGTGTGTAGAAGATAAGTCTTGGGAAATCTTGCATCATTCTGAGGTGTGTGTAGAAGATAAGTCTTGGGAAATCTTGCATCATTCTGAGGTGTGTGTAGAAGATAAGTCTTGGGAAATCTTGCATCATTCTGAGGTGTGTACAGACGATAATTCTGAGGCAATCTTGCATCATTTTGATGTGTGTAGAAGATAAGTCTTGGGAAATCTTGCATCATTCTGAGGTGTGTGTAGAAGATAAGTCTTGGGAAATCTTGCATCATTCTGAGGTGTGTGTAGAAGATAAGTCTTGGGAAATCTTGCATCATTCTTAAGTCTTTAAACATACCTCAAGTACTGTTAGCATGTGATAAGCCAGAGGTGGCCTAAAATAATTCTGATTATGAAGAGATACCAACATTGCTGTTGAACTAAGCTCTGGCCATTCACTGCATCCATTAACAATTACCCTAACTGGTAAGACAATATCACATCTTTAGGTAAAGTGCAACTCTTCCTCAACGAAAACAAATTCAGGTTCAGGTAAATTGTTATGAACTGAACCTTCTCTCGCTTTCTCTTCCTCCTTCCCTCTCTCCTACCCTCTTCACACTCAAGAAGCTTATGGTTGTGCTATGTCTTTCCCTTTGTCATCAGGACAAAGTTCAGTCTTCTCCAGGTCTTCATGTTGTCCCCACAATTTTTGTTGTATGTCTACATCATTAGACCAGGTTTGATGTTGTCCCCACAATTTTTGTTGTATGTCTACATCATTAGGCCAGGTTTGCTGGCTGTCCCCACAATTTTTGTTGTATGTCTACATTATTAGGCCAGGTTTGATGTTGTCCCCACAATTTTTGTTGTATGTCTACATCATTAGGCCAGGTTTGCTGGCTGTCCCCACAATTTTTGTTGTATGTCTACATCATTAGACCAGGTTTGATGGCTGTCCCCACAATTTTTATTGTATGTCTACATTATTAGGCCAGGTTTGATGGCTATCCCCACAGTTTTTAATTGTATGTCTACATCATTAGACCAGGTTTGATGGCTATCCCCACAATTTTTGTTGTATGTCTACATCATTAGACCAGGTTTGATGGGGGCCCCCACAATTTTTGTTGTATGTCTATATTATTAGGCCAGGTTTGATGTTGAAGCTCAGCATGGTTGTTGCACGACTGAAGAAAGTGTTCTAGAGCCTTGACTGCTCTTCCACGGTGACATTTGTCAGTGAAGGTTATTCCTAAAGAATAAAGGTGCCTCAGAAGTCTGCAGTGGCCTGTTCTAATGTGGAAAATTATGATCTGGCAACAGCAGCAGCTGCTATATTGGATCCTGCATGTCATTTATTAGCAGCTTTTGCTTCCAGAATTGAACCATCACCACTTCTAAGCTCAGGCTGGTCTCATCAGCTATCTTTGAGCACTGACAGAAAATGATGACTATGCACCAGAGTTTAGTTTATTAGGGTTAAAAATAGATGGCAATAACCTTGTAGATTCTAGGACATAATAATGGTTAACATTGGTCAGCTGAAGGTTATCCCATGAAATCAGGTGCCCTGGGTTTGTCATGTGATAAAGGCTGAAAGCCAATTTCTTTGTTAGATATTGGATAGTTGGTCGCCAGCCACTGGAGAGAAAAGGCGCCATTAGGGTTAGATAGGAAGATTTACTGGTTAGAATAGGTACGATCTTGAAGGCTGAGAACATCAATATTGAGATAGGGATAGTTTTAGATAGACTCTTGTAGATTATAGCAACCATGATTACAGGGAGGTTTATAGTTAGGGCAAATTAGGATTGATTGGTCTGTCTTGGAGAGTGTTTTGTTAGATGTAAGAAATAGAAACTTATTAGCATTTGTAGTAGAAATTCAGAAGTTTGAAAGAAAATAATGTGGTTTGTTTGAAGAGATCATGAATTTGCTATTGTTATGTTGTTGCATTAATAAACTCTGGGAGAGCTGGACATGTTTGACCCAGTCTCCTGATATTTGGTTCCATACAGGTTGCTGTGTTGATGTCTCCATGTTACAACATTTGTCCATTTTATCTCAGTCCCTAGAACACATATCAAGTTATGAAAGTCAAGAAGATAAATTCAAATAACAACCATTGGACCATAAATATACACCAATAATGAATCTAATCATAATGGCACCATTGATGAATATATTGTACAAGATAATAACATTGTAATAAGTGTGGTCTTCCACGACACAGATAGATGAACATCTACAAAATTAAGTCAAGTAGTAAAAAGAAAAAAACCAGGATAATAATAAATATTTAATGGTCATTTTATGCCCGTGCGCTGCCGGGGCCCGAAAGGAGAGTAAAGAATAGTGGCACCCTACTAGGCATGTTCATAAGAGGCGAGAAAGGAGGGTTTTGGGCATGGGACTGGCTATCCCATACTGTTAAAAAATAAGCTGAAAAAACTTCACAAACATGGACAGATCAAAGAAAAAAAAACAGAACGACTTGGAAAGCGTTTGTTGAAGACCTATGCTCCACAGGGAGCTGAAAGGTAGAAGAAGAAGAATGGTCATTTTATATTTGTTATTCACGGCAACAGTACCTACCATCTATTGCAGATACCATGTTCTATTTTGGAGACTGCCTTCTCAGAGAGAGCACCACCGACATCTCCTACTAGAAAGCACAAGATGGCCTCACTGTTCACCATCATGTTCATCTCTTGGCAGTTGTTTCTGCCTTATTCCCATGGCGTTACCAAGGTATCAGTGTTTACTGTTGGGTTTATGTTATTTGACCCAGTCAATGTAAAATATTTAATGTGCCTAATCTCACCATCACCTGTGTGGCTACCAATCATGGGGCGAGGAAAGAAATGAGTAGAACCACTGTCACCAGCCATGCTTGTCGTAAGAGGCAACTAAGGAGATTGGGGGATAGGCTAACAACCTATCCCCTGTACAAAAATACCACAGGTTAAAAAAAGCACAGACAAGAAAACTATTTGGTTCTTGGAAAAGAAGGGGCTCTAAAAACAGAGAGTATGAATTCATACAGTAAAAGCCAAAAGGATGGTATAGGACCAATATCCCAACTTAGGACATGGAGAGGAGAAGTCATGAAAACCTTCAAGAATATTAGCCCAAAACTGGAGAGAAGTAGAGAAAATCTCCAAGAATAGGGATGGATGGAAAAGTCTGTAGCCATTGCTCCAAACATGGGTCTAAAAGGCTTTAATTTGAATGCCACCATACTGTCAAGCAAAAGAAATGTGTAGAATAAATATGAAATTGTATCTAGCAGCTAAGTTATTAGTGAGATGAGACAAACAACGACATTTCAGCAAAAGTCTTTATCGGATTCAAAACAAAAAAATATACAAAGATCAACATGATAAACATAAGCAAATACTATTCTAAATTAAACAAATAAATATAAACACAAAAGCCAAACACTGATTTTAAAATGGCAGAAAGAAAGGGTGGCCAAAATATTTGTAGCAAACATCTGCAAATGAAACTCATGACCTGTGCTTGTATGGGGTTACCTTTATCCTGACAATAAAAGCTGCTTTGACAAATTGGTTGGTGATCTGGTGATGAAAGAACTACAAGAAATGATAGACATAAAAGTAAAAGAAAGCAACAAGAAAGATCTCAGTCTTAATAGTAAGAAAACAGAAGTAATGGTTATATCAAAGAAACAGTTACCATCATGCAGCATAAAAATAAACAGAACAAATCTGAAACAAAGGTAACGCATCAAATACTTGGGCACAATAATAACATCAGATGGAAGATGCACCACAGAAATAAAAAGCAGAATAGCTAAGATCAAAATAACATTTCAGAAAGTGAAAAATATCTTATGCAACAAGTCTATGTCAATAGAAGTGAGAAAGGGAGTTCATCTGTGCTTTACAGTGCCATTTCTGACCCATGGAAGCGAATCATGGACAGAAAACAAATAAATGAAAAGATGATTAGAGGCCATAGAGATTGGATTTCTCAAAAGAATGTTGAAAGTTCCCTGGGCAGCTAAAAAGATCAACAAAGAAATTCTCAAAGAGGCCAACACAAAAAGGGGGCTACTAAAAAAATATCAGAAAGAAACAATCAACATTTTTCAGATACATCAATATAAGAGGAAAGTTGGAATACTTGGTTACAACTTGCAAAATACAAGAAAAGAGAAATCATGGACGACAAAGAGAGAAAATACTAGATAGTTTGATGTCATGGCATGGAAAACAGTCAACAACAGAACCGTTACGATGCACGGTGGATAGAAGATTGTAGACGAACATAATCACCTACCATTGTGCCACATGATGATGATCTGTTGATCCAAATACATTCTCAACCTTGGCAAGTTTTTTTTTTAAAAGATGGAGTGTATTCAAAGCTCACACAACCTCAGAAAATGTCAACCAGGCATTTTATTTGGGAAAGTCAACTGTTGTTACTAAGAGTAACAAATATAAATGTGTTTATTCTTCTTCTTCTCCCTTTCAGCTCCCTGTGGAGCATAGGTCTTCAACAAACACTTTCCAAGTCGTTCTGTTTCATGCCATTCTTTTAAGATCATTCCATATCTTTCCCATCTTCTTCATCTCTGTTTCTGTCTGTCTTCTCCAAGAATTTCTTGGTCTTCCTCTTTATCTTTTCTCCTGGGGATTCAAAAAAGGGCCTGTTGTGTAATATTCTCAGTTGGCTTACATAGAGTGTGTCCTATCCAGCACCCTCATCATCGCTGTATCTCTTTATCCACTGTTATTTGACGGGTACATTTCCATAATTCTCTCTCTCTTTCTCTCTCTCTCTCTCTCTCTCTCTCTCTCTCTTTGCGGTCAAGACTCAATCAGAGTAGGATTCCAGACTCTCTCATGAAGTCAGCTGTCTGTTTAAGCAAATTGATTGCCCCATATCCATAATTCTATGTTAGTGATTTTGTCCTGCCATTTCCATCCTTTTATTCTGTGTAAGCATCCATTAAAGAAAGTCTGTATCTTTATGATTGTCAATTTTGTTGTTCTCCATGTTTCACAGCTAATTTGTTCATGGTAACAGTTAAAATATAGATACTAACATCATATTTCTTATGTGCCATATAGTGTGACAAGTGCTATTTACATTTTTAAAATGTATTCTAATTTAACAATTATGCAAATTTGGGATCATCCCCAGGAAATGTAAACTTTACCAGAATTTTTATTGTTTTCAGATATATTTAGTATGCCCATTTTGGCTACTGGGGTCATGACCACATTAAGGGGAGAAAAGAATCGAGTCACTGCCACCTGCCACGCATGTCATAAGAGGCAACTACAGAGGTTGGAATCCATGTCTTCTCTGATTCTACAGAGTTTGTGTATTTGTGCTGAAGCACATGCTTTCGGTAGCAAAAGTGTGGCAAGGATGCTTCATACTAGGGAACGCGCTGAGAAGAGGACGGGAGCACCGCGGGGTTGTCTGTTGTACAGTGAAGATTATCTGTTGACTAAGTAAAAAAAAGTAAAGCAAAGAGCCCCAAGTAAATACGCCAAGTGGCGAATAGGGAATATGGGGTTAGTGACCATAATTTTTACAGAATTTCGGCACATGATATTTGGAGTAATGTGGTCGGTATTATGCCCATGTTGCTTTACTTTCCCAGAACAAAATCTGGTAACCATTTACGGCTGGGTGGACCTGGAAGCCGTCAATCAGAATTGAACCCAACCTCTTGTCCATTGTAGTCCAGTTCACTAACCACTGAGCTATTGCAGCTCTCATCTGTTGACTAAACATAAACATATTTTTTTACTTAATATAGCCCTGACAATCATGGATCTTGTTGATAGAGAAGATCTAGTTTAGCTGGATCTCTAGGATGGACAAACTCTAACAGGGCCTTGGAAATTAAGAAGGTTATTGAAGCCACTACAACACCCTCTTTGATCTAAGAGCTTGCAGCTTATTTTAACTTCATGGTTTAATATCAGAGGCAAAGGAGCCTCACAGTGGGAACGATCCATAGCTGATGGCTTGCAACAGGATCGGTGAACCAGAACCATCCAGACCCTACTCCGTGGAGCCTCCAGAAACAGACTAACCAGTCTAGTCTGGCCAAGTTAGTGGGGATCAAAGAAGAAAGATAACTTGGTACTCAAAAATAACTTGCTGAAATTGGACATGTTGGGCTAAAAGGCACAATTATCACAGTTCTACTACATACTACAACACAGCATATCTGCTCATTGGACAACTTTTCTATCTTTTGTTCACTTGAAGTATTGTAAATTTTACTGTGTTTGTAATTCTTGCATTGGCCCATATTGTTTTGTCTTTAGTGTTGTATCTATGGGCCAATGGATTTTCCTCAGTCTGCTATATTCAGTACAGTCTTGAAGTATATGCTCAGCGGTCTGGGGTGCCTGTCCACATGTAGTTGAAGTGCCGATCTTGAATTTTGTACACATGTGACTGTGGAGTCGATTGTATCCTGTACTGAAGTGTATGATAACTTGTTCCCATCTATTTATAATATGAAAGGCATCCTGATTTGGGGTTGTGGTCCTCTGATTGATTTGATTATCTGTTTCTTCTGATGGTATGTAACTGGTGCATCTGGTTGTGTGCTTACTTGTGTTCGCCCGATGACTAAAGGAGTATACCTCTTCATCATCCGCCCTTAAAAGGACGTTAAGTGTGCGTGTCTGCGTTGTGTTGTGGTTTGCAGTATTGGTTGTGGGCCTGTTGCACCTTCCTTTGCTGCTGTGGACAATCAATTTCTTTAGTAGTCATTGAGTGAACGACAGAAAGAATATCAATAAGTCAGTCTTTTCTTAGGAATGTAATTGAGATACAAAGCTTGTATTCATTTCCTGATCAGGTTGGTAATTTTCTTAGAAAATTCAAGGACCTGTTACCAGAAATCTAGAAATTTTTTTCATGTTTGGCGGCAGTTTCTTGTTGGATTTGAAAGTCTGTCAGAACAATACTCACAGTCTGTTTGGGGTCTGATCAACACTTGTCCTTGTAGATTTGGATGCCTTCCATGAAGTTGATGTTCTCAGGCTTTTCTGAGTTTGGATTGGCAGAAGTTTTTCTAGATTTCCTGACCTATCTTTGGGGAAAAAGTTTTACTCTTGTCCATGTCTGGATAGCATTTTTCTTATTCTGCATAATTTTAACTACAGGACTCTAGATTTCATTGAAGGTTTCAAAGTCCTGAAGTATACTTTCATCATTCATTGAGTGCTGTCTCCACATCATGTCGAAGGTTGGCTACCATGGAGCACCATTTTACTCTGTCTCTTAATTTTATAGTGCACATTGCCATAAGCTCACTTGTCCACCTTTTGATGTTATCAGTCCACTTTAGTCTTAGTCTGCCTCTGCCAAATCTACCTTGTACCTTCTTTTCCAAGTTGACTTTTAGAAGGGTATTATGTCTCCTCGCATGTCCAAAAAAAAAAAGAAAATCATAAAATGGTATTGAGCATCTAGACTTACAAAAAGACAAACTACAATGTTTTGGCAAAAGCCTTCTTCAGGTATAAAGGGAACTAAGTATTATGTTTTCTCTCTTCATTTTCCAGGGCTATAACAACTGGACAAATGGACTGTATGGGTATTCTTGGGATATGATGATTCACAGCTGGTCAGTGCAACATATACATATTACCTATTATGACAAGGATTCTGGACAATCAGGACATATACATCCCATGGTTAGGGTTTTTTTTTGCCTTTATGTCAGACAGTGACATATAAGCTGCTTGCATTTTGTCTTTTCACACAGTTGATTGTTACTGATATCTTAGTTGTTTTGCTCATTTGCCTCTTTTCAGAAACATACATTGGTTTCTTCTATGGCCCATTCAATTTGATTAGAAAAAGCTCTAACTTAAATTTTGAAGACATTTGTGATTAAAAATTCAACAGTGTGCATCAGAAGGTTATTCATTTTGGAAATGATTTTTTTGTTATAGGCACTATTCATTTAAACTATACATCATATACAAACTAATTATGTTACAAATGCAATAATTGTGTGTAGTGTCACAAATTTAAATCACTTCCCTAAATTATCAATTTTAATGAGTTAGACAAATGTGTTAGACAGTTACAGTGCAGCAGAACATCAACACCCAAAGAATACAAATATGGCCCAGAGAAACAACCCAGCATGACAAGTTATGGGGAACAGGTGAAGACCATAAATACACTTTCTTTTTCATGACCCATGCTAGTCAAATGTCTAAATGCATAGCAATAGCTGGTCACTGAAGAAGAAATAGTAGACCCACTACTGAGGCAATCTTGCTCTCTGTTTCTTGCTATTTCTTGGGAAACCAACTTGGAGGCCGACATAAAGTCTTGGTAATAGATAGTTGGTCAGGTCAGGTAATTTTACCTGCTACTGTATGCAGTAAACAGTACAACCTGTGGCTGCCTTGCAGGTAAGCTTGGGAGAGTAAAAGGCTAAGGGAGGGTACCCCAAAGTAAAACAACCCCACTGCCTTGTGGGTGAGACTTTTTAGTCAAAGGCTAGCGGAGCCAACCATAAACAAACCAACGGAAGGCAACAGAAATCCACCATCGTAACTTCTTTGTACAATCATGAATCACCACAACAATAGAAATCACGACAACAACATTAAGGGGGATTCCATTGGAAAACCCTCGTTCGGTAGGGGACATCATGTGCTACAAGTGATACCCGATCGTCATCAAACTACAGTAGACAAAATAAAGATAAAACAAACTCTAAAGATAGGTACTTGGAATGTGAGAACACTCATGCAGAAGGGTAAACTAGAAAACATCATACAAGAAATGAAAAGAATTGGTTTACAATTACTGGGACTTTGCGAAATGAGATACACCGGATCAGGGGATGTATTCTGATAAACATAAAATAATCTATTCTGGAGGCACTGAACACCAAAGAGGAGTAGGTATCATCTTGGATGCAGAAAGAGCAAGAACAGTGAAAGGCTTTTACCCAATATCTGACAGAGTCCTTTTAGTGAAATTGAATGGAAATCCAATAGACATAAATCTTATACAAGTTTTTGCACCAACAGCAGACAGTCTAGAGGAAACAATTGATAAATTTTACAACGAGTTAAATGAGGCACATCATAAATGCAAACCACATGAAAACACCATAGTTCTGGGGGATTTTAACGCAAAAGTAGGAAAGGAAAGATTTGAGGAAGTAGTTGGTCATTATGGCTTAGGCGAGAGGAATGAAAGAGGTGAGAAACTTATTGACTGGGCAAGAACACACAACATGATGATAGGAAACACCTGGTTTAAGCAACATCCAAGACGTCTGTGGACATGGAAAAGCCCAGGGGACAACGCATGTAATCAGATTGATTATATAATGATAAGCAATAGATTTGGAAACAGTAAGGTGTGTGTGAAATCTAGACCAGAGGCAGATTGCAATAGTGATCATGTACCAGTTGTGGGAAAGCTTAGAGTAAAATTAAAAACAACAAAATGAGCCTCAGTTAACTCTTTCAGGGCCAGAACAGGAAACAGGAATTTTCAGATTTGGACCAGGTTAATTTTCCTGTTTCCAGAAATTTTACCATATACCTTTTTCATTCAACTACTTCACACAATAATTTAGATAAATGTGGCATATGTTATACATCATTGAAAAGGGAAATGGATACAGAAAATGAAAATAGCAATATATTTATGACATGTGATTATTTAACGAAACAAATATATTTATTAAAATATAAAATATAGTTTTTAATTTAAAATATTGTAATTCACTTACCCTTTTCCATCTTTATTTGTGTTGCTATCCATTTGTCTTGAAATATTACACAACATAATCCAAATTCCTCCAAAATACAGTTTATTTGATTAATATTTGCCCACAAATAACGAAATTATGTAAATTTTTGTAAATGATCCCAGAATGAAAAATATTATAAATTTATGTGACGTCAGAACAATAATATTTACAAGTCAAGTTTATTTATTATTTTTATTTACACAAATGGACTTATTTTGTGTTATATGTCCCTAAAGTACCAGTTTCGTTATCAGAATAACTACCACTCGATTCCTCTGAGACATTGATAGTGCTGGAATAGAAGGCATCCACTAGCTAAACCTAAGCCAAGTCGTCTTACCTTTTTATCATAACTTTTACCAATATTCCGACCAAATATCACAACAACAAAATTATTGTCCGCATATTGTTGTATACTCTATTTCTGAGTCACAGAATAACAAGGTTTCGAACATAGATCTAGCTTGTTCTGCACTATATCATTTTGGTTGACTGCAAGAAGTATCAACAGTGGGCATGGCCATTATGTGGCAAAAATTTGAGAAATAATAAACAATGAATATAAATGAAAAATTTTGATCGTACGAAACTGCGACCACGCCGGTATCAGCAGGTAATGAAAGGGAGAGAACTCTCCTACTTCTGGAAATCAAGTATTGGTTGAAATAAAAACGAAAATCAGTGAAAACGAATCAAATATTCAGCTACACCTGAAATAACCGACGTGTCGGTGAGTGGTTAGAGGGATAAATTTCATGGATCCGAGGTGTCGGATGGTAGAGCGGAAAGAGTTAACATCAAGTTAAATTTAGATTTACTAAAATCAGACAAGAAGCTGCAAGACAAATATAAAATCACAATTCAGAACTGGTACAATGCAATAGAGAAGATACAAAGCATTGATGAACAGTGGGAAATGCTAAAAGAATCAATGCAACAAACATCAAAAGAGTTCATACCACCAGTGAGGACAAATTCAAGAAAGAAATGGATGACAGATGACATTTTGCAGCTAATGGATACAAGATGAAGAAATAAAGATGAGTATAAGAGATTAAATAAAGAAATTGTAGTAAAATGCAATGAAGCATGGCTAAAAGAGAGATGCAAAGAGATTGAAATGCAACATAAAGGAGATGCTAAAGCTATATACAAACAAATTGAGGAATTAACAGGATGAAAAACGCAATCAAAAACTGGATGTCTAAGATCAAAGGGAGGAGAACTGTTGATTGATCAAGAAAACATATGGGAACGATGGACATAATACATTAAAGATCTTTATAATGATGAACGAACGGAAGTAAATATTAAGGATAATGGAGAAGGACCAGGAATACTCAGAGAAGAAGTGGAAGACGCCTTGCGCAATATGAAAGCAGGCGAAGCTCCTGGACCAGATAATATAACTAAAGAAGAGATTGAAGCCATGGGTGATTTTGGAATAGAAATAATAACAAAAATATTGAATGATATCTACAACAGCGGATATATACCAGACGATATGCTCAAATCAATATTCATAGCCCTACCAAAGAAATCGGGTGCGATTGAATGCGATGATCATCGCACAATAAGCCTTATGAGTCATATGACTAAGATATTACTAAGAATCATCATTCGGATGATTACGCTGGCACGGGCCGTTGAACAATTATGGATTTTAATTCGCTTGCAGTGATACCGGGGGCCTTCCATAACCAAATATTATTCTTAGATCTTTGCTGTCTACGTTTATGCTTTATAAAATTTTGATTATTTCTTGGTGCTTTACTTTGTCAAATGCCTTGGTGTAATCTATGAAACATAGGTATAGATCTGTTTTCACCTCTATGGCTCTTTCTACTAAAGATCTTATGATATAAATGGCATTGCTTGTTCCTTTATCTCTAACAAAACCACACTGTTCTTTGCTAATTTCTGGACTAATTTTGTTTCGCAGTGTAAGAGTGCGAAACAAAATTAGTCCAGAAATTAGCAAAGAACAGTGTGGTTTTGTTAGAGATAAAGGAACAAGCAATGCCATTTATATCATAAGATCTTTAGTAGAAAGAGCCATAGAGGTGAAAACAGATCTATACCTATGTTTCATAGATTACACCAAGGCATTTGACAAAGTAAAGCACCAAGAAATAATCAAAATTTTATAAAGCATAAACGTAGACAGCAAAGATCTAAGAATAATATTTGGTTATGGAAGGCCCCCGGTATCACTGCAAACGAATTAAAGTCCATAATGGCTCAACGGCCCGTGCCAGCGTAATCATCCTAATCTCATCTCCCAAACAAAGAAAGGTAACTGTAGTCCCCATCATAGCAGTCTCAGCACACGCTAAAAGACATAAAGCGAAACCGCGCAGAAAGTGAACACAGCCAACTGTTCCCTGTTATATGATATCATCATTTCATTGAAAGCAATTGGAATATCGAAACATGATCAAAACGGATGAGGCACACAGCTCACGGTGTGCACAGCGCACTTAACTCAGTAGCTCCTGCAACAAGCTGGACTTTGAATATGAGAAAACTGCAACAAGGAACACTTTTCATGCATAGCCTTCAATTGTTCCCGCCACCTATCCACCATATACCGGGAGTTCACGTCCTCTTGGAAATGATGATCGTCATATTTTAAAAAAATGTAGAGTGCTTGATAATGTTAGGCCATCGTTGTTGACTCCAATTCTGAACATATAGACACACAGTTAGTTGTCAGATTATCCCCGTCGTACATCAAACAACCGACTGTAAGATTACCATATGGCCGGTCTAGAGTCTAGGGATATACGATGAACCATTATGATGACGTAGCACACAAAAATAGTTGTACACACAATTTCGCTCTCTTTCGATTTGTGATTACTGTAGTAAAAGCAGCCTAAGCTGAATAAAACACTGTGCAAATTCTGTAAAGAGATAAAACTGCGACTGACGAAGTAGTTTACATTGATAAGTAACATGGAAATAACTTGCGTCAAGGAATTCCAAAAACGGCCATGATCAGCACCAATGTGATGTAAAGCGTAGATCAAGTCTAGACGTTGGAAGGTCGCATTCAGAATACTTGATTTGTCAAAAAGGGGCAGTTGCCGGCGTACAACCACGCTTTAGCAGCACAGATGTAATAAGAAGATTATCACTTTACTTTAACGCAGAAAAGTACAATGGAGAACCAAAATTAATCAGATTCCGAATGCACTTACTGCAGCAATCAAGAGAACGTGACCTAGAATCCACCATCTTTACAACGGAAGTCTAAGAATAATAAAGAACATGTACTGGCAACAAACAGCGGCCATAAGAACTGGAAACCAATTGATTATGTTTCAACAAATAAAACAGGGTGTTAGACAAGGTTGTGTGCTGTCACCAGATTTGTTTAATATTTATAGTGAGATTATTTTAAGATCCATAAGCGGCATGCCTGGAATAACAATTGGAGGTCATAATATAAATAATCTAAGGTATGCTGATGATACAGTCTTAATCGCTAAGAGTGAAAATGGGTTACAAGAAATGTTGGACATCATAGTGAAAGAAAGCAAAAATAAAGGACTCAGCCTTAATAGCAAAAATAAAGGACTCAGCCTTAATAGCAAAAAGACAGAGATAATGGTAACAACAAAGAAAAAGACATCACCTCAGTGCAAAATAAAGACAAGTGGAACAAGATTAAAACAGGTAAATGAATTTAAATATTTGGCAACAATGTTAACCTCAGATGGTAGATGTACAAAAGAGGTGAGATGCAGAATGGCTCAGGCAAAAGTAGCTTTCCAAAATATGAGGAAGATACTATGCAATCCATTTTTGACAATAGAAACAAGAAAAAGAGTTCTTAAATGTTACGTAGAGCCAGTCTTAACATATGGATGCGAATCATGGACAATAGGACAACAGACAAGAAAATTACTGGAGTCTGTAGAAATGTGGTTTTACAGAAGAATGTTGAGAATACCATGGACAGCTAAGAAGAGTAATGGAGATGTTCTGAGAGAGGTCAAAGCAAAAAGAGAGCTAATTTCCAATATTAGGAAGAAACAATCCTTATTTTGTGGCCATGTAATGAGAAGAGAACAACTGGAATATATTGTAACAACTGGAAAAATTGAGGGACGAATAGATAGAGGGAAGCAAAGAGAAAAAAATAACAGACAGCTTAAGAGAATGGCTTGGCAGAAGGTCAGCAACAGAAATGATAAATAGCTGCCGAGATAGAAAATTGTGGAGAGACGTGATCACCTATGCCAGCAGGCCCAGTACTTGATGATGATGATGATGAATAGATAGTTTACCAAGACTTGCTGTGGTTGCTGGGCTTGAGAGCTCTCCATTGTTATTTTATAATTGAATATACAGTGGGACCAAAGATATTGTACAGTAAATGGGTTGAAAACAGTTAGCAACTCCTGACTGATAAAACTATTGAACCAGAACTGATCAAGATCCAACGTAACATGTCTCTGGTAGCCTTGGAAACAAACAAACAAACTAGTCTGGTCAAGCAAGATGGGATTATATAGGAAGGGCAAGCCAAGCAGAAACTATTGTGTTGGGGTTGTATATATGTTAAACCTAAATGTGTAGATTTCTCATCTTTCTGTAGACCATGATGCAACACAAATTACACTCACTTAACATCCTTTAAACACATTCGCTACCGAGGAGTTTAAAACACAGAGCCTGACCATTTTTCAGAAATATTTTTTAATTTGAAATTACAGTGAGAAAATAAATTAAAATTGATCTAAAACAGACATTTGTTCGGACAATTTGCTCAAGAAGTTCGAAACGAGGTTTTAAAAAGAGAATTACAAGGTTTTAGTGAAAATAGTTGTGGAAACTTCAATAAATTGTTCTTCTTCTTCTTTCTTCTTCTTTCTCTTTCACTGATACATAAAAGGTGTCGTGGTTTATATCATTTGTCATTCTTGTGCTGCTCGAATTGTCTGAATTAGTGATTTTCTTTTGTTGTTACATGTCTCTGTCACTGCATCTATCCATCTTCTTCTGGGTCTTCCTCTTGATCTTTTTCCATGCATTCTCAAGAAGAACGCCCTTGATGGTGATTGGTGAGGATTCATTCTGACCAGGTGGCCAAACCATTTAAATTGTTGTTGTTCTATATATTCTTGGCAGGGTTTTGTTCCTACTATTTTTCTTATGGTTTCATTTGGTATTCTATCTCTTCTTGTGTTGTTTGTTACTTTTCTCAAGCATCGCATCTCACATGTATTTATCTTTCTTAAATGTGATTTAGAAAGGGTCCATGTTTGACTTTCATAGCACAAAGTTGGTATGAAGATGCTATTTATCATTTGTTGTTTAGCTGGCATAGAAATGTTTGGATGTCTTAGCAATGGTGAAAGCTGGTATGTGACAGCATTTGCTTTTTGTATTCTCATGTCAATTTTTCAATAAATTAAAAGCCGCAAATTGCAGCTTTTGGTTTTTTCACATCAGTTACTAGAGCCACATTTTGTGGCTCATGGTGCGGAATTTGTTAAGAGTGGACATGGAAGAGAAGCAAATGTAAAAAATATTAGGAAGTTACTTTTGCAGAACTTTTACCTAATTGCAAGAACTGTGCTAAAGATTATGAGTTCAAATCCTAGTTAATGCTTCTTATTCTTATCTGTGTTTTCACTTGTGTTTTTGTTTATGTAATAAACCAAGTGTTGACCTAAATATATATATATATATCATGTCCTTAATGTACAAACACCAATTTATGAATTTAGTGTCTCTCTGATTGTTGTCTGTGTTAATTATTCTTTTCTTAGGTGCTGTCTCTGTCTCCACATTGAAGATTGGCTACCTTGGAGGTCTATTCCACTTTGTCTTTTGTCTTGATAGTGCAGTCTGTCATAGGTTCAACCTGTCCATCCTTTGATGTCATCAGTCCACTTTAATCTTGGTCTGTTTCTGCCTCATCTACCTTGTATCAACCCTTCAAAAATGATCATGTTATAATGTTAATAATAAAATTATAACAATATGATAACTTCTCCAGTCATATGAAAAAAAATAAGAAATTATCGGACATATTTAGTTTAGTTTAGTCAACGGGTCATCCTCATTGCACACCATATTTGTCCACAAGTGCTTAGATTTCCACTCCAGTATGTCCCTCAGTGTGTGGAGACTGATGACTCCAGTTCTGTGTTGATTTGTCATTCGTCTGTGTTTCCCTGCGCAGCACTCCATTCTGGCATACCCATGTTTGACTTGATGTTCGTGCACTCTGAACATGCTTGTAGATTCATGATCATTGACTGAATCATAATTGCACCTTGCCTCCCTGAGGACATTTGGAATATCAACCAGGTCCATTGCACATCTGCCATGTATGACATTTTATGAACTTTAGTAAGCTGTCCTTTGTGATAGTTGGTGAGTTGACAGACAGTTCAAGGAAAAAGATTCTTGCAATCTTTCTTTCAGGCATGGACAGCTGGAAACAGGCGCTGGTCATCTCATGGAGACATGATCAAACAGTATGCCCACTGTATTTCTAGCAATCTGAAGAGCTACAACATCAGTAATGTGGCAGTTCATTTTGACATTTGGAGGTCTTTGAATCATCGCTTCCATCAGAGGTAATGTTAAATAGTAGATGATGTTCTACAGTAGGAAGTAATTTCTTACAGTTGATGGTGATGTTCTACAGTAGGAAGTAATTTCTTACAGTTGATGGTGATGTTCTACAGTAGAAAGTAATGTCTTACAGTTGATGGTGATGTTCTACAGTAGGAAGTAATTTCTTACAGTTGATGGTGATGTTCTACAGTAGGAAGTAATTTCTTACAGTTGATGGTGATGTTCTACAGTAGGAAGTAATTTCTTACAGTTGATGGTGATGTTCTACAGTAGAAAGTAATGTCTTACAGTTGATGGTGATGTTCTACAGTAGAAAGTAATGTCTTACAGTTGATGGTGATGTTCTACAGTAGAAAGTAATGTCTTACAGTTGATGGTGATGTTCTACAGTAGGAAGTAATTTCTTACAGTTGATGGTGATGTTCTACAGTAGGAAGTAATTTCTTACAGTTGATGGTGATGTTCTACAGTAGGAAGTAATTTCTTACAGTTGATGGTGATGTTCTACAGTAGAAAGTAATGTCTTACAGTTGATGGTGATGTTCTACAGTAGAAAGTAATGTCTTACAGTTGATGGTGATGTTCTACAGTAGGAAGTAATTTCTTACAGTTGATGGTGATGTTCTACAGTAGGAAGTAATTTCTTACAGTTGATGGTGATGTTCTACAGTAGAAAGTAATGTCTTACAGTTGATGGTGATGTTCTACAGTAGAAAGTAATGTCTTACAGTTGATGGTGATGTTCTACAGTAGAAAGTAATGTTTTACAGTTGATGGTGATGTTCTACAGTAGAAAGTAATGTCTTACAGTTGATGGTGATGTTTTACAGTAGGAAGTAATTTCTTACAGTTGATGGTGATGTTCTACAGTAGAAAGTAATTTCTTACAGTTGATGGTGATGTTCTACAGTAGAAAGTAATGTCTTACAGTTGATGGTGATGTTCTACAGTAGAAAGTAATGTCTTACAGTTGATGGTGATGTTCTACAGTAGAAAGTAATGTCTTACAGTTGATGGTGATGTTCTACAGTAGAAAGTAATTTCTTTACCGTTGATGGTGATGTTCTACAGTAGAAAGTAATTTCTTTACCGTTGATGGTGATGTTCTACAGTAGAAAGTAATTTCTTTACCATTGATGGGGGATGTTCTACAGTAGAAAGTAATGTCTTACCGTTGATGGTGATGTTCTACAGTAGAAAGTAATGTCTTACAGTTGATGGTGATGTTCTACAGTAGAAAGTAATGTCTTACAGTTGATGGTGATGTTCTACAGTAGAAAGTAATGTCTTACAGTTGATGGTGATGTTCTACAGTAGAAAGTAATGTCTTACAGTTGATGGTGATGTTCTACAGTAGAAAGTAATGTCTTACAGTTGATGGTGATGTTCTACAGTAGAAAGCAAAGTACCAAACTATAATTTATTTTTAAGAATGACAACCATACTCAAAGACTGTTTATATTAAATAAACAGAGGTAAAAAAAAATTAATGAATACTGGTTAATGAGCTTAATTTTTAACAAAGAAATTTTACATTTTCGTATATATAATCAATATGAGTATTATAAAAATGATGTTCCAATGAAGGAAGACCGATATGATTATTACAAAATTGATGTTCCAACGATATTAGAGTATGATCATTATGAAATTAATATTCCAATGATATTAGGGTATGATTATTTTGAAATTGATGTTCCGGTGATATTATACCAATATGAGTTTTATGAAATTGATGTCCAGTGATATTATACCGATATGAGTGTTATGAAATTGATGTTCTAGTGATATTATACCGATATGAGTGTTATGAAATTGATGTTCCAGTGATATTATACCAATATGAGTGTTATGAAATTGATGCTCTCTGTGAAACAAGACTGATATTGGTATCATTATGGCTATGTCTTCTGTGATTGTTTTCAGAATGGTGGATCCAAGTGTGGATATAATCACAGCAGAGTGGAGTCCATTCAGACACCCTTCCTGGATAATGCCTTTGATGGTGCACTTGTCTGATTGGAGGGTGAAGCTGGATCTGATACAGACTTCATTAGACAGAGAATCTTCAACAAATGTTGTGTTTGTAGCAGACTTTCCAGGTAATAACGGAATCGCTGAACATCAAGTTATGGATTATTGCCTTGTTTGATCACCAAATAAAATATCAGTGTTCCCATTACCCAAGTAATTTTAATATGTAATTACACAAAGGTACATAATTTCATCAGGACCAGATTAATTTTCCTGTTTCCAAAATTTCACCATATACCTTTTTCCTTTGACTACTTCACACAATAATTTCAATAAATGTAGCATGTGTTATACATCACTGGAAAGGAAAATAGATACAGAAAATGAAAATAGCAATATATTTATGATATATGATTATTTAAAGGAATAAATATATTTTTAAAAATATAGAATATTGAAGGTAGATAATTTTAAATTCAAGATATTGTAATTCACTTACCATTTTCCATGGTTAGAATTATTGCTATCCATTTGTCTTGAAATATTAAACAACATAATCCAAATTCCTCCAAAATACAATTTATTTGATTAATTTATGTCCGCAAATAATGAAATTATGCACATTTTTGTAAATGATCCCAGAATGAAAAATATGACAAAATGTATGTTACGTCACAGCAATATTATTGACAAGTCAAGTTAATTATTTTTATTTACACAACTGGACTTATTTTGTGTGATATGCCCTAAAGTACCAGTTTTGTTATCAGAATCACTACCACTCGATTCCTCTGAGGCACTGATAGTGCTGGAATAGAGGCATCCACTAGCTAAACCTAAGCCAGATCGTCTTGGTTTTTTAGCATGACTATTAATAATATTACGACTATCACCATTATCACAACAACATAATTATTGTCCGAGTCTAAATACTATGAATACTCTATTTCTGAATCACTCAATTAACAAGGTTTCGAACATAGATCTAGCTTGTTTTGCACTACATTGTTTTGGTCGACTGCAAGAAGTACCAGCGGTGAGCATGGTCATTATGTGACAGAAATTTTAGAAATAAACAATGAAAATAAATTAACAATTTTCTAACGTTCAAACTCCAAAATCACTAGGTATCAACAGGAAGTTCTGTGAGAACTCTTCTACATCCAGAAATCAAGTATTGGTTGAAATAAAAACCAAAAATCAGTGAGAACGAAAAAAATATTCAGCTACACTCGTCAGAGCCGAATTTTCAGCGAATGGCTAGAAATAAACACTTTTTGTCGAACCGAAGTGTTAGGTAATAGTCCTGAAAGAGTTTTTAAAAAAACTAGTTTTTTATTTACTCCAAGACTAAACCATAATTGAATAATATAAAAATTGTGTGCATTACAAACATTAGAATTGATTCTAAAATTGTTTGCAATAAATAGCTTATAGTACATAATTTCATGAGGTAATTTTAATGTGTAAGTTAAATGCAAGTGCATAATTTCATCTGGTAATTTAACATGTCATTTGATATAAATGATTGTAATATACAAACACCATACACATGTGTCATCTCATCTAAATAATTTTCATACACAAACAGCATACACATGTGTCATCTCATCTAAATAATTTTCATACACAAACAACATACACGTATCCTAACTTTTAAATAATTATAAAACATAAACAATATACAGAAGTATCATCTCATCCAAGTAATTTTCATACACACACAAAATACATGTGTCATCTTATGTTTAAACAAATAGTAATGCACAAATAATGGTGCATTTACTATCAATGATAGATGATATCAGCCAAAAAGAACTTTAATTGGCTAGTTTATAAAATATAATTTTTGAGGCAAGAAATATAGTCCGTTTGTAAATAAGTATCTCACTTAATAAACAAAGACACAAGATGATGGTCAGAAAGCTCAACAAAAGTAGTATGGCTATTGAGAGATTGTGCTCAATTCTATTTATAAACTTCTGTTCTTTGATATTTATAAAGATGAAATGAAAAAGAAGAAGAAAAGGTATGTTTAGAGCTTTGCATAAGTGAAAGACATTACAATCTGATGACGTTTCAGCTCAATAAGCTTTCAGCAGGAACAGTCGACAACATACAAACAGATCATCATCATCACCAAGTACCGGGCCTGCTGGCATAGGTGTTCATGTTTCTCCACAATTTTCTATATCGACAGTTATTTATCATTTCTGTTGTTGACCTGCCAACCCATTCTCTTAAGCTGTCTGGTATTTTTTCTCTTTTCTTTCCTCTTTCTCTTTGTCCCTCAATTTTCCCAGTTGTTACAATATATTCTAGTTGTTCTCTTTTCATTACATGGCCAAAAAATGATGATTGTTTCTTCCTAATATTGGAAATTAGCTCTCTTTTTGCTTTGGCCTCTTTCAGAATGTTTTCATTACTCTTCTGAGCTGTCCATGGTATTCTCAACATTCTTCTGTAAAAACAGATATATAAGCAAATAAACTTATCAAAATAATAGCAAACATAGCAAAAAGATATCTGAAAATAGATAATAATTTTACAAATGAGTAAAAAGTGAAACTTCTCTGCAATGCTTGCTGGTGACTGGGTCATGATGGAAGTGAGCTTGTGTGATTAGGCTAACATGTGGGCTGGAAGTCAGATGGTCATGAGTGAACCAAGCTCATTTCCTTTGTGATCTGGCCGTTATCAAGCATTGCAAAGAAGTTTCCTTTTTACTTATTTTGAATATTATTGTCTTTTTTTAGATATTATTTTGCTATGTAGTGTCAAGTTTATATCTTATGCAACAAATCTATGTCAATAGAAGTGAGAAAGTGAGTTCATCTGTGCTATATAGAACCAATTCTGACCTATGGAAGCAAATCATGGACAGTAGACAAACAAATGAAAAGACAATTAGAGGGCACAGAAATGGGATTTCTCAGAAGAATGTTGAAAGTTCCCTGGACAGCTAAAAAGACCAATGAAGAAATTCTCAATGAGGCCAACACAAAATTGGAACTCCTAAAAAACATCAGAAAAAAACAATCAACATTTTTTGGGCACATCATGAGAAGAGAAAAGTTGGAATACTTGGTTACAAGTGGCAAAATAAAAGGAAAGAGGTATCATGGATGACAAAGAGAGAAAATACTGGATAGTTGGTTTCATGGCATGGAAAACAGTCAACAACAGAACTTATATGATGCACTGTAGATAGAAGATTGTGGAAGGACATGATTGGCTACGCCAACCGATATGGCACATAATGATGATGAGTGTCAAGTTTACTTGCTTACATAGTTGTTTGTGTGTGTGTATGCTGTCCACCATTCTCGCAGAAGGCCTATTGAGCAGAAACATCGTTCAACTGTGTTGTCCTTAACTTACATAACACTGTAACTATACCTTTTTTTACCTTTCACCTTCATCATCAGATTAGAGCAGTTTCACATATTTTTGTAACTGCATGCATTTTTATGCCCTAACTTCTGATATTTATAAATTAATGACACAGTACTCTACTGAAGGTCATCTTGGAAGGGAAGATGCAAGGTAGATGAGGCAGACCAAAGCTAAAGTGGACTGATAACATCAAAATATTGACAATGTGCACTATCAATATAAGAGACAGTAAAATGGTACTTCATAGTAGTGAAATTTTGATGTGGAGACAGTATCCAATGAAGAAAAAAAAATAGCAACCATAATCATTGTATTATTTAATGTAAATGTATTGTTTTAGCATAAGTAATTGCATTATTTATAGAAAAGATCATCTTGGTATGTCTACTTCAGGGATGCATCTTGAGAACTATGTCCACCAGGACTTTGAGAACACGTCTATAACAGTGCTGGCAGGGGAGATCATTGTGGAGCTACAGAATGATAGGAGAAATGTGACTCTGGGTCCCGACCTGTCTGTCCAGGTGTGTTGTGTCCCCACATCTGCTTCTTTGGTTGTTTGAATTTGAACAACATTTTACAAGTATCTACCGATACTCCTACATGACATTGTGATACTCCTACGTGACATTGTGATACTCCTACATGACACTGTGCCAAATTAAAAAAGCTTACTGATTCATGGATCAATGACAGTACAGTGTTCATAACTCAATATCTGTTTCCTCTATTTGAATAACTGTCTATTCTAGATAATTTCATAATTTTGTCCGTTAAATCTTTTATAACTAACTGGTTATTTTTTAGGTAATTGTATAATTAGTATCTTTTCATATAGTTGAGAACTGTTTGTTCTATATAATTTCATAATTTTGTCTGTTTCATTTAGTTTAACCAGCTGTTTGTTCTAGATAATTTCATAACTTTATGTTTTAATCAGTATGGGAAAGTACCAGTCAAATACAAATACCAGCGGAGAAAGAGATACAATGAAAACTATGATACTGGATAGAACACACACTGCAGAAGCTAACTGAGAGTATTACCTGACAGGCCTTTTTTTTTTGGAATCCTCAGGGGAAGAGACAAAGAGGAAAACCAACATCTTGGAGAAGACAGGTGGAAGCAGAGATGAAGATGATGGGGAATACATGGAATGATCTTTAAAAAATGGCAGAAAACAGAACAGCTTGGAAAGTGTTTGTTGAAACCTGTGTTCCATGGGGAGCTGAAAGGAAGAAAAAGAATATGTTTCATCTAGTATAAACAACTGTTAGTTCTAAATATTCTAATGTTCTAAATGAAGAAGAATTGATTTTTAAAATAAATAAATGATTTATTTATTGAACATATTTTAATCTCTGCCAAGGCTAGTTTCACAATATATTCCTG
This sequence comes from Megaustenia siamemsis, assembly GCA_032433765.1. Taxonomy (NCBI): domain Eukaryota; kingdom Metazoa; phylum Mollusca; class Gastropoda; order Stylommatophora; family Ariophantidae; genus Megaustenia; species Megaustenia siamemsis. The sequence continues at coordinate 68,328,957 of JAVIAB010000117.1, forward strand.
AATGATCCTTTCAGGTGCCAGCCAACAGTTTCCATAAAGTACACACTGTATCAAAGCAGCCATCTTGCTACATGTACACATATGTCAACACAACAGAGTCCTCATTCATACAGAGCTATACACAATTTGAAGAAGATTACAACAGATCTCAATCACGTAAGAAAGCTTTGTGATGCCACTTCTTTCAGTCTATTATGTGTCTGTTGATAAGTTATAGGATGAGTTGAGTTTAAACAACTTTTGCCTAGCAAAAAGGTAAAAGTTATATCAAAGGTTAGGAAGGTAGCCCCAAATAAATACATACTGAAGATGTATGCAGTGGTGCGCATCACAGTGCAACACAACTTAGTGTGCAAAGAGAGATAAGCACAAATAAAAAATCTACAAGATATTAAACAGTATAGCTGCAGAGAACATATCAAATAAACATAAAATGGTATGGAGCAGATAAACTACTAGAAAGACAAGACAAACTATGACGTTTCTGCAAAAGCCTTTATTAGATATAACAAACAAACTATACAAATTAAACACGTTAATTCAAGCCAGTAAACACAACACAAATTTTTTAAGTGGCAGAAAAAGTCAGTGACCAGGATTTACCTATCATTATTTTACCAATTGAGCCAATGTAAATCCTGACCACCATCTTTTTTCGCCATTTTTTAGATCTATGTTGTGTTTACTGGCTTGGATTTATGTTTTCAAAATCTTTTTTTTTCCTCTTTGACCAGGGAAATTTCCTTGGTCATCGGCGACATCAAACAACTCTTTGTGACCCAGGGAAACTCATCAAATAATGCTTTGAGGTAGCCAAACATACTGACGTATTTACTGCTTCCGTCTGAATAGACAAAATAACACGTCTGGTACAAGCGGAATGATGGAAAATGTAAAATTGAAATAAACAAAAGAATAGGTATGGCAAAAAGTAATTTTAATGCCATGAAAAATATACTAACAACAAAACAAATATCAGCAGGGCTGAAACTAAGAAAGGCAAAATATTACATCTTCTCAATATTCCTGTATAGTGCAGAAACATGGACATTAGACAAGAAAACAGAACAGAAAATTGAAGCCTTTGAAATGTGGATTTATAGAAGAATAGGTAGAATTGGATGGAAAGAAAAGAAAACAAATGATGAAGTTTTATAACAACTGAAAATAAATACAATTAAGACAAGACAAATGAAATTTTTGGGGCATGTTAAAAAACACAGCAGCCTACTAAAAGTAATATTGGAAGGGAAAATACAAGGTAAAAGAGGCAGAGGTAGACCAAGACTAACATGGACGAGTAACATCAAAAGATGGACAAGTCAATCTATGACAGCCTGCACCATCAAAGCAAGAAACAGAGTAGAATGGCGATCCATGGTAGCCAACCTTCGTTGCGGAGAAGGCACTTGATGTTGATGGCCCAAGCAGTCAATTTCGGATCATATAAATCAACCTGAAACAGGAAATCTGAGTTCCCTGTGTGCGTAATTGGTAAACTCACAGTTGTCTGTCAAAAGTACAAAGAAAATATTATTTTTAGTGCTCATAATGTTACAATTAAGTGGTAGTATTTTATACTACGGAATGTAATGAAGTGTGCCACATGTAGGTATCGTAATTAAGGGTTGAGATACTTCTGTTGCTTTACTCACATGATAGTTACTCCTTTTTGTTATCCTTTCTTAAGGATGTCTAGAGTACATAAGTTGCTTTGTGTTGTGTTGTACAACTTGATGCTTGGTTTTCACCTTTCAACCAATATACCCACCACCATCACAGCATTTTTTTTTTTACAAGGTTTGCTTGTTCTCTTTGATCACTTATATGTTTGGCCAGACTAGCTACGTCTTTCCAAGGTTACCACAGAAAGATGGAGGAAGGGAGTAAGAAAGAACTCCACGACTTAGAGGAGCTATCATACTAGTGGCAATATTCTCTTTAACCATTGACATATTTTTGGGTAATGTGATCAGTTATTTGTTTGTTTGATGTTGCCAGTCTTATATCTCTAGTGATGTCCCAGAGGACTGAGCATAACTTGAATATCACTTTTTCCAATTTTTACACCAGCACCCATGTGCTTAGGTGTCCCTCACCATACAGGCAGATATTCTCCAACTTCAGTAGTACTCTCATTTTTATCGTCAAAAGTTTTAATGTTTTGGAAATATTTTGTCCTTTTTTTTTCCTCTTTATCTATCTCCAACCTCCAAGGGTTCTTTAATGTGCACAAAATGCACAGGGCACCTCCTGTTTTTCGCCATTATACAAGAGGACTAGACATCAGGTCTCACTAGCCAGAGACCAGGAGAGAGTAAAGCCACAAATAAACCACAGATGTTGTTATATATTTTTTGCCACCAGTGGTGTGAATTGAACCCAGAACCTTCTTGTCCAGAGGTCAACATCTTACCTCTAGAGCACCTAGCTTACCTCTAGACCACCTAGCTTACCTCTAGACCACCCAGCCCTCTAATGTGGTCAATATTGCAATAGCGTCATCTTTTTTCCCAGAAAGAAATCCAGTACACATTTAAGGCTGAATGAACTTAGAAGGTGTCAGTCAGGACTGAACATGGTCTTTTGTCCCCAGTAGACAAGTTTACTAACTACTGTTGTATTGCGATTTTTGAGGTGAAGTCATTTCTTGATCAGTCCTGGTTTTGGGGGACTAGTTGGTCTTGAGGTAAGACGCCGGCCTCGAGTTAGAGAGGTTGTGAGTTCAAATCCCGGCTACACCAGTTGGGATTTTTATTTATGATTTTTCTCTGCGGCAACCACCCCTGGTCTCAGCAGCGAGGCCCGGCTTGAAACGTCAATTACTCATCGACGGAAAAAATATGAGTACCTCAGGAGTCGGAACTCTGTGCAGCGAGGTACCCCTGTGTACACGGCAGCCAGGGAAAAATGGATTAACAGGCAAACTTCAGTTCCTAGTCTCTAAGGACTTTGTCAGAGGTAAAAGCTGGCGAACGAAACAAAAAAGTCCTGGTTTAAGCTCAAAGACTGTGCGGTGTTTTTGGTCCTAGTATACATTGCTCTCTCCCATGTGTTACCGGGGCCTCATTATGTGGGATGTAAAGAATAGTGACACTGTGACCTTCCAGGCATGTCGTAAGAGGCGACTAAGGAGGTCGATCGATGGCTTGACAAGCTGTCATTGTAAAAAGCATTGTTATGGAAACAGACCATAGATTTTGGAAGTAGTGATCTCTGCAATATGTGCCATTTTGGCACGCAAGGTTTCTGTTTTTGAGATTGTGGTTCTGCCCTATGTGCCATCTTCGGCTCAAAAGGACAATAGATAGATACATTGCTCTATCTCAGCTGATACCTGTCTAATTCTTGACTGCCATTCACACTTTATCACTTCTATTTCTTATCAGACCTCTCGTCTAATCAAGTCACATGACTGGTTTCCTTCTTATCTCTTTTTGACTTACTTGTCTCGCTCATTCTAGATGTAGAAGAGATTATCTGTAATCCATTTGTCCTTTTGTGTTCTCATTTTCTGAAGGCAGCATAAGGCCAAAATGTCAGTATTTTATTGTGTTACGTTTTTGTAAAGCTGCCACCATACCTTGTAGGAGTATATGTTACACCCCACCACTTGTTCCTTGCTACCAGCTTTATCGCAGCACTGCAATTATTTGCCTGTTCCCATTTTTAATGGAAACTAAAGAGGAATGTGATTAGATTGGCATTCTCTTTATGTTAATAAACTCTTGCATGTCTGCTTGAACAGAAAGATGCAGATTCTGCAATCCTGCTGTAAACTATGACTGCTGAGCTCAAGTGTCTGCAGCCCATCACTTGACCAAGACTTAGCCTTGACCTTCTAATCAGTCTCCCTTGGTAACAGCCTGTTTTGATGTAGGCTGACTAACAGAAGCTTGGATTGCTGTGTTCCTCATAGTGGTGACTTTTACTGATATAAAATACTTAATATTCAAGTCACACAGTTTTCCAACCATACCTCAAGGCAGGTCAAGTTGCACAGTTTTCCAGCCATAGTCTGGAACTAGACAAATTCCAACTTCTCCAGTAAAAACCCAAAATGTAGGAAAGCCATTATGACCCGCCCCATTCATGAGTCTGAAGTCTTCTACTCATATCAACTCATGGCATTAGTACAACAGCAAAAATTGTAAACTATTGAAGAAAAATAATCTGATAAGAGAGAATAAAGCAGATGAATTATGTGCCTTATCTATTTCAGTGAATGAAACACTAGAGAAATATTATTACGACCCTGACCTTGCCCATTACCAGCAGATCCTAAACTCCAAACTGGATCCGGTGAATGAAGTGCAGCAAACAATTTGGCAGAGATTCACATCTTTTCTCAGACTGAAGTATAATTTATTAAGAAGAAGGTTAGTTTTGTGTAGAGACTACAAATATCATCTGTATAGTCATCTTGTATGTGTAAGAATTGATTGGTTTTGTAATATTTCTTCAGTTTTCATCTGGTAAGTGGGCGTAGATGTGTTGATAGTTTATGACAGACCACAATATCTGAACCTTTCAGCTCAACACATCCATCTTCCACATGAATGTTTTGTAATAAATAAATTGTGATTCACAAAAGCTGAAAAGAAAACTCAGTAAAACAAAGGAAAGACAAAGACTAACAGGTCTGGTAAGACTTCTTTCTTAGGAGAAGAATCTCTGACTACAAGCAACTGTTGTCTTGCATGTAGGTTAAGGAAGTCCAAAGATAAGAGAAGCAGACTGAATACATACACATATATACTGAATCACAAGGTATAAAACACAATCCATTAATAAGTAAACAAATAATATCTGTCTGCCCATCCATTGCATTAGCATCATTGCTTGCAGTCAGGGCATCCTTACATCTGCTTCATTGTTGTTGGGGCATCCTATATCCATATCATTGGAGTCAGGGCATCCTTATATCTGCTTCATTGTTGTTGGGGCATCCTATATCCATATCTTTGGAGTCAGGGCATCCTTACATCTGCTTAATTGTTGTTGGGGCATCCTATATACATATCATTGGAGTCAGGGCATCCTTATATCTGCTTCATTGTTGTTGGGGCATCCTATATACATATCATTGGAGTCAGGGCATCCTTATATCTGCTTCATTGTTGTTGGGGCATCCTATATCCATATCTTTGGAGTCAGGGCATCCTTATATCTGCTTCATTGTTGTTGGGGCATCCTATATACATATCATTGGAGTCAGGGCATCCTTATATCTGCTTCATTGTTGTTGGGGCATCCTATATATATATCTTTGGAGTCAGGGCATCCTTACATCTGCTTCATTGTTGTTGGGGCATCCTATATCCATATCTTTGGAGTCAGGGCATCCTTATATCTGCTTCATTGTTGTTGGGGCATCCTATATACATATCATTGGAGTCAGGGCATCCTTATATCTGCTTCATTGTTGTTGGGGCATCCTATATCTATATCTTTGGAGTCAGGGCATCCTTACATCTGCTTCATTGTTGTTGGGGCATCCTATATCCATATCTTTGGAGTCAGGGCATCCTTATATCTGCTTCATTGTTGTTGGGGCATCCTATATCCATATCTTTGGAGTCAGGGCATCCTTACATCTGCTTCATTGTTGTTGGGGCATCCTATATCCATATCTTGGAGTCAGGGCATCCTTATATCTGCTTCATTGTTCTTGGGGCATCCTATATACATATCATTGGAGTCAGGGCATCCTTACATCTGCTTCATTGTTGTTGGGGCATCCTATATCCATATCTTTGGAGTCAGGGCATCCTTATATCTGCCTCATTGTTGTTGGGGCATCCTATATCCATATCATTGCAGATTGTGGTTCATTTTAAACCAGAATGCACTGGTTGACCCAGTTGGTCAAAGAAAGGGTACCAAGTCGGCTGAGTTTGAGACGGTATTAACAGCAGTCTCCACAACTTTCTATCTCTGCAGCTGTTGATCAAATCTGTTATTGACTTGCCATTAAACATTTCTCTTAAACTGTTTGGTATTGTTTCTCTCTTTTTTTCCCCTTTATCTCTTGTTCCCTCAATTTTCTCAGTTGTTAAAATATATATCAGGATTTTGTAATGGTATAAGAATGAACTAGAAACATTACTATATAGAACGCGCCTCCCAGCACCAGAGCTTGAAGTTGTCAGCGATACACAGCTGATGGCTTGCGTCAGGATCGGTGAACCAGAACCATCCAGACCCTGCTCCACCTCTCCGTGGTACCTCCAGTAACAGACTACCCTGTCTAGTCTGGCCAAGCGAGAGGGAAGACAACCCGGTACTCAAAAATGTCATGCTGAAGTCGGATGTGTTGGGTCGAAATGCGCAAATATCACAGTTATACTGTAAACCACAACACAATGCAGATACGCCTACTTAACGTCCTTTTAAGGGCGGATGATGATGAGGTACACTCCTTAAGTCATCGGGTGAACGCAAGCAAGCATATAGATTAAGGTCTGATTCTCTTATTGGTGAAAGAAAGGACCAGACACATTACTACATATATTATGGTCTGATTCTCTTATTGGTGTTCAAAATAACTATAGTCTATTCACAAACTCATGAACACATTTGCTTTCGATCTGTGTGAAAACTACCTGTTACATTGCTGTGATTTTTTGCATGTAGCCTTTGATACCCATGACGCAAAAATATTGCTATTCTTTGTTGCTATTCTAATATTTGCTACATTCCACAAATACAACAGACTTTGCACATCTGCCAATTTCTTTGATTTTTCAGTACCGTTGGAAATAAGTTGATAGAAATTTTAGATTTTACAGTGAACATGTTAATTTCCAGTTCAATTTTTTTTAGAGGCGTATCTACATAAAACTTTTATAGATCAGGTAATTGTATGTGTTGTCCGTTATGTGTGATCGCAAACATGACTCGGTTACTATTAGACTCCAGGGTGTCCTAACTGCACCCCAGATTAGATGATGGTAGGCTCATTTTGATATGGAAATATATTTGTTGCCATTGTACATACATTTAACCATTTGCTCAACAAACACTTAATCATCCCAGGATGTTGTTCAGTCTGTCAACAAAATATGGTCTTCATCATTCTGAATCTGACGATTCTAAGAGGTTGATAATGGTTAATGGCTGGACAAATTGTAATACATCCTGTTGCCAGTACTCATCTTCCACACTGAGCACATATGCAACACACTTCTTCCAGAACTGAATGTCTATACTTGAGAGGGACTCACGTTTCAGAACTTCAACATCACACATTTTAAACATCCTGTTCTGTTCTGCAGCTTGTCCTTTGACTTCAGCCCACACAAACCGATCAAAATGAGGTGCACATGATAGGTAGGGAGTCACAGAGAAGTGTGACCATGTTCCTAAACTATTTGTATATATGATACATCTTTTTCTTATTTGTATTCCTCACAAGCTGCAACAACTCAGGTTTTAAATATATGTTGTCGTATTTGTCATTTTCCTTAGCAAGCCAAGCCTTAATTTGATCTTTTCTGTTTGATGCAGTTGGTACTTTGTCTTCTGCTGACACAGCATTGTGATAAGATGCATTATCCATTACTAGGCATGAAGGTCTATCCAGGTTTGGAAGAAGATCGTTCTACAAACCAGTGTCTGAAAATTTGTCCATTCATTTCTGTGTGGTAGCCCCTACCATCGATACTTTTTTATTGTAAAATAAGTCCAGCATCATGGACGAGGCCGTTTTCACTGCATCCAGCACGCATTAGTATGATAAGCTGGTCTTTGCTGCTGAGAATTGTTCTTTTCTGTTCACTGTCTACTGATTGCCATTCTTTAGCATAGGTGTAGTGAGCATTGACCCATGTTTTGTGGAAATGCCAGTATAGTGAAACAATAACCTTGTGTATAAAAAAAAGTAAAGTACCCCCGTCACACCAAGTGGCGTATAGGGAATATGGTGGTAGTGACCATAAATTTTACAGACCTTCAGCACATGATTTTTAGGGTAATGTGGTCGGTATTACGCCCGTGCTGCTTTACTTTCCAGAAAAAAATCCGGTACCCATTAAAGGCTGGGTGAACCGGAAGCCGTCGGTTGGGATCGAACCTTACCTCTTGTCCTTTGTAGTCCAGTTCACTAACCACTGAGCTATCGCGCTCCCTAACCTTCTGTATAGTTATAAATTTTCATTTCAAACTTATTATGATGTTGATATAAATGCCAGTTTTTAAAAGTCAACATTATACCACAATAATTTCACAATAATAACTGGATACAGCTATAACATGAATGGCTCACATTATAAAGTTACTTGTTTACCGGTTTCAATTATTTGTTTACCTGTTTCAACTGAAAGTCAAATTGGCGCATAGGAAAATCAAGTATTTTAACTGGTTCGTCATTTTTCCGTGTGAAAACAAAACCATATTTAGAACAACATGACTGAGTACCGTAGATCTGCTAAAATTATGTCCAATTCCTTGAGCCTAAAGAAAAAATCTTGCAAACTAGATCAAATGTCTAAGAGCAAAAAATATTTATATATCTTTATGGATATTCTATTGGCTACATGCACAAAATCATTGCGATCGAACAGGTAGTTTTCACACAATTTGAAAGAAAATGTGTTCATGGAATTATGAACGAACTATAGGCACATTACTATATAGGTTACAGTCTGATTCTCTTATTGGTGTAAGAAAGAACTAGACACATTACTATATAGGTTATTGTCTGATTCTCTTATTGGTGTAAGAAAGAACTAGACACATTACTATATAGGTTATTGTCTGATTCTCTTATTGGTGTAAGAAAGAACTAGACATTACTATATAGGTTATTGTCTGATTCTCTTATTGGTGTAGAAAGAACTAGACATTACTATATAGGTTATTGTCTGATTCTCTTATTGGTGTAAGAAAGAACTAGACACATTACTATATAGGTTATTGTCTGATTCTTTATTGGTGTAAGAAAGAACTAGACATTACTATATAGGTTATTGTCTGATTCTCTTATTGGTGTAAGAAGAACTAGACACATTACTATATAGGTTATTGTCTGATTCTCTTATTGGTGTAAGAAAGAACTAGACACATTACTATATAGGTTATTGTCTGATTCTCTTATTGGTGTAAGAAAGAACTAGACATTACTATATAGTTATTGTCTGATTCTCTTATTGGTGTAAGAAAGAACTAGACACATTACTATATAGGTTAAGATCTAGTTCTCTTATTAATATAAGAGTGAACTGGGCATACCACAGAAAAGTTCTGATTCTTTTGGTAGAGTAAACTGAACACACCACTAGACACTGAACACACCACTAGACACTGAACACACCACTAGACAGTGTCTAAAATTTGGTCTGTTAGTGTTGTTAAAGTGAACCAGAGAGGTCTAAAGTTTCTTTCTTAAAGTTAGTGGTTGAACACAGACACACCACCAAATAGTCAGTTTTTTTCCCCAATGGCATGTTAAAATTATTATAAAGTAGAGAAGAGAAAATGGAGTGAAAAGGAGGAAAGGGGTAGCTCAGTAAGATAGAAAGATAAATATCATGTTTTCATTAGATGGAGAAGACTAGGAGAGACAGAACGGAAGAAGTGATAGACATGAAGTTAAAAAGGTTACAGAAATTGTAATATTAACATTTTTTAAAGTCTCGTGTAAGAATACTAGGTAACACAATGAGAGTCACAGGTGTAGAAATCATGAGAAGGAACATGCATAAGTGAACAAAGGAAATAGCTAGAAGGTGATTGGTGAAGCGTGAAGGGTAGTTTGACAGGCACACTCCAAGCAAGCAAGACAATTCTTTTATGATCATCACAGTAGAAGGATGAGGTTAGAAATGAAGAGCTGAGAAAAAAGTTAGGAATACCCCCCCCATAGAATATATAAAGAAAGTAAAAAGAACAAAGTGCCCCATCACACCAAGTGGCGTAAAGGGAATATGGTGTTAGTGACCATAATTTTATAGACCGTCAGCACATGATTTTCAGGGTAATGTGGTTGGTATTACGTCCGTACCACTTTTACTTTCCCAGAAAAAAAATCTGGTACCTATCTGGGTGGGTGAACCCAGAAGCCATCGGTTGGGATCTAACCCTACCCCTTTGTCCTTTGTAGTCCAATTCACTAACCACTGAGCTACTGCGGCTCCCATAGAGACTTATATAAAGAAACAACAGATAAAAGGGTTTGGCCGCATGACAAGGCAGAAAGATCAAAACACAACGAGCCTTCAGCAAATGTGAGAATACCAGACCCAATGGTCGACCACGAAAAGATGGATGGATGGAATATTAGAAGCACTAGGAAACATAACAGCAGCAGAGGCGAACAGAAGGACTAAAAAACCGCAAATTATATCTCCCCTCAACGCTGAAAGGCAAATGAGGAAGGAAAGAAAGAAGAAGACAGTAGAAGGATGTATAACAATGATGAGATTATTAATATCAGGAGTGAGTTATAAGAACTGTCATGGAGAACACATTGATGATGGTCTGGTTATGTGATAACTGCATGAAACACAGAATAAAAGTAGTCATGAGAGATAGTCAAATGAGGAGCTTACAGAATTTGGAGACAGGAGTCCTTCAAGGGGAAAGGAATTTATGGTCATTTAAGAAAAGGAATGGGAGCCGCGATAGCTCAGTGGTTAGTGAACTGGACTACAAAGGACAGGGGTAGGGTTCGATCCCAACCGACGGCTTCCGAGTTCACCCAGCCTTAAAATGGGTACCAGATATTTTTCTGGGAAAGTAAAGCAGCACGGGCGTAATACCGACCACATTACCCCAAAAATCATGTGCTGAAGGTCTGTAAAATATAGGGTCACTAACACCATATTTCCCTATACGCCACTTGGCGTGACAGGGGTACTTTACTTTTTTTTTACTAAGAAAAAGAATATCGTGAGTAAAAGGAAATTAAGCGAAAAGACTTTAAGTTTGGCCACCTTATGATTCTAAATAAAGCATTCAGAATTCAAAGCAGAGAATAGTATAATTCACCGTTGTGCAGGATGATGAGTCACAAAAATAATAATGCGATAAAGTATCGAACTGTCATTTAATTTTAGTTACTTTGGTATCAATAATAATGTGGTTATTATCAGTAAGGTGATATAAAGGTGAGTGAGAATTGCAACAGAACATGTGATGCTGGGTTATAATATGTAATTAATTGTGTTGTGACTGTTCCATGCAGATAATAGATATCTAATTGTGTTGTGACTCTTCCATGGGGATAATAGATATCTAATTGTGTTGTGACTGTTCCATGCAGATAATAGATATCTAATTGTGTTGTGACTGTTCCATACAGATAATAATCTAATTGTGTTGTGACGGTTCCATACAGATAATAATCTAATTGTGTTGTGACGGTTCCATACAGATAATAATCTAATTGTGTTGTGACTGTTCCATGCAGATACCATGCAGATACCATGCAGATAATAGACATCTAATTTGTTTATCTAAAAGTCTTGACAGTTTGTCTGCATTCACCAGCTTTTAACCTCTGGCAAAGCCTATGTTTATGAGTAAAGAATAGTGACACTGTGACCTTCCAAGCATGTCGTAAGAGGCGACTAAGGAGATTGATCGATGGCTTGACAAGCTGTCATTGTAAAAAGTATTGTTATGGAAACAGAACCATAGATTTTAGAAGCAGTGATCTCTGCAATGTGTGCCATTTTGGCACGCAAGTTTTATGTTTTTGAGATTGTGGTTCTGCCCTATGTGCCATCTTCGGCTCGAAAGGACAATAGAAAGCCTATGTAAGCCTGTGGACTTTTATCAGAGACTTACTTTTATGTAATAAAAAAATCCTGGATTTGTTCCTAGCACATACTCATTATGACTGCGTGTCATATATCCTTCTACCTCCTCGTGGTCTCCTCCAGTAACAGTCTGAATCAAAACAGACTGGCTAACAAAATTTAGGGTTGCCATGTTCCCTGTAGTGGTGTCTGTTACTAATATAGAGGATCCAGTATTGTACTACATCTGGGCTGGACTACTAGTTTCTCAGCATAGCCTGGGATAGATGAGTTCCAACCTCTCCAGTAAGAGCCAGGAATGTCAAGAAAGCCGTTACAACCCACCACATAAATGAGAAAAAGGGCACTCTACCCTCATCAACTCATGGCATTATGTCAGCTATCCTTCTATTTCAAAGCTACTGATATTTTTATCATCAAAGTCTGTCATTTTAGGTAGACTTTTTAACAATTTTGTCCAGGACCCTACCATTTGGTCTACTGTTTTTTTTTATACTTTTAATTGCCAAGGGTCTTTAAGGTGCATGGATCCTCCTGTTTTTTTGTTGCCATTATTTGAGAGGCTAAATTAAGATCTCACTACACAGAGACCGAGGGAAGTTAAAGCCACTACTGGCTCGAAGAGAAACATTCCTACCAGCTACAGCAGGATTTAAACCCAAATCAAACTTCTAGATCATTCAGCTCCAAATGTATTATCAGTTCCAGAGTCAAATTGAAGACTGTTAATGATAAAAGTTCCATGTAAGACTGTTAATGATTAAGTTCCATGTAAGACTGTTAATGATTAAAGTTCCATGTAAGACTGTTAATGATAAAAGTTCCATGTAAGACTGTTAATGATTAAGTTCCATGTAAGACTGTTAATGATTAAAGTTCCATGTAAGACTGTTAATGATTAAAGTTCCATGTAAGACTGTTAATGATTAAAGTTCCATGTAAGACTGTTAATGATTAAAGTTCCATGTAAGACTGTTAATGATTAAAGTTCCATGTAAAACTGTTAATGATTAAAGTTCCATGTTTTATAAGTTTGACAGGTCAGACATTAACCTCTGGACAAGATGGTCTCGAATTCATAAACCACCACTGGCGGTGGGAATTGGAAAACAAACAAACAAAATTTAATAAGTAGTTTCTTAGTGCCTTTACCCTCCCCTGGACTCTGGGTAATGAGATCTGAACTATAGCCCTCTTGGGTAACTATGAAAAAACAGGAGGTCCGGTGTGCATTCTGCACATATTAAAGAACCCTTGGCAGTTGGATATTGATAAGAGTAAGCCAAAATTGGCTGCTGCCCGGACAACATTGAAAAGGTAGAAAATCTACCCAAATCATCAAAATCTCTCTATGATTTAAAAAGAGGAGAATACCTGCCTGTGTGGCAAGGGACACCTGAGCACACTTCTTTGCAGCCTTTTGTTCTTCTGTTGGCCTCTGCTGTTGTTATGTTTCCTATCTATCTATCTATCAATCCATCCATCTATCCATCCATCTATTGTCCTTTCGAACGGAAGATGGCACATAAGGCAGATGTTCTAGACTCATTGTGTCCAACGATCTTTGTTATCAAGCATCAGACCTTACATAGGACCTTACAGGATTGTATCTCGCCAAATGTTCCTGTTCTGGACGAGTTGTTCAATATCAGCAACGGAACTTATGCCTGCTGTTGTTGCCTCTCGTCTCAGTGTTTTCTGAGTCTGGTTTTCTCGCAATGTTCATTAAAGGTTCGGTGTTGTGTTTAGACTTTCTGTCTTACCACGAGGCCAAATCATTTTGTCTGCTGTTTCTTTGTGTACTCTATGGCGGGAATTGTTCCTAGCCTTTTTCTCGTTTCTTCATTTCTGATCTTACTCTCAGGCTCTCTCTTGTCATTCATCTAACACTTTTCATCTCTGTAGTGATTTTTTTTTCTTATTGTTCTTGAGTCTAGAGTTCAGGTCTGGCATTGGTAGCATAACACATTAGATGAAGATTGATCATGATATAGCATAATAGAGTGAAGCGAGGAGAAAAGATAACCGGATGGCTTAAGAGAATGGCTTGCCAGCAATAACAGAAATGATAAATAACTGTCGAGATCGAAAGTTATGGAGAGACATGATCACCTACGTCAGCAGGCATGGCACTTGATGATGATGAGGGTGAATAAATTAAACAATGATAATTCAACGGAATACAGTCATCCCTCGCTACTTCGCTGTTCATTTATCGCGGCCTCAGTACATCGCGGATTGTTCAAAAATTCAAAATTGAGGAATTATTATAAAAAAAAACATTATTTTATGTATGTTATTTATACTATTAATATTTTATTTACATGTTTGAAACTATTCTTTAATGTTCTAATGATAACATATGCACTTATATGGTTTCATATACACAAAAAATTACGTATGTTAAAAATGAGAGGGTGACACTACTTCGCGGTTTTTCACTTATCGCGGCCGGTTCTGGTCCCTATTAACCGCGATAACTGTAGGGATTACTGTAATCTACATTCATACACATATAAATTAATGTCAAAAGTCTCAGTGAGCAGTACATAAGTATTCAATGAACATTGAAGAGGATTATATAAAGAATCTGTATTGTCATGGTCTATCTACAATAAGCCAACTGGAAAGAACCAAACAATAGAAGATATCAAAGTAGACAGAGTACGGCAGAAATAAAAGCAGCATTCATCATCCTGTGAACATTATGACTTGGTAACATAAGCACGTAAGCCGTAGTCTCTCAAATTATAATTAAAATTAAGGTCATTCTTTTTTCCTCAGCATCCGTCTAAGCACAGGAGCAGTGTTCTGTCTGGTTACGGGCAATTCTTTCAGAGAGTTCCTTAATGCAACCTACCAATGGGAAGCTACTGTGACCTCAGAAAAATAAAACATTGTTTTCATGCACTGTTAGTAATTGCATTACGATGATGGTTTTAGGCACTTAGGATTATAATGTGTAACAGTTAATTTATCTGACACATGAAACAATTACTTTGTAGAAGATATGGTAAAGTTCTAGTTTAGTCATATAAATTATTTGAGCAAAACAAGTGATCTCCCCTTAGTCAGTTGGCATCACAACAAAATTACTGTAGTTCTCATTTACTACAAATTAGTTTAGGGTTTTGGATTTAGGGTTAGGCTTAGGGCTGGCTTATGATTTTACCCTTGCATTGTTTCCCTTTTCTCTACAAATGTGTGTCTGAATAAAGTTCAATGTTACTTAGAGGGATGTTATTCTTCCGAACTTTAATTTATTTGACTAAACTATGACTTTGCCGAAGATGCTATTGGGTTTGTGTTGTTGCTGTTACTTTGTTTGATACACCTGAGACATTAATTAACATTAGACTTGTAGTAGCTGTTTATCTGAGACACCCTCAAGCCTGCTGTAATAACAATTACTTTATATGAGAATAATATTAATCATGATTATTAATCATCATAATATTAATAATCAATAATTTTGTCATGATTTGTTTGTATACAGACACTTAGCCTAACATTGTAACAGTTACTTTATACAAAGTCTCTATTCGCCTATTATTGTAACAGTTAAATGAGGAAGGTACTATGCAATCCATTTTTGACAATAGAAACAAGAAAAAGAGTTCTTAAATGTTATGTAGAGCCAGTTTTAATATATGGATGTGAACCATGGACAATAGGACAACAAACAAGAAAATCACTGGAGTCTGTAGAAATGTAGTTTTACAGAAGAATGTTGAGAATACCATGGACAGCTAAGAAGAGTAATGAAAATGTTCTGTTGGAGGCCAAAGCAAAAAGAGAGCTAATTTCCAATATTAGGAAGAAACAATCATCATTTTTTGGCCATTTAGTGAGAAGAGAACAGCTGGAATTTATTGTAACAACTGGGAAAATTGAGGGGCAAAGAGATAGAGGGAAGCAAAGAGAAGAAAATACCAGACAGCTTAAGAGAATGGCTCGGTAGAAGGTCAACAACAGAAATGATAAATAACTGTCATGATTGAAAGTTGTCAAGAGACATGATCACCTCCGCCAGCAGGCCTGGTACTTGATGAGGATGATGATTGTAACAGTTACTTTATACAAAGTCTCTATTAGCTTATTAAAGACTCTATTAGACTACTATTGTAATGGTTACTTTATATGAAGACTCTATTAGACTACTATTGTAATGGTTACTTTATATGAAGACTCTATTAGACTACTATTGTAATGGTTACTTTATATGAAGACTCTATTAGACTACTATTGTAATAGTTACTTTATATGAAGACTCTAATAAGCTATATGGTAAATATAATTATTATTTTTGTTTTTCTCATTCAAAGACATTTGTATTGGCATCTTTATGACTATAGAATAGAAACCTCTTGTTAGTGCTGTCATCCTGCATCATATTGTGTTGCATATCATCCATGCCTCACTTCCATAGAGTAGAACATGTTCTGTGTACGTCTCTCTCTCTCACTCTCTCTCTGCGATCAGGGCTAAATCAGAGTAGGATTCCAGACTCTCACATGAAGTCAGCTGTCAGGTTAAGTATGTTGATCGCCCCCACAGACAGAACATCACAATTAGAGTCTGCCAGATCCACTCCGATTGAACACCCGTTAAAACGTTGCACTGTGTTCTGCTCCAGTGGCCCAGTGCATCCGATTTCAGCCAGCATTTTATTCAGGTTTGCTTTCCTTAGCCTTTGATTGTCCCCAATCTTCCTGCAAGGCAACAGATGATCTTTTCTGTAGGGGGATTCTGTCCTTAGATGGTCGGCCCTCCCAGGTTTACGAGCACCATCTGCCCGAGTCACTAGAGGTGACTAACACAGACATGCATGTAGATCTAATAAATAGGTATTTTTGGGGTTATTTCTCAGACCTCAATTTTTTTCAGATATAAATTATAAAGTTTGTTGTTTTGAGGGTACTGAATCCTTATAAAATAATGAGGAAGAGACAATATTTATTGGACATGTCATGGAAAAAAAAGGCATTGAGAATACTATAACATGGGCAGATGAATGGAAATAATACCATCATAAGAAACAGATAATCAAATCAATCAGAAGACCACAAGCCCCAAATCAGGATGCCTTTCATAATATGAATAGATGTGAACAAGTTGTCATTATACACCTCAGGACAGGACAGGACACAATCGACTCCACAGTCACATATATACAAAATTCAAGATCGGCACCTCAACTACTTGTACATGTGGACAGGCACCCCAGACTGCTGAACACATACTTCAAGACTGCACTGAATATAGTAGACTGAGGAAAATCCATTGTCCCATAGATACAACACTATAGACAAAACTATATGGGCCACTGCAAGAATTACAAAAGACAGTAAAATGTATACAGGAAACGACATTGCAGATATAGACAATACTTCATGTGAACGAAAGAAAGATAGATAGAATGGAAAGAAGAGCTATAGAAAACCCAGGGAAAAAAATATTGAGCAGGTTATCGAAATGACATAATAAAAGATCACTCACTGAAATTATTATTTTTTATTTATTTAAGTTTCTCTTGGCTGTACTCCAATTTTTCATCCCCAGGTTGGACCTGATATTCGTGCAGTCTGAACATGGTTACAGAAGTTGTAAATACTTAGTGTTAAAAGTGATATATAAAAAAAATAGACATTTTAGTTCTGTTAGGTTGGCAATGTCAGGTCATGTTATTGTAGACAGGAAAGCAGACAAGAAGACATTTAGACTTAGAGGAGACATGGATGACACCATGTTTAGATGGGACACGAAGATTTCGATGGGACATGAATGTTTAGATGAGACATGAAGGTTTACATGGGACATGAAGGTGTAGATGGGACATGAAGGTGTAGATGGGACATGAAGGTTTACATGGGACATGAAGGTGTAGATGGGACATGAATGTTTAGATGAGACATGAAGGTTTACATGGGACATGAAGGTGTAGATGGGACATGAAGGTTTACATGGGACATGAAGGTGTAGATGGGACATGAAGGTGTAGATAGGACATGGAGGTTTAGATGAGACTTGAAAGTTTAGATGAGACATGAAGGTGTAGATGGGACATGAAGGTGTAGATGGGACATGGAGGTGTAGATGGGACATCAAGGTTTAGATGGGACATGGAGGTTTAGATGAGACTTGAAAGTTTAGATGAGACATAAAGGTGTAGATGAGACATGATGGTGTAGATGAGACATGAAGGTTTACATGGGACATGAAGGTGTAGATGGGACATGAAGGTGTAGATGGGACATGGAGGTGTAGATGGGACATGAAAGTTTAGATGGGACATGTGTAGATGGGACATGAAGGTTTAGATGGGACATGAAGGGGTAGATGGAACATGAAGGTTTAGATGGGACATGAAGGTGTAGATGGGATATGAAGGTTTAGATGGGACATGAAGGTGTAGATGGGACATGAATGTTTAGATGGGACATGGAGGTGTAGATGGTACATGAATGTTTAGATGGGACATGGAGATGTAGATGGTACATGAATGTTTAGATGGGACATGGAGGTGTAGATGGTACATGAATGTTTAGATGGGACATGGAGGTGTAGATGGGACATGGAGGTGTAGATGGTACATGAATGTTTAGATGGGACATGGAGGTGTAGATGGGACATGGAGGTGTAGATGGTACATGAATGTTTAGATGGGACATGGAGGTGTAGATGGGACATGGAGGTGTAGATGGTACATGAATGTTTAGATGGGACATGGAGGTGTAGATGGGACATGGAAGTGTAGATGGGACATGAAGGTTTAGATGAGACATGAAGGTGTAGATGGTACATGAATGTTTAGATGGGACATGGAGGTTTAGATGGGACATGGATTTGTAGATGGGACATGAATGTTTAGATGGGACATGGAGGTATAGATGGGACATGGAGGTGTAGATGGGACATGGAAGTGTAGATGGGACATGAAGGTTTAGATGGGACATGAAGGTGTAGATGGTACATGAATGTTTAGATGGGACATGGAGGTTTAGATGGGACATGGAGGTGTAGATGGGACATGAATGTTTAGATGGGACATGAAGGTGTAGATGGTACATGAATGTTTAGATGGGACATGAAGATGTAGATGGGACATGAAGGTTTAGATGGGATGTGAAGGTTGACATGAAACATGAGGGTTTAGATGGGACATGAATGTTTAGATGGGACATGAAGGTGTAGATGGTACATGAATGTTTAGATGGGACATGAAGGTGTAGATGGGACATGAAGGTTTAGATTGGACATGAAGGTTTAGATGGGACATGGAAGTGTAGATGGGACGTGAAGGTTGACATGAAACATGATGGTTTAGATAGTACATGAAGTTTATATGGGAGGTTAAGGTGGGACATGAAGGTTCAGATGGGAGATGAATGTTTGGATTTGACATGGACGTTTAGATGAAAGAGTTTCTACAAAAATACAAAAAAAGACAACCATTCAAAAAATATTCATCATGCAGAATATTTTTAAAAACTTGATATAAATAATAACAAATTAGGAAAACTCTGCAGTATAAGTTATACAAGAACAAAGGTATTGGGACAAGTTTAGGAAAAGGCACAAACAATAAGAGCCTTGGTGGCTAAGTGGTTAGTGTGCTCGCTTCCTGACCAGAGGGGTCCAGGTTCGATACCCAGCAGTTGTGGATTTTTTTTTGGGACTGACAAGGCTACGAGGTTCACCTAGCTTCTAAAAATGGGTACCAGATATTTTTCTGGGAAGTAAAAGCGGCCTGGCGTGATACCGACCACATCACCCAAAAATGTGCCGTGGTCATAGAAAAAATGGTCACTAACACCATATTCCTCATACGCCTAGCAAGGCGTGGAGGGTACCTTTACTTACTTTTTACAAACAATAAGAGAAAATATTAGACCGTCTTTAAAAAAAAAAAAAAAAGGTAAAATACCCCCATCACGCCAAGTGGCGTATAGGGAATATGGTGTACCATATGTATAAAGTGACCTTAAATTTTACAGAACTTCAGCACGTGATTTTTGGGGTAATGTGGTCGGTATTACGCCGGTGCCGCTTCACTTTCCCAGAAAAAAATGCGGTACCCATTTAAGGCTGGGTGAACCCGGAAGCCGTCGATTGGGATAACCGTCTTCAAATGAGTACATTAAACATTGGAATGAATTCAAGACTCCAGGTGCAGTGAAATAAGAGAAATTGCGGTGACACTGACAATATGACAGGAAGAACAAGAGGGGCAGGGTGGTCTAGAGGTATGACATCGGTCTCTGAGCAGGAAGGTCCCAGGTTCCACGCACGTCCACCATAAGCAGTTGAACATTTTTACTTCGAATTCCAGCTTTATCATCCACTGGTGACGGTGACGAACAAAATGTCCCGTGCGCAATCTGTACATGTTAATGAACCCTTCCTTGTCAGTTTAAAGTCGAAGAGAGTAGGCCCAAAATAGTCACTGCCTGGGACAATATTGTTAGAGAAATCTGAAGATGTTGTGGCTTGACCATCAGCTAAATGAATGGCTCAGGCAAAAGCAGCTTTCCAAAAAATTAAGAATATACTATGCATTCCATTTTTGACAATAGAAACAAGAAAAAGAGTTCTTAAATGTTATGTAGAGCCAGTCTTAACATATGGATGTGAATCATGGACAATAGGACAACAGACAAGAAAATCACTGGAGTCTGTAGAAATGTGGTTTTACAAAAGAATGTTGAGAGTACAGTGGACAGCTAAGAAGAGTAATGAAAACTTTCTGAAAGAGGCCAAAGCAAAAAGAGGGCTAATTTCCAATATTAGGAAGAAACAATCATCATTTTAAGGTCATGTAACGAGAAGAGAACAACTGGAATATATTGTGACAACTGGAAAAATTGAGGGACAAAGAGATAGAGGGAAGCAAAGAGAACAAATAACAGACAGTTTAAGAGAATGGCTTGGCAGAAGGTCAACAGCAGAAATGATAAATACTGTCGAGATCGAAAGTAGTGGAGAGACATGATCACCTACGCCAGCAGGCCGGGTACTTGATGATGATGACCGTCAGCTAGGACACAATGTAAATTCGGCCACATAAAGGGTGCACGCTAGGAAACAGAAAGAAGAAATAGACATACAGTGGGCACAAAAATATAATTAGACAATCATAAAGGAGACAGAAGGAAGGTACCAACATAAGGAGTATTGCTATATTTATGAGTGTGCATGCCATGAGAAAACTACATTCCCCTCATTCTTAAGATTTATATTTCAGTGCAGTGGTTCTAATGTGTGACACATTAAAAAAAAAAGATATGAATATTCTAGAACAGCTCATTTCTGTGCCACTGTTAATTCAGTTCAATAATGTTTATAATAAGAATTTTAACTCATAAATTTAACCTCATCAGGTATAAAATAATCATATTTTAACCACAAAAATGGTAAAAGTTTAGGTTATTGTGTCTTCTATAATATATTTTAATGTACCAAAGCAGATTTATTTATATTCAAGTTGTTGTTTCACATCAGAAATAATAGAAAGACACAGAAAATTATACCAAAATAAGGATATCAAAAGCAAGAGGAGCTTTCATTGCACTGGGAAACATGGGAATTCAAAGAAATTAGGTTAAATACAAAAATAAAAATGTTCAACTGAAATTTTAAGTCGGTCCTATTATATGGCTGTGAAACATGGAGAACAACAAAATTGACAATCATAAAGATACTGACTTTCATTAATGGATGCTTACGCAGAATAAAAGGATGGAAGTGGCAGGATAAAATCACTAACATAGAATTATGGAAATTTACCAGTCAAATACCAGTGGATAAAGAGATACAGCGAAGACGATGGCGCTGGATAGGACACACACTACGGAAGCCAACTGAGAGTATTACACAATATGCCCTTTTTTGGAATCCCCAGGGGAAAAGACAAAGAGGAAGACCAATGAATTCTTGGAGAAGACAAGAAGCAGAGATGAAGATGATGGGGAAGACATGGAATGATCCTTTAAAAATGGCAAAAAAAACAGAATGACTTGGAAAATGTTTGTTGAAGACCTATGCTCCACTGGGAGCTAAAAAGGTAGAAGAAGAAATAATAAAACTACAAAAATGTCATCAACATACAGCTCAGACATACACCATCAATGGTAATATGTGTCGTAAAGATAGTATTTTACAGCTCAGAAAGATTCGGCTTCTCGTCTAATTTGTTCGCCCATTACGTAGGCCTGGGTGTATTGTGTCGCTAGTTGACGACAACGCTGTTATATTTCCGCCTTTCGGGCCCGGCACATCCATTTTCAGCATGGCTAGATATGCGTAACAACCTAGCCCGAACAGCGGCCCATATTTCCGTTTCCACAACCAAAGGTTCTTCAGTGTCCACGAGCCCACACTTGACCTGTTTTTCGCCGCTACCAAAGAGGGGTTAGACATCAGGGTCACCCTACCCACAGACTAGGGGAGGGAATTGCCACGAAGAGAACACGGATCCGAAGTGAAAAATCCCCACCGCCGATCTCTGCGATCCGAACCCGTCACCTTTCTTTAACACAAACAGCAGAGATAGACACAAGATGCAACAAAGCTTGTCAAATCAGTGGACAGTTATCACCACTATTGTCCAACAGGGAAATAACTCTGAAGGCAAAACGGGCACTCCACAATACAATCTTAATCCCAACGTTGTGTTGCCAATGCCAGGCCTGGACCCTAGATGCAAGAACAATAAGAAAAATAACCTCTACTGTGATGAAATGTGTTAGGCGAATGACAGGAAACAACCTGAGAGATACGATCAGAAATGATGAAATGAGAAAAAAGCTAGGAATAACCCCCGCCATAGATTATATAAAGAAACAATAGATACAGTGGTTTGGCCACGTGACAAGACAAAAAGATAAAAACACAACCGGCCCTCAATAAACGTTGCGAGAACACCAAGCCCAAAGGCCGACAGCGAAAAAGATGGATTGACGGAATATTAGAAACACCAGGAAACATAACAGCAGCAGAGGCGAACAGAAGAGCAAAAGACCGCAAATTATATCTCCCCTCGACGCTGAAAGGCAGATGAAGAAGGAAAGAAGAAGAGCTCTTTTGTTCAAGAAACCGACTTATTACCTCTAGACCACTCATTCCCGAAGGTCGTGGTTCAATTCTCAAATAAGATTTTTTTTTTTTCTGAGAAACGCGGCTTAAAGGTTTTCTCAGCGTCCGAAAATGGGTTTCATAAACGTTATCTTTATGGCGGCCTGTCGTTATACCGACCACGTCACTCATACATTCAGTCTTTAGGCTTTGAAAAATATAAACACTGAGATCATGTTCCACGTGGAGGGAACCCATGTGTCACTTCTTTTGTTGGCTCAATCGTGAGGACACCGGGAACATCGAGGTCCTTGACTAACTTGAACAGAACTACACAGAAAAGATACAATTTTCTTCTTTCCTTCTGTTTTTTATTATTTTTTTTTCTTTTGCATCTAGTGTAGGGGAACTTTGCAGTCTTTTGCTCTTATCTTCTGCTGCTGTTATGTTTTCTAGTGTCCCTAATATCCCGTCAATAATTTCACATCTCCTTTCTGACAGTCAATTGATATCTCCTTTCTGACAGTAATTTGACATCTTTTAAGGTGGTTATTTAACAATTCTCTGACAGCTATTTGACATGATTATTCTGAAACATTGTCAATTCTTTTTAACGCATGTCTTCTTCTTTTTAACACATTCTTGTTAGCACTTGTTCTCTTCTTTTTTAACACCTCCTTTTGAGGCACATTTACTCTTCTATTTGTCCTCCTTCTATCCATTCCTCATTTTTGCGATATCATCTTTTTATTATTACCCGGAGCGAGCCGCCCTTTCTCCAATGGTACGTCCTTTCTCCGCCTATGCATGTAGGTAATGAGACAATTAAATTAAACGCATCTGCTGACCGACGTGTCAACGAGTTTTCGCGCCATCTGCAGGCTTCTCACGTCTAGCCTTTCACCGAACAGACGCACGTGCAAACAGCGCGTGACTTGCGCGTGTATTTTCTTGTCCGATTCACATGGTAAACAAACAATACAGCCTTGACACTGGTTAATATGGCTGTTTATTCCGTTGTTCTCATACTTCCGGTGATAAATCGTGCTTGTTGCTTTTATATAATAAATAGTATTCTATGTCTCGTGCGATAAATACAGCGTTTGGAAATAATAAACACAACTCTAACGTGTGTCAAATAATCAGAAAAATATCATCACGGCTATCCAACAATAACACGAGGCAAAACGGGAACCCATCAACACAATCTTTACCCCAACGTAGTTCTGCCAATGCCAGACCTGGACATAGACTCCAGAGCAATAAGAACAATAACAAATACCAAAAGTGAGTGTGTTAGGCGAATGATAGGAAAGTCTGAGAGGTAAGGTCAGAAATAAGAACTGAGAAAAAAAAACTAGAAACAAACCCAGTCATATAAATTATAAAGAAACACATAGGACTGGTTGGCTGCGAGATAAGACAGAAAGATCAAAACACAACGAGCTTTTAATAAACCTTGTGAAAACGTCAAACTCAAGCGCCGACCACGAAAAAAAAATAGATTGATGGAATATCAGAAACACTAAGTAAAATAGCAGTAGCATGGACCAACAGAAGAGTAAAAGACCCCAAACGAATACTCTTCTCGACTCTGAAAGGCAAATAGAAAGGCAAGAAAAAAGAACAGGGCTCTTCTCTTTCCTCTCAAGATCATATCTTAAGTCCAGAGAAAGGGCGTTGAAATATTTGATGATAACTTCTGCGCTTGGTCGATTATTACTTTTCCTCGCTCACTTTTAAAAGAAATGTTAAGAGGTCATAAATGCGTTGTGTTATAGTTGACGTCATGCTGTGTTGTCTGTGTCTTTCAGCCCGGTACGGTATCGGATTGTCTCCTCTCTTCTAACCCTACACGTCTGACCAGGCTGGTTAATCTCTTGGCGGGTGGGGGGGGGGGGGGGGTTGTCATCATCATCATTGAGTGCCGTTTCCACATCGAAGGTTGGCTGCCATGTAGCGCCATCCCGCTCTGTCTCTTGTCTTGTTTTGATGGTACAGGTTGTCTGTCATAGGGAACAAGGAAATAATTGCAATGCTGCGGTAAAGCTGGGAGCAAGGAGCCAGTGATGGGGAGTGTTAGACACTCCCTGTCTGTCATAGGCTGACTTGTCCATTTTTTTATGTTACTCGTCCACGTTAGTCTTGGGTCTGCCTCTTTTACCGTGTATTTTCCCTTCCAAGATTACTTTTAGCAGGCTGCTGTGTCTTTTAACATGCCCCAAAAATCTCATTTTCTTAGTTTTAGTTATATGACCTTTGGCGTGACCCTGACTTAAGGTGGTGGCAAGCAGACCTGATTTATAGCTTGTTTCATAAGTCTTGCCCAACTTTAAAAATCAATATCTTTTAAACTGCTTTTTGTAATTTTTTCAAAATTGCATGTATAGTTATAATGATTAGAACCCAACAGGGAATTAATTTCATTAAAAACAAACATTTGGTTATTATTATTGCTTATTTGATTTATATAAATTTATAACGACCCATTGATGTAGTCAAAACTTAGTGTTTACAGTATTTAAGTTAAAAATAGCGATTACAAATCCATACACGCTCAAATTTACGATTTTGCACGCTTTCCGCGTGAGTCTATTGACACAATTAGACACTTGTAGTAAACACGAGACATTGTGTGTTCCATTTCCGTTAATTCGGCGGCGTAACGTGGAACAATAACATTTATCATGAGTCTTAAAATGAAATTCTGCAGTTTACAAAACATCGCAATAAAAATGTATGACTATTTTTGCAAAGAGGCTAAACGAGGAAGATTATTTCATTCTTTAGAAAACCCTGAGAATAGGACAAGACACATTTTGGATTTATCTAAACAGTCATTTAATCGCTGGATTCAAGCACGTGACCGTCAATGTTCAAAATATACAAAATCACAAGGAAGGGCAAAAATGTTGGATAATTTCGACAGCGAACTTATTAGAAGTGAAATTCGCAAAATGTTGGGTATGAATGAAACTGTTACAATAAGAAAATTAAAAGTATCGCTGAAAAAGAACAACAGTATTGAAATATCAAAGTCTACATTATGGAGGAATGTGATGCTGCAGGCTTTACATTCAGAAAGTATTCCAATGGACGAAACATCATCTGTGAGAAGCCACATATAGTAGTCATGAGAAGCAAGTACTTACGTGAAGTAAAAGAGGTGCGCAAGCAAGGTTATGATATTGTGTACTTGGATGAAACATGGATCAATGCTCACCACACTAACCAAAGGGAATGGCAATCATCAGATGGAAAGATTAAGAGATTAATACCTAGCAGCAAAGGACAGCGCTTGATAATTGCTCATGCAGGTAGTCGACAACATGGACTAATACAGAATGCAGAGCTCATTTTTCTTTCAAAATCCATAGACAATCGGGATTATCACTCTGAGATGAATGGTCACATATTTAGACATTGGATTGAAAATTCTGTTCTCCCATCACTAGATCGACCATCTTGCCTAATAATAGACAATGCAGCGTACCACAACATTGTTGCACTTGAAGATAAAGTCCCGACGTCATCCAGTACAAAAGATGCTATTAAGATATGGCTCACAAAGGAGCACATACAATTTAATAACATGTACTTAAAACCTGAATTACTATCTCTAGTAAAGCAAAAACAGAGGACAAAGATTTTTCAAATAGATAAGATTATCCAAGAGCACGGCCATATAAGTTTGAGGCTGCCACCTTAGCATGCTCATTTAAATCCAATAGAACTAATCTGGGCAAAATTAAAAGGACAAGTGGCAGATGAAAATACAACATTCAAAATATGCGATGTAAAGACTCTTGCTAATCTCGCTTTTTTTTTTTTTTTTTTTTTTTTTTTTTTTTCCACTCAGTGATTTATATTTCCTCCCGCACTCATATAATGAAGAGGCAGGAGATTTGTTTGTTTAAATCGTTTCATCATCGTGGATCCCTGGGCGTTGCCTTTATTTCATCTACTGTTAGTACTCTTAAATTACCTAAACTAATTTCTAAATGTTAGTAAAGGATTAATTACGGTTAATGGACATTGGTTCTTTTGAATTTAATTATAATAATAAATAAAGTCTATCAACAAAGTTACAGTTTTAAAGAATGACATTGATGAATGGTACATGCATTAAAAAGTGGACATTTAACAAGCATTTAAGGTGACAAAGTTTACATTTTGAACTAAAGCTATCTGTAAAACATACAATTAAAAATCAATCAATTATAATCCATATGTGCATGAAAAATCCATAATTAAAGGACCTATTTTATTTTAGCTAGGTTGGGGGGGGGGATGGGTCTGCCTTCATTCGCTCTCTCATTCTCTCTATGATGGACATTTGTTTTCTCATGTTTATGTGTAGGATGGGTCTGCCTTCATTCGCTCTCTCATTCTCTCTATGATGGACATTTGTTTTCTCATGTTTATGTGTAGGATGGGTCTGCCTTCATTCGCTCTCTCATTCTCTCTATGATGGACATTTGTTTTCTCATGTTTATGTGTAGGATGGGTCTGCCTTCATTCGCTCTCTCATTCTCTCTATGATGGACATTTGTTTTCTCATGTTTATGTGTAGGATGGGTCTGCCTTCATTCGCTCTCCCATTCTCTCTATGATGGACATTTGTTTTCTCATGTTTATGTGTAGGATGGGTCTGCCTTCATTCGCTCTCTCATTCTCTCTATGATGGACATTTGTTTTCTCATGTTTATGTGTAGGATGGGTCTGCCTTCATTCGCTCTCTCATTCTCTCTATGATGGACATTTGTTTTCTCATGTTTATGTGTAGGATGGGTCTGCCTTCATTCGCTCTCCCATTCTCTCTATGATGGACATTTGTTTTCTCATGTTTATGTGTAGGATGGGTCTGCCTTCATTCGCTCTCCCATTCTCTCTATGATGGACATTTGTTTTCTCATGTTTATGTGTAGGAACATCTATGATGGACATTTGTTCTCTCATGTATATGTGTAGGAACATCTATGATGGACATTTGTTTTCTCATGTATATGTGTAGGATGGGTCTGCCTTCATTCGCTCTCCCATTCTCTCTATGATGGACATTTGTTTTCTCATGTTTATGTGTAGGAACATCCATGATGGACATTTGTTCTCTCATGTATATGTGTAGGAACATCTATGATGGACATTTGTTTTCTCATGTATATGTGTAGGAACATCTATGATGGACATTTGTTTTCTCATGTATATGTGTAGGAACATCTATGATGGACATTTGTTTTCTCATGTATATGTGTAGGAACATCTATGATGGACATTTGTTTTCTCATGTATATGTGTAGGAACATCTATGATGGACATTTGTTTTCTCATGTATATGTGTAGGAACATCTATGATGGACATTTGTTTTCTCATGTATATGTGTAGGAACATCTATGATGGACATTTGTTCTCTCATGTTTATGTGTAGGATGGGTCTGCCTTCATTCGCTCTATCATTCTCTCTATGATGGACATTTGTTCTCTCATGTATATGTGTAGGAACATCTATGATGGACATTTGTTTTCTCATGTATATGTGTAGGATGGGTCTGCCTTCATTCGCTCTATCATTCTCTCTATGATGGACATTTGTTTTCTCATGTATATGTGTAGGAACATCTATGATGGACATTTGTTTTCTCATGTATATGTGTAGGAACATCTATGATGGACATTTGTTCTCTCATGTATATGTGTAGGAACATCTATGATGGACATTTGTTCTCTCATGTTTATGTGTAGGATGGGTCTGCCTTCATTCGCTCTATCATTCTCTCTATGATGGACATTTGTTTTCTCATGTATATGTGTAGGAACATCTATGATGGACATTTGTTTTCTCATGTATATGTGTAGGAACATCTATGATGGACATTTGTTTTCTCATGTATATGTGTAGGAACATCTATGATGGACATTTGTTTTCTCATGTATATGTGTAGGAACATCTATGATGGACATTTGTTTTCTCATGTATATGTGTAGGAACATCTATGATGGACATTTGTTCTCTCATGTATATGTGTAGGAACATCTATGATGGACATTTGTTCTCTCATGTATATGTGTAGGAACATCTATGATGGACATTTGTTTTCTCATGTATATGTGTAGGAACATCTATGATGGACATTTGTTCTCTCATGTATATGTGTAGGAACATCTATGATGGACATTTGTTTTCTCATGTAGCCTATATGTGTAGGATGGGTCTGCCTTCATTCTCTCTATGATGGACATTTGTTTTCTCATGTATATGTGTAGGAAAATTTGTGGTTCGTAAGTTCGTTCTCTGAATTTCGTTTCATTGCGACAGACCCATACTAGGTATCTAAAATAGGAAAGTAGAGAAACTAAAGTGTTGTGGTGTTCTGGTGTCGTGTTTGGTATCGTGTTTAGCATTATCGCTCTATGTATGTCTACTTTGTGTTTGGTATATGTTTGCAGTGTGTCATGTAGTGCTTGGATTGTTGGTGTGATGGTTGGGCATCTGTAGTATATGTGTTCTTCGTTTGCTTGTGTGTTTGTGTTGCACATTTGGCATTTGTCTCCTTGTTCCAGTGGTGTCGTATTAAACAGAAGTCGGTAAGCGACTTCTCTCTCCTTTGGAGTAACAACTGGGTTGTGCAGGTTCTGGAACGTGCCACTGTAGTTTTGGATGTTGTGTGGGTAACCCCATTTGATCCTTCGTTGTAGTGGTGGGGCTTGTTGTTTTATTAATTTTTGGTATATGTGTTTTGTTGTCTGGTGCATGAGGTGTTCACTTCCTTGTATGGCTTTTATGCACGACTTGTAGAAAGCAGGTATGTTCCCGTAATGGTGTGGGCTTGCGTTGTTGATTTTTGTGTACTTGATGAGCCTGAGTCCCATGTAGTAATGGGCGAAAGGGTAGCTGTGTGGTCGTTGAACGATGCGTCCCACATGGCCGATTCTGAAGGCTTTTATTTTGGAGTGTATGTCTTGGAGAGCGATTCCCCCGTCGTGTTTGCTTTGGATCAGTGTTTCGTGTTTTATGTTGTGTCTGACGTTTCGGAAAATGAACCTGTTGATGTGCTTGTTGATTTCGTGAGTAATGTGACGAGGTGGATCGAGGACTGTGACAGTGTAGAGTAGCTTGGGTACGATGATGTTGTTGACAATGATACTTCTGCCGAAGATAGTGGATGTTTTGTGTTGATATCTCAGCAGGGTATCGGTGATTTTTGTGGTTAGAGCCTGCCATGTGGGTTTGCTTATCTTGGGGTTGCACGGGAAGGTGATGCCGTACACCGTCATGACGTCGACAGATGTCAGTCCTAAAGGAAAATCCTTTTTGTTCTGCCACCTGCCGATCCCCATGATGGATGACTTTTTCACGTTGATCTTCGCCCCGCTGCTGTTACCGAAGTCTGTGTATGCTTGAATGATGTTTGTTATTGAGCGGTCGTTTGTGGGGAAGAAAATGGTGTCGTCGGCGTATGCGATGGCCTTCCGTTGTCCTACTCCTGGTATAAAGGTGCCTCCGATGGATTCGTCTTTCCTTATTTTTTCGAGTAGTGGTTCTAAGGCAAGGATGTAGAGCAGCGGAGATAGAGGGCATCCCTGTCGGACGGACCTGGTTAGT
Source organism: Megaustenia siamemsis (assembly GCA_032433765.1). Taxonomy (NCBI): domain Eukaryota; kingdom Metazoa; phylum Mollusca; class Gastropoda; order Stylommatophora; family Ariophantidae; genus Megaustenia; species Megaustenia siamemsis. The sequence continues at coordinate 68,359,396 of JAVIAB010000117.1, forward strand.
GTGAAGGAGTCAGTGAGTGTGTGATTGACGAGGACTTTGCTCTCAGGTCTGGAATACAGGATTTGAATCCATCGTCTGAAGTTTTCTCCTATGTTGCCGTTGTGCAGTGTCTTGTGTAGGTAGGAGTGTGAAACCTTGTCAAATGCCTTTTCCTGGTCTAGGGACAGGATCTACGATTGCACGTTTCTTTCGTGTGTGTATGTGATGATGTCTCGTATGAAGTGGGTGTGGTTGGTTATGTTCCTGCCTTGGATGCTGCACTGTTGGTCTTCGTGGACAAGTGATGGCATGAACGGTTTTAGCTTGTTCGTCAACGTCTTGGTGAGTATTTTGTAATCCACGTTGAGCAGCGATATCGGTCTGTAGTTTGTTAGTTGTGTTATTTCGCTGTTGTTCTTTCGGAGTAGTGTGATGTACGACTCGTTCAGACTTGGAGGTAGATGCCCTTTATCAAAGGAGTCCTTGAACACCTTCAGTAGAAGTGGGCCTAAGGCGGGGAGGAAATGTTGGTAGAACTCCGTGGTGAGTCCGTCCGGTCCTGGTGTCTTATTCTTATGCATAGATTGCACCGCCGTCGTGATGTCCGCGAGTGTTATCTCTACATCCAGTGTTTGTTTGTCCGCCTCCGTTAGTTGTTTGGTGTGCTCCTTGTACTCGCCTTGAACGTGCGATTGAGGTGTTTCTTCAGTATACAACTGTCTGTAATATTCCTCGAATGCTTGGACGATATTTGTTGTTTCTGTCTGTGTGTTGCCTTCCGAGTCTACGATCTTCTTGATGTATCTGCTACTTTGAATGTGTTGCTCTATGTCCAGGAATTGTTTGTTGGCTGCCTCCTGGGTGGTTGTTGTTTGCCGTGCGCGCGTTAGCGCCCCCTGGTATCTGTACTGTGTGTATCGCTCCAGTTCCTCTTCTAGTAGGGTGATGTGTGGGCCGTGTTTGTCCACTTGTTTTGCCAGTCGTAGGGCTTCTTGCAGCATTTTTTCCTCTCGTTGCCTATGTTTGCTTATTTGTGACGCCATTACCATTGTTGTTTTCCGTATTTGGCTTTTCAGCAGCTCCCATTGTGTTTGTATGTCGTCTGTTTCTTGGTCGCTTGTATATCGTTGAATGAGTTTCGATGTGACTTCTACGTAGGTGTTGTTGTGTAGTAGTGTGTTGTTGAATTTCCAATGTGGTGATTTTTGTTTCCCTCTTCTTCTTGTGTCGTTGATGGCTACGAGGACCCCTTTGTGGTCAGTGAAGTGGAGCGTCTCGTCCAGGTGTTGGATCCGACTGGTGTGTATTCCTGAAGTGACGTAGATGCGGTCGAGTCGCGCTGCTCTGCATTGGGCGTTGTTTTTGTGTGTAGTTTCTTTGCCTTGTGGGTTTCCGTGTCTGTAGGCGTCTGTCAGTTCGTGTTCGTTTATTATGTCGTATAGGGCGTCATGGCGCCTTGTATGTATGTTGTATGCGCCTCCCTCGACATCGTTTTTTGACAGGACGCAGTTGAAGTCGCCACCGAGGATGATCTTCTGTCCCGTGTACTTCCTTATTAATAGCTGTGAGAGGTCCTCGTAGAATTGTGGTTGCTGTTCTGGTGCTGGTGGTGCGTGGACGTTGACTACCGTGTATCGCTGCTCTGCGTCTTTTATTTCGATGATTGTCGTTCTGCCATCACTGTCCCTTTCTTTGGAAGTGATTTCCCATCTGTCGGAGGTCTGAAGGATGGCTGTTCCTGAACCTACACTCTGGACTGCCAAGCTGAAACAAGAGTGCCTTAGCCCTAACTGTGTAGTGATTTGTGATGCGTGTATGTCTGTGTGTATGTTTGTTTCTTGTATGAGGACGAAATCTGGTTTGTATGTGTATATTAAGTGTATGATGTTGTTTAATTTGGACCTTAGTCCCCTAACATTAACAGATAAGACCGTAAGTTCCGTTATTTTAGAAGAGTGAGAGGGTAGATCCTAAAATTTAGAGAGGAAATGATAATAACATATTACAAATTAAAATAATTACATGGATTTAGTTATGGTTTTCCTTGGACTTTTAAGAATTCCTGCCCATGATGGCGATGGCTCGTCTTCAGAGTCACTGGTATCCATGACCAGCTGGCCAGGTGTGGGCGGTTGGTCTGTCGTCTCCTCCTCGGTGTCAGTGGTTTTGTGCTGTTCTTGTTGTGTAGTGTCCTGTATCTCGTTGTCTGTGGTCATCTGTTGTGCTGCGTGGTCTGCGGTCTTCTTCCGGGCCAAGTGTTCTGTGGTTTGCTGTTTGGACAGTGGAGAGATTCCACTGCTCGATTTTGTGCCGCGTGGTCGTTTTTTCGCTAATCTCGCTTTATTAAATATAGACAAAGATTATTGGGCTAAATGTGAAGACCACGTCTTAAAACAGGAAGAGGAATATTGGAAAAAGGATGGTTTGTGGAATGTTCAACCCCAAACAGTTATTAATCTTTTAGACTCGTCTGATTCAGAATGAAAGTATATAGCCCCCACAATGTTGGCCCCTATATTACCTTAAATTATTTCAACAAACGGTCCTTTTCAGGACCACACAACTATGAAAATTGGACATACAGGTATACCTTGATATTATTATCGTCCGTCCTCGAACTGAGCAGACAATAATTATCCTGGTGTTTTGTTTTATCCAGTTATTTCCCCATTACGGCCACGCCTTTACCTAGTGAAAATTAATCGTAGACCAGCAACTACGGTAATTTCTATTCTTTAGGGCTTCACAATTTACAATTTTGACAAACATCAAAGAAATATCGCCGCTTTAAGAAAACTGCAGCTGCAAGATATTTGTTAAATATACATTTAAAGGGTCTTTTGCATTCTAATAACATTTGGAAAATTTCAAAAGTATTTAACAAACGGTTAGAGAGTAATAGCGTTTTGAAGTAGGGCATATGTTTTGAAACGAGCTATAGTCAGCTTCGCATTTTTATGCATTCATTTGCATTTCTTTGCCTTAACCCCTTTAGTCAATGATCTAAGTAATAGTATCTGATGCTGTTTTCCTGGGCAACTTCTCTGACAGCTGGTTTTACCAACATTGGAAAGACATGCCCGACCGCAGAATGAACAAGATGCATTTGTGGTGCCTATCTTCTTCTTCTTTCTCCTCCACCTTTTGTTTCCAGATTGTAACATAATCACTTCCTCGAATGTTGACGTGTTGGGTTATTGTATTTTGTTGTCAGTGTGCTCCGATCTGATGTCACATTTACCCTGTTTCTTTCGCTGATAACGATTTCACGGAATCATGCTATGAGTCGCCGGCCCCTGACAGCTTTTGTGCTATTGCATGACTTGGGCACCAACTCCAGACAAGACATCGTGGACTAGACACTCACCTCTTCTTCTTCTTCTTCTTCTTGTGCCGTTCAGCTCCCTGTGGAGTATAGGTCTTCAACAAACACTTTCCAAGTCGTTCTGTTTCTTGCCATTTTTTTAAGTTCATTCCGTGACTTCCCATTCATTATCATCTCTGCTTCCATCTGTCTTCTCCAAGAATATTTTGGTCTTCTTCTTTGTCTTTTTCCTTGCGGGTTCCAGAAAAGGGCATATTGTTTAATACACTCAGTTGGCTACCGCAGTGTGTGCTGTCCAGTGCCATCGTCTTCGCTGTATCTCCTTATCCACTAATATTTGACTAGTACTTTTCCATAATTCTATGTTAGTGATTTTGTCCTTCCATTTTCGTCATTTTATTCTGCGCAAGTATTCATTAATGAAGGTCTGTATCTTCATGATTGTTATTAGGCACTCACCTCTGCCGAGGGCATATGTCTACGACTCCACATATTGTGTGTTTATGTGTAGTAGACTTCAGAACATTGTCCTGTGAATTGTACAGAGATCTAAGAACGAAAAATCTCCCCCCCCCCCCCCCCCCCCCCCCCTTTTTTTTTTTTAAACTAGATACATCGTGACGCACTTCAGACGACCTTCTCCCAGGGTCACCATACGGTCTCATGTCTCCACACACATTCTTATATTCGAGGATTAAATTACCGCCCGAGAGAAATTTTCAAAATAAACGCGAATTTCAGGATACAGGACCTGTGCATTTTTTTTTTTTTTTTTTAGTTTCCTGGCTTTTAAATTACAAATGCTTTGATATTTTCCACGGTTCTCAGACAAACATAAATTCCTTTGTTATAATTACGTATCATTCACGTTGCTATGGAACGCTTATTTCGCTAACACGGGTCTTCATTTCCTGTTTCTTTTTCTTACCTCTTGATGGTCGGTCAGAGTAATTTGACTTCTATTTAACTATCTGAAGTCGGACGACTTCGCGTTTATCAATAACCTTTAGATGTTGTTATTTTATGGTTTGAATGGGTCGGAATGTGTCCTCACTTTTTCGTTTCAAATGCGGTGGCTTTTAAATTTTAATAACCTTTTGACAAGATTCAGCCCAAATTAGGGATTCACGATAGAAATTAATATCTCAGTATAGTGTAGTGTAGCGTAGTGCGGTGCGGTTCATTGCAGTTCAGTATAGTGTTGTACTTAACTATATATATTTATATAAGCTTACCATATGATGAACAGCAAGACATTTCGTCTGAAAAAGCCTGCCGTTTTAATGGGAAAAAATGAGGAATTGTTACACATCTATCGGTAGGCTAAGGCGATCATGTCCTTCCACAATCTTCTGTCTACAGTGCATCGTATCAGTTATGTTGTTGACTGTTTGCCATGCCATGACACCAAGCTATACAGTATTTTCTCTCTTTGTCGTCCGCGATCTCTCTTTCCTTTTATTTTGCCAGTTGGAACCAAGTATTCCAACTTTCCTCTTCTCATGATGTGCCCGAAAAATGTTGATTGCTTTTTTCTGATGTTTTTTAGGAGTTCCCTTTTTGTGTTGGCCTCTTTGAGAATTTCCTCATTTGTCTTTTTAGCTGTCCATGGAACTTTTAACATTCTTCTGAGAAATCCCATCTCTGTGGCCTCCAATCGTCTTTCATTTGTTTGTCTACTGTCCATGATTCGCTTCCATAGGTCAGAATTGGTTCTATATAGCACCGATGAACTCTCTTTCACATTTCTATTGACATAGATTTGTTGCATAAGATATTTTTCATTTTCTGAAATGCTATTTTGGCCTGAGCTATTCAGCTTCTTATTTCCGTGGTGCATCTTCCATCCGATGTTATTATTGTGCCCAAGTATTTGACGCGTTGCACTTGTTTCAAATTTGTCCTTTTACACAGAAAAGCAGAATATTTCATCATGGTGCTTATAGCTATTATTTTATATATAATAAGATGATAACTGGGGAACTGGTTCGTCTAGAGGTAGTGAATCATATGAAGAAAAGGTATGTTTTACAGCGCTCATAAAAAATGACAAATAAACAAGAACAACAAAGAACAATATATGGTCCGAAGCAGAATCGAACCCGTACTCCTTGGCACTGCGCCTTGCCACGAGAAGCCGAACGCTATGAAACACTGTCACTCCGCTACTTAAAAATTAGCTATCGTGGACGATGTCTTTAACGCAGGTGTTCTCATGACTACAGCATAGGGTTACGATCACAGCTCGGGAATAACTTGTGTTCCTGTATTTTCCTATTAAGGCAAGTATCTCCTAGGGCTGAATAGTTGTGTTCCAGACAAACATTTATAGGACGAAACTGCACGAATAGTAGTTATTATACTGGAGACAAATAATAAATGAATATTATTATAGAGGGAAACTTCCGAGTCGATAATTCAATGAATCATAGGAGGAAGATGTATGTCTCTGGACAGGAAAAACTCGGGTTCAAGGCACACCAGAACGGTGGTGATTTGTCAAAAGTGGGAAAATGAATCCGTAATTAATTTATGACGTTACCATCCCTTGATCTCTTGGGTAATGAGATCCTATGTCTAGCCTTCTCGGATAACGGCAGTAAACAGGAGGTCCCGTGAACATTTGCACACGTTAAAGATCCCTTGACAGTAAAAATCTAAATGATCGGGTCATTAAAATAGCCGCTGCCTGGGCAAAATTCTCAGCATCCACCTAACCACAACATGGATCCCAGGCCGTGCTACGTAGTTCTCATGCACGTGGGCCTGGATTCTTCTCAGATTTTTCTCGAGTGGGGATGTCGGAGGACTCCTGGGTTCGTCCGGTGTGCCGTGATGATGATGATGATGATGATGATGATGATGTGATGATGATGATGATGATGATGATGATGATGATGATGATGATGATGATGATGATGATGATCCTAACAACAAACAACAATAAGACGAGAGTAAGCTGCCGGATTTAAGTTGAGTTGCGTGGTTGTGAGCACAGTGACCAGCTTCAATCTCAAAGGCCGCTCCATCAACAATCAAAACAGTTGGCAACATTTGTGACTGAACATGTCCTGTGTGTACATCACGAAGCTTATTTCTAACACTAGCATCTTATTAGAATAGTTGCTGGTTTGACGTCACCAAAAGTAAAACGTGATTTTTTTTTGTTCTTGACTCATTGTTTACGTTAATGGCATTATAGCAGATTCATGTTTTTCAGAGAAAAATGTCTTTCATAAGAAAAATTACATCTACTGAGATTAAATGTGTTAGACGAATGACAGGAAACAGCCTGAGAGATCAGATCAGAAATGAAGAACTGAGGAAATAAAAAAACTAGAATAACCTCCGTTATAGAATATATAAAGAAACAACAGATAAAATGGCTTGGCCGCGTGATGGGACAGAGATCAAACACAACACAACGAACTTTAAGTAAATGTCAATATAAGAGCGAAAGACCTCAACGTATATCTCCCCACGACGCTGAAAGGCAAATGATGAAAGAAAGAAGCAGTAGAAAAAGAAAGTGTAATTGAAATAAGTGAATAAATAAGACTTCTCATTAATAAACCGTTGTTTTGTGCAAAGTGCTGGGTTGATAGGGTAAGGTTGCTGTCATTTTTAATAGCTTTGCGGGTTGTAATTTTTGAATGGGTTTGGCTACTTTTTTGTTATGGATTCTTCTTCTTTTCTTCCTCATTTGTCTTTCAGCGTCGATAACTAAAAAAAAAAACTATCTTTACGTCACATATTACCATTGTTGGTGTATGACGGGGGGAGGGGGGGGGCAACGATAGAACCAGAGAAATAAAGGCCGCTTGGTCAAAGCAGTCGCCACGACGTGTGAGACTCAGGATTTTTATTTCACCCCCGATAGAAAAAATCCTTTCTGTCTACCGCGGGCTTCGAACACCGTACGCCGGCTTTTCAGCCAGCGGAACAGTGGTTTTAGCCGCACGGCCACGCGCTCCATGGGATATATAATTTGCGATCTTTTGCTTTTCTTTTGCCTTCTTTTGTCGTTATGTTTCCTCGTGTTTCTTATATTCCATCAGTGCATCTTTTTTTTGTGGTCGGCCATTAAGTCTGGTGTTCTCACAAAGCTTATTGAAGGCTCGTTATGTTGTGTTTGATCTTTTTGCCTTATACGTGGCCACACTATTTTATCTGTTGTTTCTGTAAGTGCTCTATCATCACCATCATCAAGTACCGTGCCTGCTGGCGTAGGTGATCGTGTCTCTCCACAACTTTCGATCTCAACAGTTATCATTTCCGTTGTTGACCTTCTGCCAAGCCATTTTTTTAAGCTGTCTTGTGTCTTTTCTCTTTGCTTCCCTCTATCTCTTCGTCCCTCGATTTTTCCAGTTGTTATAATATATTCCAGCTGCCCCCTTCTAATTACATGGCCAAAAATGATGGTCTCTTCCTAATATTCGATATTAGTTCTCTTTTTGCTTTGGCTTCTTTCAGAACGTTTTCATTACTCTTCTTAGCTGTCCATGGTATTCTCAACATTCTTCTGTAAAACAACATTTCTTCAGCCTCCAGTGATTTTCTTGTCTGTTGTCCTAATGTCCATGATTCACATCCTAATATTAAGACTGGCTGTACATACTTTTTTTTCTTGTTTCTATTGTCAAAAATGGATTGCACAATATCTTTTTTTTTTTTTTTTTGGAAAGCTGCTTTTGCCTGAGCCATTTCTGCATCTTACCTCTGTTGTACATCTTTCGTCTGAGGTTAACAATGTTCCCAGATATTTAAATTCATTTACCTGTTATAATATTGTTCCACTTGTTTTTATTGTGCACTGGGGTGATGACTTTTTCTTTGTTGTTACCATTGCTTCTGTCTTTTTGCTATTAAGGCCGAGTCCTTTATTTTTTGCTTTCTTTCTCTATAATGTCCAACATTTCTTGTAACTCATTTTCACTCTTAGCGATTAAGACTGTATCATCAGCATACCTTAGATTATTTATGTTATGACCTCCAATTGTTATTCCAGGCATGCCCCTTATGGATCTTAAAATAATCTCACTATACATATTAAACAAATCTGGTGACAGTACACAACCTTGTCTAACACCCTCTTTAAGTACTCTATGGCGGGGATTATTCCTTGCTATTTTTTCTCAATTCTTTATTTCTGATCTTATCTCTCAGGTCGTTTCCTGTCATTTGTTTAACATGTATTTCGTCTCTGCATTGGTTATTTTTCTTTTTGTTCATGCATCTGGAGTCCAGGACTGGCATTGGAAGCACACCGTTGGATTGTATTGTAGAGTTCCCGTTTTGCCTGTAGAGTTATTTCCTTGTTGGACAAAAGTGGTGATAGCTGTCCAATGATTTGACAATCTTTGTTGCATCTTGAGTCTTTTCTGCTGTTTGTAAATTTTCGTTTGTCATTAGACTTCTAGATATTTAAATTCCTCTACTTGTTTTAGTTGCCTGCCGTCCATAGTTATTTTGAAATTCTGTTTCTGGTTTGTTGATATTCATTTTCATGTTGTATAGAGTGCATGTGCCATGAAGTCTATTTCAATGTTCTCATAGGTCTTATATTTTTCCATTTAATGGTTTGATGGATTGTAATATTTTACTACTTTAGCTGTTCTGTATTTTCTTTGAGTTGGCTGTTGTGTGCTGTGAGCGAGTTGGCGTATTTCATTTGAGTGAGTTGGCTGGTTGTGCATTTTGAGTGGGTTGGTTATTTTGAGTGGGTTGTCTGTTTTTAGTGGTTTGGTTGGTTGTTTATTTTGCTTGGGTTGGTGGGTTGTTAGTATTTAGTGAGTTGGATGGATGTCTGTTCTGAGTAGGTTGGTGGATTGTATGTTTAGAGTGGCTTGGCGGGTTGTCGTGGATTTGTGGGTTGAGCATTTTGATGTGTGGATTTGTGGGTTGAGCATTTTGAGTGGGTTGACAGCTTGTTGAATAAATGTGTATATTCTGAAGGTGTAATCGGGATCACTGAATTCAAGGACGAGCTGTCAATGAATAAACGTGCAACTCCAGTCCGTTCCCAAACTCATGCCCCTATTCAAAATGCTATAACTTAATAACCGTTTGGTTTTAAATGTTAACGTTTTGTATGTAAACTATTAATTGTCATGACGTTATATAAAGAAAAATTAATTGGAAACGAGGAGATGGTTTTAATTGTGTCTTATTTGCGGTATATAAAAACAGATACACATAATGGTACTAGTCAAATAACATATTTACAGTTTCTACTGGTGAACATTACACGCGACATTTTTAAAAAATGTATACGCCTTTGAAATGAATTAGAATCCGCAGACAGGTTTCATTATCAGGACTACAGTGGACTGGAAGCACGATTCTGGGCGACAAATCCGTGCAAATTACTTTTTTTTTTTTATTCCGCGTGTAAGTAAAGCTGACATGTAGAAACTGTAAACACTGAGTTATTTGCGGGTCATCGTCATTGCACTCCGAACATGTTCCTACGTGCTAAGATCCCCTCCTCAGCAATTCCCTCAGTGTCCAGCGACTGACGACTCCAGTTCTGTGTGGTTGATAAGTCTTCTAACACGGCCACTAAGTTTCTCGTTTCTGGCCGTGCCATCTTAATTCCCATCTCTTTTATCTGAACGAGTGACGTGGACTCATGGTTGTCGAGGTCGTGTACCCTTCCCACACCTCGGAGGGCATTGATGATGTCCGCCCGGTTCATTGGCTGACCGTCTTCAATGACAGCGCAGCTCGCCAACATGCCCGCTCTTTCATTTCCCCGTACTCCCGCATGTCCTGGGACGTAGACAAATGTGACCTTACGTATTTTTTTTTTACTTATGCAAGGACTCCACCCATTGCGTGCGTACAGAGCCTGTCTCCACTTTTCTTTTCAAACTCATCAAATCACTCAGTATACAGGTGTGGGTGTAGTCTTGTGACTAAACCAATTGAATGTCCTGGGCACTGCCATCACCTCCATCGTCATGCTACTCGTGGTCATAACGTATGCACAACTGTTTTCCTTAACTAATCTGCCTGCCGAGCGTGCTGTAAATGCCCATGGGTTACTTTGGCGTTGCCCTTTCAACTGTATACATTCATTTTGACTAGTGTCATGATTTGTATTTGTTTTTATATCCGCAAAAAGACAAAATAAAAACCATATATTTGTTTCCAATTATATATATATATATATATATATATATATATATATATATATATATATATATATATATATATATATATTATATATATATATATATATATATATATAACGTCATGACAATAAACAGTACACATATACAAAATATCAACAATTAAAACCAGACGGTTTTTAAGTTATAGCATTTTGAAGAGGGGCGTGGGTTTTGGAACTGACTATAGTAACGAATTAGAGGCTCGTTGATGTTGGAGTTTTCTACCTCTATGTTATTATTTGATTTTTCCTTATTGTTGGTTGTTTCCTGATTTATTTTGTCCATATATATGATGAAGAGGAGTGGTGAGAGGACACATCCTTGTCTTACACCTGTTGTAACCTGAAACCATTCTGACAGACCTTCCGATGTTTTTTATATAATAGTTGTCCTGCTACCCCGTAGGTTTCTAGAGTTTGCCAAAGTTTGTTCCTGTCCACACGATCAAACGCTTTTTCCTGATCTATAAACACTATATTTAGGTTACTGTCATATTCTATTGTTTTTTCACATAGTTGTCTCAATGTAAATGTAGCATCAGTACAGCTTTTGCCTTTTCTTAATCCGAATTGGTTATTACTTAATTGAGGTTCTATTATGTATCTTACACTCCTCTCCAATATTTTAGCATACATTTTGCCAACTTGACTCAGTAGTGATATTCCTCTGTACATTTCACACTCCATTTTGCTTCCTTTATAACGATTATTTAATCAATGAAATAATAAGAGTAAGAAGATGAATGAAACAAAGGAGGAGAAAAATTAAGAGAGAAGAAGAAAGAGAGTAGTCGGAGGAGGAAAAAAGAAGGGGAGGAGGAAGAAAAGAAGTCAGACTAGGAGAAAGAGGAAGAAACAAAAGGAAGAGGTGAAAGAAGAAAAAATAGAAGATGTATAAGTGGAAGAAGATTTCTTGATACAATGGCAACTTGTGTTCATACCTTTTGGATGACCGGGGGGGGGGGGGGGGGGGTAATGAACATTGTCTGCGAAGGGGGGTCTGTGCCAAAAAAAATATATCTGCCACTAGTTTGTTCCAGCAACGGAGAGCGCACGTTAATTTAAAGAATAGCACATAAGCAAACTATGTTATGACGCGTTGCCATAAAGAAAACACCATTGAGTCGAAGTATGTGGATTATGTGCGGTGTATGTTTTCTTGTGAACAAATGTTGTGCAGAGAGAACGGTTCGTGCTCCCAGATAGTAAGAGAGGTCGTCACACGTGTTGTTCTTCCTTTCCCCAGGCTAGAACAAACAAAACAAGTATCTGTTGACTGTTTATGACGCGCTGCAAGACGTTATTTAAATATGCCCGCGCCGAGAAGGCAAGCGAATGGCTGAATGGATTAAACGTGTCGTCTGCTAATCTAGTGGATAAAGTTCAAATCCCGGTTGAAGGGTTATTTTTGTTTCTTTCCTTCTGTGTGTTTGGATTTAACAACAAAAATATTATTATTGTTGTTCTTACGCGACCATGACTCATTTAGACTATGGTTCCTGATTGTTTTTTGTTGTAATGACGTCTACTGTCTGCTTCTGGATTTTATTTATACCTTCGTAGAGTTTCTCCTCCGCGGTAGTAAGTGTGGACTATATTTTCTCCTCCAGTCTGTGTACAGGAAACAGTCTAGAATGCTTTGCTGTAATGTTTAATTGAGTGCAGTACCACACACCGGTAGAACATATTTGAGTTTGGAGCTTAAGCTTCTCATTCTATTCCAGTGTGGAGGGGTTTAAAAAAATAAATAAAAATTTGGCATTTCTCCGCTTGGAGTCTACCGATAAAGCGGGGATGGGGGAGGGGGGGGAGACTTGTATGAGATAAATAATAATAAATGAATATTACTGTGAACGGGAATAACGGCAAGGAATAGGCCTGGAGACAGTTCAGAACTACAACTACCTCGGACATACTATAACCAGTGATGGAAAATGTACAACTGAAATAAACAAAAGAATAGGAATGGCAAAAAGTAATTTTAATGTCATGAAGAACATACTAACATCAAAACAAACAACAACTAGGCTAAAACTAATAATAGCAATATGTTATATCTTCTCAATATTCCTATATGGTGCAGAAACATGGACACTGGACAAGAAAACAGAACAGAGAATTGAAGCCTTTGAAATGTGGATATATAGAAGAATAGGTAGAATTGGATGGAAGGAAAAGAAAACAAACAATGAAGTCTTAAAACAACTAAAAATTAAAAGAGAACTACTTCGACAATACAAACAAAACAAATGTGATTTTTGGGCCATGCTAAAAGACACAACAGCCTACTAAAAGTAATCTCGGAAGGGAAAATACAAGGTAACAGAGGCAGAAGCAGACCAATGCTAACATGGACGAGTAACATCAAAAGATGGACAAGTCAGCCTATAACAACCTGCACTATCAAAGCAAGAAACAGAGCGGAATGGCACTCCATGATAGCCCACCTTCGATGCGAAGGCGGCACTCGATAATGATGATGATTGTGAACGGAAACTTCCGAGGCGACATAGCGATTCGTGTAAAGGGAAGAGGAATGTCTACAACACTCGGGAGAGAAAATAACAAATAATGACCAACAGAAAAAAACAGATGGTTGTTAGGTTGGCTGTGTGCTCTAGCGCAGGTTTCTTGTGCCAAGGCGCTGTGTCAAGGAGTATGGGTTGATCCTGCTTCGGGCTGTCTATTGTTCTTTGCCCTTTTTTCTGTTGCTGATTATTAGTGAATTGTTTCAGTGTTGTAAACATAGCTCTTCCTGAAATGATTGGCGGGACATGTAGGACATAAGAGGCCGCTTCTCCTGGGCGGTTATCGCGGAGTCATTCAAGTCTGAGTTAAGAGAGAGAGAGAGAAAAGAGGGGGGGGGGAGGAGAGTGTTGGGAAATAAAAGCTCTGACCTCAACACGATGTGGACATTGAACTGGGTATGCGGTCTATCTTCTCCAACCCCGGATATGATCTCTCCCTACCCCAATATCCTTGGTAGAACCCCAACATTGGCTATTAACTATATTGAACAACAAAGATGAAGAAGGCATATTTTTTTTTTCTTTTCTTCGTTCGCCAGCTTTTACTTCTGACGAAGTTCCTAGAAACTAGGAACTGAATTTTGCGTGTTAATCCATTTTTCCCTGGCAGCCGCGTGCACAGGGATCCCTCGCCGCACAGGCAGAAACTCCGACTTCGGAGGTACTCATATTTTTTTCCGTTGATGAGTAATTGACGTCTCAAGCCTCGCAGCTTAGGCTAGGGGTGGTTACCGCAGAGAGAAATCATAAATAAAAATCTCAACCAACCGGATTTGAACCCACAACCTCTCTGTCTCGAGGCCGGCGTCTTGCCTCGAGACCAACCAGTAGCCCTACGGCAACATCTGAGCACAATGAAAGCGTTGCCTGAACTAACATGAAGCTCCCCTACGTTGGATCAAATACCGTCACATTTTTATTTGTATTTTCTGTCATCAGAAGTGAACTCCATAAATCCACTTCCACCGTTTTCCATCTTGTTGCTTTTTTAACTACATGTATACTCTTCCACTTGTGTCCAATTTGTTGCATTTGGTCTAGCTCTCATTCGCCACCTTCACTCAGAAGTCGACGGGCAGGTAAACAGCCAGGTAAGAGTCGCAGGGATATGAACCAGCACATCAGAAATGTACCTTGCGAGGACACTAGAAACAGACTGACTGATCTAGCACGCGAGCAATGATCGAAGAGAAAAAAACGACAATCCTAGGACAACAGTTCTGAAATCGGATGTGTTGGGTCGAAGGGTTGTAAACCACGACACAACTGCCCCGTTATATTGTTTTTGCAAGGACAAGTGACGAAGACGAGTGGTCCTTGAGAGAATGAATGTAGGAAGAAGACTCACGGGCCTATTCTATTTCAACTCTTGTTCTGGTCAAGGAAACAGAAGAAGAACTATTCTATTCTATTCTATTAATTGAACCAGTTTCATTGCAGTCGGGACATTCCCATATCCGCTCCACCACCAGTCTCAGCATTTCTTGAAAAGTAGGACGATTGATCGTCCCTGCATGGTGTTGATTGTAGAAACATATGCTTTTCCCACTAAGCATTCCGCATCGACCATACCCTTTTCCACCTTTGGACTCCTCAGTCTGTCAATACTTACATCATTGTCCCACCTTTAGACTCCCCAGTCTGTCAATACTTACATCATTGGCCTGCTCATCTTTCTCTTATCTTAAAGAATGAAGAACGAACTTGGCGATGTCCTCTATCCAGAATCAACCAACACTCAGTGCCAGAACTACCAGCGAGTTTATTGGCTAAGAAAAATCTCTATCTTGTCAATCAAAGCTGTTGCATACCTGAACGGTTCCATGATGCCCACCGACGCCTGAACTGAAAGCGGACCCATAGCTGACCGTTAGAGTCAGGATCAGTGAACTAAAACTGATAAATATCTGACTATACCTCCTACCGGCGGGTCTGGTAACAGACTAATCAATTTGACAAGCGAAAATGAATTGAAGAGGGAAGTCAACTCAATACTCCCAAACTAATGGTTAGTGAACTGAACTACAAAGGACAAGAGGTAGGGTTCGTACCCAACCGACGGCTTCCAGTTCACCCAGCCTTTAATGGGTACCGGATTGTTTTTCTGGGAAAGTAAAGCAACACGGGCGCAATACTGACCACATTACCCCAAAAATCATGTGCCGAAGCATTTTAGTCTGTAAAATTTATGGTCACTAACACCATATTCCCTATACGCCACTTGGCGTGACTGGGGTACTTTACTTTTTTTTTATTTTTTTTTTAGCGTGTCAAAGTCGGGCGCGAAAAGTAGATATTACAGTTTGCTGTATATCGTAAAACAAAGCATATACCATCTAACTTTGTTTGGTAGATGAGATACTAATTTGGATGATTCCACTGGCGCAGCAATTGAGCAATTATGGATTCTAATTCGTTTGCAGTGATACCGGGGCCTTCCATAACCAATTTACCGTCGTTATATGTCCTTTTAAGTGTGGATGCTGAACAGGCAGCGGCGGATATTCAGAGGTGGCTACGGGCGCCACGACTCCTGTAATATTTTATCAGAATACGTAACACAATTGTACTCCAATTCAATAGGTTAATGTCAATGTACAACCAGTCAGCGTATTTCTTAGTATAGCCGTAACAGAGTTCAAGTAATTCAAGCCGTTACTAATGAAATTGGGAAAATTTAGGGACGAAGAGATAGACGGAAGCAAAGAGAAAACATACCAGACAGCTTAAGAGAATGGAGACAAATAATAATACATGAATATGATTATAGAGGGAAACTTGCGAGGCGACAGGGAATCATAGGAGGAAGAGGTATGTACTACAGCACTCGGAAAAAATGACAAATAAACAACAGCAGAAAAAAACAAAGAACAATATATTGTCTGAAGCATGATCGAACCTGTACTCCATGGCACCTGCGCCTTGCCACGAGAAGCCGAACGCTCAGGAACACTGCCACTCAGCTAACTAAAAAAATTAGCTATTGCGGACAATGTTCCGAAGCGTTTTTGCAAGACTTTCTTCATTTGTGATGTGCGAGGATGTTCTGGTACGTTCTGGACCTAGTACTTGTACTTTCCACTCATTCTTAAAACTGGTATCTGTGGAAGTGGTTTCAATTTTTGACACCATACACAAAATGTCACATTTGTAGTCAATATTTATGTGCTCATATTTTAATATCCAGTGCACGTAACAAGAAAAAAAATAGAGTTTCAGTGGATGCAATATTCCATTTTTAACCGCAAAATGTGTTATATTTTAAGATACATCTTTTTGTGAAATCACTTCACATCTAGAATAGAAGAATCATGTTTATTTTATCTTCATCGATAGACAAATGAACAAATCGTCTAAAGTATGAGTAACTAACAGTTATGTATAGTTTGCCTTTTTTATTATTATTTATTATTTTTTGGCCATGTAATGAGAAGGGAACAGCTGGAATATATTGTGACAACTGGGAAAGTTGAGGGATGATGAGATACAGGGAGGCAAAGAGAAAAGATACCAGACAGCTTAAGAGAATGGCTTGGCAGAAGGTCAACAACAGAAATGATATATAGGTTTTGAGATCGAAAGTTGTGGAGAGACATGATCACCTACTCCAGCAGGCATGGTACTTGATGATGATTATAATGATGATGATTTGCTTAGGACAAAGGCATTAAAATGTATAGAAATGCGAAGCTGCTGTAATGTTGATAATACGTATGAAAATTAACTATATATTTAGATTTATGTGTTTATCCTTATATACTTTTGTATTGTTGTTTAGTATTCCAGCTGAAGGCCTACTTGGCCGAAACGTCGTTCTACTTTTGTTTTGTTTTTCACCTACGTAATGCTGTTACCATACCACTTTTTTCCTTTTTTTTATTTTCATAGTTTGCTAATGAATGTCAGCAGTACGCGGTTAGCGCATTTGCTTGACAATAATTTGACGGGAGTTCAGTCCGAGACTAACATCTCTTTCAAGTCGTCATGATTGGAGATAATGGAGGAGGAGATGTGTTCCTGAGGCTGAGTAACCAGGAAGAGGTCACCAAGTCAATAGCTACTGGGAAATTCTCAAATAACTGTAAAACAGAAACTGAAGTCCTCAAAGATCTGCAAAACTGGCTACCCAACACAAAAATAGCATGCACAAGAAATTGGTGATACTGACTGATGTACTGTCAGTCCTAACAGCTCTAAAAACCCCCAAGAACAGTTAGCTCCATGACTTGAGAACAACCCTAGACCAACTATGCAATAACTTCCAGAGAGTGGTCATCCAGTGGAAACCATCACACTGTAATATACACGGAAACGAACGCGCAGACAAATTAACTAAAGAGGAAGGGAGATTACCACAAGAGAACCATCTGGTCAGCTACGACGAAGCCAAATCCATCATCAAAGGCCAGTACCATGAAAAATGGAAACAAGAACACCCAAAGTATAACGAGAGGATGGATACCTCCAACTATCAAGGAGGGATAAAATCATCTTACATCGCCTACGCACTGGCCACAATAGAATGAGAAACCACATGTTCACCAAACTCAGTGGTTAGTGAACTGGACTACAAAGGACAAGGGGTAGGGTTCGATCCCAACCGACGGCTTCCGGGTTCACCCAGCCTTTAATGAGTACCGGATTTTTTTCTGGGAAAGTAGAGCGGCACGGGCGTAATACCGACTACATTACCCCAAAAATCATGTGCCGAAGGTCTGTAAAATTTATGTTCACTAACACCATATTCCCTATACGCCACTTGGCGTGACGGGGGTACTTTACTTACTTCATAAGAAAGTCCCGAGTCCTAGTCTGAATGACGTCATGATCGCAGAAGAAGAATAATACGGTTCAGTACGGTGAAGTCCAATATTTCGCTCACTTACGACATTATATTATACAAAACATCATTGAATAATAAAAAAAATTCATAATTATATATACAAAATATCATTACATCATTTTAAAAAAAAAACTACTTTATGTTCAACAAAACTTCATTACATGCTTTAAAAACATCACTATATTATACAAACATCAATACATATTAAAAAAAACAACATAATTATATTATACAAAATATTGCTTAATTTAAAAACATCTTTATACTATACAAAACATCATTACATACATCTAAAAACATCATTGTGTTATACAAACCATCATTATATAATTTAAAAAAAAACATCATAAAAAAAAAAAAAAACTATCTTTACGTCACATAGTACCATTGCTGGTGTATGACGGGGGGCAACGATAGAACCAGAGGGATAAAGGCCGCTAGGTCAAGCAGTCGCCACGACGTGTGAGACTCAGAATTTTATTTCACCCCCGATTGAAAATTGTGTTATACAAACCATCATTACATAATTTTTAAAAAAACATCATTGTGTTATACAAACCATCATTCATCATCACCATGTACTATACCGGGGAGCCGCGATAGCTCAGTGGTTAGTGAACTGGTCTACAAAGGACAAGAGGCAGGGTTCGATCTCAACAGACGACTTCCAGGTTCACCCAGCCTTAAATGGGTACCGGATTTTTTCAGGGAAAGTAAAGCGGCACGGGCGTAATACCGACCATATTACCCCAAAAATCATGTGCCGAAGGTCTGTAAAATTTATGTTCACTAACACCATATTGCCTATACGCCACTTGGCGTGACAGGGCACTTTACTTTACTTTTATGTGCCATACCGGTTGACGTAAGCGGTCATGCCCTTCCACAATCTTCTATCTACAGTGCATCGTATCAGTTCTGTTGTTGACTGTTTTCCATGCCATGACACTAAGCTATCCAGTATTTTCTATCTTTGTCGTCCGCGATCCCTCTTTTCTTTTATTTTGCCAGATGTAACCAAATTTTCCAACTTTCCTCTTCTCATGATGTGCCCGAAAATATGTTGCTTGCTTCTTTCTGATGTTTTTAGGAGCTATCTTTTTGTGTAAAAAAAAAACAAACATTATTACATAATTTAAGAAAACAACATTATATTATACAAGACATCATTTACAAAAAAAACATCATTATATTATACAAAACATATTTTACTTTCGTCCATAAATAGTTCCAAAATGACTAAAAAAACTGTAAAAAAATATTTAAATATGGATAAACACTGATATAAAAGTAAAGTAAAGTACCCCCGTCACGCCAAGTGGTATATAGGGAATATGGTGTTAGTGACCATATATTTTACAGACCTTCAGCACATGATTTTTGGGGTAATGTGGTCGGTATTACGCCTGTGCTGCTTTACTTTCCCAGAAAAAATCCGGTACCCATTTAAGACTGGGTGAACCCGGAAGCCGTTGATTGAGATCGAACCCTACCTCTTGTCCTTTGTAGTCCAGTTCACTAACCACTGAGCCATCGCGGCTCCCAAACACTGATATACACAAACATACATTTAAAAAATACTTTTTGTCTACACAAATCTTATAATTTTTTGTTGTTGCGGGATTTAGTTTTACAATAGGGAAAGGGATAGTGTAATTATGTAAGTGCGCGCTGCAAGTGCCAAATTTCGACTGCCGCCAATACTTCTAGTCCTATACTCGATGGTGTGATGAGGTCGGAAAATATCACTACGCCAGAAATTATAGTTTCAGTGGGTGAGTGAAGTTTGCATGTGCAAAGTTCGTGCGTGAGTCATAGCGAGGCGAAAATGTCTCGGAGAGAGAGAGAGAGAGAGAGAGAGAGAGAGAGAGAGAGAGAGAGAGAGAGAGATTTGAGGAATGATATATATTTGAGAAAAGTTAGAGGGATGGGAGTGAAAGAAGAGGTAAACAGTCGGTATGTTGGAAGAGACGAGAAGGGGGAGCTAGGGACAGAAGGGTAGAAATGGGAGCAGTAGTAGGAAATAAAATGGGTGGTTGTGGAAAAGTATGGAGAGAGAGAGAGAGAAAGAGAGTGAGGTGGAGAGAGAAAGGAAGAAGACGGACGAGAAGGAGAAGAAGAAGTAAAATAAGAAGGAGAGACTGTGAATAAGGAAAAGGAAGTTTGGATCGTGAGAGAGAACATATGAGTGAGAAGGGAGAGAGATAGGGTTGAGAACGAAAGTGAAACAAATACAGAGAAAACTATAAGAGAGAGAGAGAGAGAGAGAGAGAGAGAGAGAGAGAGAGAGAAAGATCAAGACTGAGACAGTGTCTGTTAAATAAAGAGACAGACAGATAGGCAGGCAGGCAGGCAGATAGATAGATAGATAGATAGATAGATAGATAGATAGATAGATAGATAGATAGATAGATAGATAGATAGATAGATAGATAGATAGATAGATAGATAGATAGATAGATAGATAGATAGATAGATAGATAGATAGATAGATAGATAGATAGATAGATAGATAGATAGATAGATAGATAGATAGATAGACAGACAGGCAGGCAGGCAGGCAGACAGACAGACAGACAGATAGATGGGATATAGAGAAATGGGGGGGGGGGGGTTTAGAAAGAAGATTGAGAGAAAGGAGATATCCCAAATGATAGCTGAAAAGACAACCCAAATAGAAATATTGACAAAAGTATAAGATCGAGAGCAGCTGTAGAGATAAATGCGAGTGGAGTGGTGAATTATGGGATATTAAGTAACCAGTAGTTGAAGGTGGGTGTCATTACTGCTATGACAAGATGTGTTTTCAGAGGCGTAGAATGTGGAAAGATTTTTTTTGGGGGTGGGGTGGGGGGGGTTCGGGCACGCCACAAAATAAAGATAATTATTGTCCTGTTTTTATGAGTAATAATAATAAAAAAGAAGTTGGTGTAATGAAATGACACAAAATAATTATGCCACTTCTCGGAATTAGATGTAGGGTCCGATCCCAACCGACGGCACCGGTTTCACCCAGCCTTTAATGGGTACCGGATTTTTTCTGGAAAAGTAAAGCGGCACGGGCGTAATACCGACCACATTGCCCCAAAAATCATGTGCCGAAGGTCTGTAAAATTTATGATCACTAACACCATATTCCCTATACGCCACTTGGCGTGACGGGGGTACTTTACTTTTACTTTTTTTTACTTCTCAGATGTTGTTTGCGCTTTGAAGGAGTTAGCTACGAAGCATTTTACACCGTTCACTGCAGAAATTAGAACTACAATAGGACAAACAAACATATAATTCCATTGAATCAGAAACATCCAATTGGGGGTCTCGGTAGCCTAGTTGCGAAAATCACTCGACCGGGCTACCGACGTTCGGACAATCCGTGTTCGATTCCAGCTGAAAGCAGTGTGAGTTGTACTCGTTGTTGTAGAAAAAATACCCTCGCTGTCGTCCCACCCGCTGACGTAAATGAGTACCAAGGTAATAACTCTGGGTAGGTGAGGAACACCGCCTCGCATCGTTAGTTTCGATGCTCGAAGCGACACTGTTCAGAAGTCTCCGAACACTTCTGGATAAGCGACCGAGCATATGTGGGTGAAAACATGCGTGCAAAGACGTCGATTCAAGCCTCGCACTTTACCTATACTTTTACTATCCAATGTAACAAATCATTGTCAATTAATGTTAGAAAACGTGTCCTAAAGTGCTACATCGAACCTGTACTACAATATGGAAGTGAGTCATGGGCGAGAATTAAGACAACACAGAGAATATTAATTACAGTTGAGATGTTGTTTATCAGAAAAACGCTACGAATTCCATGGATAGCAAAATGGAGAATGTTTAAAATGAGTTGGGGAAACCAGAAATATCCAAATCATAAGAAAAAGACTATACATTTAGTGACAGTGTAAAGGTCAAGTACGAGACTTGAATCGGCGTTGTAGCAGGCGAATTTTCAACCCATATCTGCTCGGCCGTCGATCCCGAAGTGTTCGGCGATTTCTGGATAGTGTCGCTTCAAGCATCGAAACTCACAATGCGAGGCGACATTCCTCACCTTCCCAGAGTACTACCCTGGTGCCCATTTCTGCCAGCGGCGGGGTCAACCCGGGGGTGTTTATTTTTTATAACCACGAGTACAACTCACAAACTGCTTCCAGCGGGAATCGAACACGGGTGGTCCGAACGTCGGTAGCCCAGTCAGGTGGTTTTCCCAATTAGGCTTTCGATGCCCCCAAAGTGGGAGTGTGGTGCGTAAAGAAGGTATTAAAAATACAATAACAACGGGCAAAATGAATGGAGAATAGAGTGGAGGAAAACTAAGAGGAAAAAGTAGTGAAAAGCTTATCAAAATGGCTTAATAACAGATCACCAAATAAAATGATGAAAAGTATAAAGGACCGAGAGTTGTGGAGAGAAATCGCCTACGCCAACCGGCATGGCACCTGGTGATGATATTGACTGCCTCATGCATTGATAGTACATTTTGATGCAACAGTAAACAGTATTGTTCGTCATATCACCCTCGTCATATCGCTATGTCTACTCGTTGCTTTATATCGTCCTTGCTATATCGTCATGTCTACTCGTTGCTTTATATCGCCTCGTTATATTGCTGTCTATTCGCTGCTTTATATCGCCTCGTTATCTCACTATGTCTACTCGTTGCTTTATATCGTCCTTGCTATATCGTCATGTCTACTCGTTGCTTTATATCGTCCTTGCTATATCGTCATGTCTATTCGTTGTTTTATATCGCCTCGTTATATCGCTATGTCTACTCGTTGCTTTATATCGTCCTTGCTATATCGTCATGTTTATTCGTTGCTTTATATCGCCTCGTTATATTGCTGTCTACTCGTTGCTTTATATCGCCCTCGCCATATCACTAGGTCTACTCGTTGCTCTATATCGCCCTTGTCATATGACCCTCGTCATATTGCTATGACTACTCGTTGCTTTATATCGCCCTTGTCAAAGGGCCCTCGTCATATCGCTATGTTTACTCGTTGCTTTATATCGCCCTCGCCATATCGCTATGTTTACTCGTTGCTTTATATCGCTCTCGTCATATCGCTATGTTTACTCGTTGCTTTATATCGCCCTCGCCATATCGCTATGTTTACTCGTTGCTTTATATCGCCCTCGTCATATCGCTATGTTTACTCGTTGCTTTATATCGCCCTCGTCATATCACTATGTTTACTCGTTGCTTTATATCGCCCTCGTCATATCACTATGTTTACTCGTTGCTTTATATCGCCCTCGCCATATCACTATGTTTACTCGTTGCTTTATATCGCCCTCGCCATATCGCTATGTTTACTCGTTGCTTTATATGGCCCTCGTCATATCGCTATGTTTACTCGTTGCTTTATATCGCCCTCGCCATATCACTATGTTTACTCGTTGCTTTATATCGCCCTCGTCATATCACTATGTTTACTCGTTGCTTTATATCGCCCTCGCCATATCGCTATGTTTACTCGTTGCTTTATATCGCCCTCGTCATATCGCTATGTTTACTCGTTGCTTTATATCGCCCTCGTCATATCGCTATGTTTACTCGTTGCTTTATATCGCCCTCGCCATATCGCTATGTTTACTCGTTGCTTTATATCGCCCTTGTCATATCGCTATGTTTACTCGTTGCTTTATATCGCCCTCGTCATATCACTATGTTTACTCGTTGCTTTATATCACCCTCGTCATATCGCTATGTTTACTCGTTGCTTTATATCGCCCTCGTCATATCGCTATGTTTACTCGTTGCTTTATATCGCCCTTGTCAAATGGCCCTCGTTATATCGCTATGCTACTCGTTGCTTTATATCGCCCTTGTCATATGGCTCTCGTCATATCGCTATGCTACTCGTTGCTTTATATCGCTCTCGTCATATCGCTATGGCTACTCGTTGCTTTATATCGCCCTTGTCATATGGCCCTCGTCATATCGCTATGTTTACTCGTTGCTTTATATCGCCGTCGTCATAATCCTCGACTCTTACCTTGACCTATGAGAATCACAACTTAGTTGACATACGACCAGCCTGACATGGTCAGTAACCCATAGCGGATAGAGACCTCATTTTACCTCATCAACGACGCTCTTTAGATACAATTGTCACAAGTTATTGGCCTACATGGTGAAATCGTCATAGCCTTTGCTGAAGATGATATTGGTTTATACAGAATCCTCTTGCTTTTCGTCTTCTTCTCATTTATTAATTTTCCTTCTTTTTCCTTCTCTTCTTATTATAATTCATTCTTTCACTGATTCAACTTTTTCTTTCTCTTCTTACTATAATTCATTCTTTCACTGATTCAACTTTTTCTTTCTCTTCTTACTAAAATTCATTCTTTCACTGATTCAACTTTTCCTTTCTCTTCGTACTATAATTTATTTTCACTGATTCAACTTTTTCTTTCTCTTCTTACTATAATTCATTCTTTCACTCATTCAACTTCTTCCTACCCTTACTTTAATTCATTCACTCATTCTTTCACTCATTCAACTTCTTCCTACCCTTACTTTAATTCATTCACTCATTCTTTCACTCATTCAACTTCTTCCTTCCCTTACTTTAATTCATTCACTCATTCTTTCACTCATTCAACTTCTTCCTTCCCTTACTTTAATTCATTCACTCATTCTTTCACTCATTCAACTTCTTCCTTCCCATACTTTAATTCATTCACTCATTCTTTCACTCATTCAACTTCTTCCTTCCCATACTTTAATTCATTCACTCATTCTTTCACTCATTCAACTTGTCCCTTCTTTTCTTCTAACATTGCACTCTCCGCTCCTATTAACAAAATAACTTCTCCAGCAGGTGCAGAGAATATCGGTGAAGCCATTACAGACCACCACACCAAATGCATAAAAAAAAGTAAATACTCGGTTACTCCCAGGGTCTCAGCATATTCATTCTTTCAAGTATGGCCTTCTGTGTGATAAATGCCGCTTTATATCCCTGTAATTGGCCTATCTAATATACACTATTTTCAGTGCCATTTCATACTTGAAAAAGAAATTTAAAAAAAGTAAAGAGTCACGTCACGTGGCGTATGGGGTATATGAGGTTTGTAGCCATAATGTGTATAGACCCTCGATATATTATTTGTAGGGTATTATAGTCAGTACTACGCCCGTACCGGTTTTGTTTCCCAGGAAAAAAGTCAGGTACACATTTAAGGTTGTGTGAACCCGGAAGTCGTCAATCAGGATCGAACCCAGTCTATTGTCCTCGGTACTCCGGTTCACTAGTAGTAGTAGTAGTAGTAGTAGCAGTAGCAGTAGCAGTAGCAGTAGCAGTAGCAGTAGCAGTAGCAGTAGCAGTAGCAGTAGCAGTTTTAGCAGTAGCAGTAGCAGTTTTAGCAGTAGCAGTAGCAGCAGTAGCAGTTTTAGCAGTAGTAGCAGTTTTAGCAGTAGTAGCAGTAGTAGTAGTAGTAGTAGTAGTAGTAGTAGCAGCAGCAGCAGTAGAAGTAGTAGTAGTAGTAGTAGTAGTAGTTTTAGTAGCAGTTTTAGTAGTAGTAGTAGTAGTAGTAGTTTTAGTAGCAGTTTTAGTAGTAGTAGTAGTAGTAGTAGTAGTTTTAGTAGCAGTTTTAGTAGTAGTAGTAGTAGTAGTAGTAGTAGTAGTAGTAGTTTTAGTAGCAGTTTTAGTAGTAGTAGTAGTAGTTTTAGTAGCAGTTTTAGTAGTTGTAGTAGTTGTAGTAGTAGTAGTAGTAGTTTTAGTAGCAGTTTTAATAGTAGTAGTAGTAGTAGTAGTAGTTTTAGTAGCAGTTTTAGTAGTAGTAGTAGTAGTAGTAGTTTTAGTAGCAGTTTTAGTAGTAGTAGTAGTAGTAGCAGTAGCAGTAGCAGCAGCAGCAGCAGTAGCAGTAGCAGCAGTAGCAGTTTTAGCAGTAGTAGCAGTTTTAGCAGTAGTAGCAGTAGTAGCAGTAGTAGTAGTAGTAGTAGTAGTGGTAGTAGTGGTAGTAGTGGTAGTAGTAGTTTTAGTAGTAGTTTTAGTAGTAGTTTTAGTAGTAGTAGTAGTGGTAGTAGTAGTAGTAGTAGCTTTAGTAGTAGTAGTGGTAGTAGTAGTAGTTTTATTAGTAGTAGTGGTAGTAGTAGTTTTAGTAGTAGTAGTAGTTTTAGTAGTAGTTTTAGTAGTAGTTTTAGTAGTAGTAGTAGTTTTACTAGTAGTTTTAGTAGTAGTAGTTTTAGTAGTAGTTTTAGTAGTAGTATTAGTTTTAGTAGTAGTAGTGGTAGTAGTAGTAGTAGCTTTAGTAGTAGTAGTGGTAGTAGAAGTAGTTTTAGTAGTAGTAGTGGTAGCAGTAGTAGTAGTTTTAGTTCTAGTAGTAGTGGTAGCAGTAGTAGTTGTTTTAGTAGTACTAGTAGTTTTAGTAGTAGTAGTAGTTTTAGTAGTAGTAGTAGTAGTAGTAGTAGTTTTAGTAGTAGTAGTAGTAGTAGTTTTAGTAGTAATGACAGACTTGGAAACAGGGAAACTAATTTTGCTAATCAATTAGGGGATGAAGAAGGAAGGCAATCAGGTATTTTAAAAATTTCACGCTGAAGTCGGAAGTGTTAGGTCTAAAGCGCAGACATCACAAAGTGCTTACACTTACAACATAAAGCATTCACGCCCATTTAGCGTTCTTTTAAGAGTGAGAAATGAAGATGAGTTGTTGTCGTGTAAACACAGAAGATGATGACGACTTTTGACGCACATCCTATTGCTGTATCATCAAACTTCCCTGATCTCAGAGTTATACGTCTGAAGTGTCCTATGTGTTAAGTGCTCATTCCTATGTGTTATAGATTTGTGTTGAGTCCAACACGATGGCGATAAACTTATCACAAAAACAAGTAGGAAACTCTCGTAAGTATGGCGATACTGCTTTCCTTGGAGATACAACGCTGACTGCAAACAATTGCTGGCTTGCAAAAATAACATTATGAAACACAGCTTCATTTATCATTAAAAGTAAAGTAAAGTAAAGTAAAGTAAAGTAAAGTAAAGTAAAGTAAAGTAAAGTAAAGTAAAGTAAAGTTCAACACAGAACTGAAGTTGTCAGTCGCTGGATACTGCAGGAATTGCTGAGGAGTGGAACGGAGCACGTGTGGACATGTTCGGAGTGCAATGATGATGATCCGCAAATTACTCAATCATTATCATCATCATCATCAAGTACCGGGCCTACTGGCGTAGGTGATCATGTCTCTCCACAACTTTCGATCTCGTCAGTTATTTATCATTTCCGTTGTTGACCTTCTGCCAAGCCATTCTTCTAAGCTGTCTTGTATATTTTCTCTTTGCTTCCCTCTATCTCTCCGTCCCTCAATTTTTCCAGTTGTTACAATATATTCCAGCTGGCCCCTTCTCATTATATGGCCAAAAAATTATGAATGTTTCTTCTTAATATTGGAAATTAGCTCTCTTTTTGCTTTGACCTCTTTCAGAACATTTTCATTACTCTTCATAGCTGCCCATGGTGTTCACAACATTCTTCTGTAAAACCACAATTGTACAGACTCCAGTGATTTTCTTGTCTGTTGTCCTATTGTCCATGATTCGCATCCATATGTTAAGGCTGGCTCTACGTAACATTTAAGAACTCTTTTTCTTGTTTCTATTGTCAAAAATGGATTGCATAGTATCTTCCTAATTTTTTGGAAAGTTGCTTTTGCCTGAGCCATTCTGCATCTCACCTCTTTTGTACATCTTCCGTATGAGGTTAACAAAGTTCCTAAATATTGAAATTCATTTACCTGTTTTAATATTGTTCCACTTGTCTTTATTTTGCACTGAGGTGATGTCTTTTTCTTTGTTGTTACTATTACTTCTGTCTTTTTGCTATCAAGGCTGAGTCCTTTATTTTTGCTTTCTTTCACTATAATGTCCAACATTTCTTGTAACTCATTTTCTCTCTTAGCGATTAAGACTGCGTCATCAGCATACCTTAGATTATATATATTATGACCTCCAATTGTTATTCCAGGCATGTCCCTTATGGATCTTAAAATAATCTCACTATAAATATTAAATAAATCTGGTGACAGCACACAACCTTGTCTAACACCTTGTTTTATTTCGCTGAAACATTCCCAATTGGTTTCCAGTTCTTATGGCCGCTGTTTGTTGCCAGTACATGTTCTTTATTATTCTTAGATCTTTACTGTCTACGTTTATGCTTTCTAAAATTGTGATTATTTCTTGGTGCTTTACTTCTAAAAAATAACTCAATAAAAAGTCAAAATGGATATTTTATGGAGGTGGTTTCAATTTGTGACACCACATACAAACCGTCACATTTTAAGCTAAAGTCAATATTTATGTGTGAATGACATTGTAGTAGTTAATGATTATAAACAAAGACATCGAAGATGGACAAATCTGAGAGTTTCGGGAGATGCAAAATTCAATTTTTAACCACAAAAGTTGTCACATTCTAAGGCACAGATTTTTCTAATCACTTTAAACGTATAATAGAAGAAACATGTGTATTTTATCTTTCTGGGAAGACACAAATGAGCAACTGAACTAAAATATCACTGATAAACAACTGTACGAATGTCCAAACTATCTGATCTATATTTCTATACTATTAAATAACGCTGGGTGTTACTCCAACTTTCTCCTTATATCTTCATTTCTGATTCAGTCATATAAAGTATTCTTCTGAAGTATCACATCTGTGTTGTGATGACTTTCTTCTTGTTCTCTTTGGCTGGAGTTCAAATCTGGCTTTGGTAGAAGAGTGTTGCGAGGACTACCGTGTTATAGAATCATCATCATCAAGTAACATGCCTGCTGGCATAGGTGATCATGTCTCTCCACAACTGTTAATATCGACAGTTATTTATTATTTCTGCTGTTGACCTTCTGCCAAAGTCATTCTCTTAATCTGTCTGGTATCTTTTCTCTTTGCTTCCCTCTATCTCTTCGTTCCTCAGTTTTCACATTTGTCACTATATATTCCAATTAATGTTTCTTTCTAATATTGAAATTTAGCTATCTTTTTGCTTTGACCTCTTTCAGAGTGTTTTCATTACTCTTCTTAGCTGTCTATGATATTCTCAACATTCTTTTGTAAAACCACATTTCTACAGCCTCCAGTGATTTTCTTGTCTGATGTCCTATTGTCCGTGATTCACATCCATATGTTACAACTGTTATATAAAACTCATTTTGTATTTGCTATTACTTGTTTCAAAGTCACCAACCAAAACCAACTCAAAAGTGCATCTGCCAGTACACAGTGATAATAGACAAATCCTGAAGTTGAATAGATCAGGTAGCTGTGCGGGATAAAGAAAACAAAACAAAAACAGACATGTATTGAACACGGCGAAGAAGGCGAAAGAAATATAGCTTACATGTCTGTGCTGTCCGTCAGATAAATTGCCATGCCTCTCTTCCGAGCACCATAATCGGAGTGCGTGTCTTTTGTAGAACATTGCACTCGTCGCAGTCCGTCTGAAATAATATCTGTCTCTAGCCAGATCCCCCACTTCTTCTGTTGTCATGTTCTATGCATCTTTGATGCCTTGAAACAACATTCGTTTGAGCCTGCCCCTGTCTCATCTTTCTGAAACCATGCTCTCCATTATTGTTCTTTCCATGCCGCTGCGTCTGTTGACGTCGCCATAGTATCTTAATTTTCTAGTTCTTTTCAAAGTTTAGGTCTTTTCTTAAGTCTTCGTTTCTATTTTTTATTATCCAAGATATCTTAAGAATTTTATGTATAATTGTTTGAATTAACTAATTTTCTCCTTTGCTGTTGGGAGAATGTCCGTGATTCACAACCATATATTGCTATTGGGAAGATACATGCTCTCAGTAATTTCCATTTTGCTGTTTTGTTGGCATTGTGCCATATGTTCTCCATGGCATTTAATTTGTGTGCTGCAAGAGAGTCTCTCGAGTTCCCCAGCAAAATATTATCCTGTCCACGCCCCTGGATTTAAACATGCACAAGAGCGAGTATCGACATGATGACATGCAGGAGAAATCGAATAAACATTGAGAAACATAAACAGTACAGAGCATAGAACAACAGTAACACACAACACTGGTAATACTGCAGAGTGGTGAGGCTGTATCGATTCTTTAATTATGACTAATGGTACATCGACTCCAAAGTCCATTATTAATAAGACACTGAAACAGCAAGTGATAGCAGAACGACAATCACAGCTGTTAGTTTCCGGTGGAAAGTGGCGTTTTGGTTACAGCTCATGAAATATATATTTTTTTCCCAGTGAGTAATTTCACATGTAACTGTTTTTCTGGAACATTAATATTTTCTGCGAGAGATTGCAATGTTTGTAACACCAAATGTTTGTAACATCAAATGTTTGTAACACTCAGTGTTTGTAATATTCAACTTTTTATAACACTAAATGTTTGTAACACTCAATGTTTGTAACACTTAGTGTTTGTAACACCAAATGATTGTAACACTCAGTGCCTGTAACACTCAATGTGTGTAAAACTTAATGTCTGTAACACTCAATGTTTGTAACACTCAATGTCTGTAACACTCAATGTCTGTAACAATGTTTGTAACACTCAATGTGTGTAATACTCAATGTTTGTAACACTCAATGTTTGTAACACCAAATGTTCGTAACACCAAATGTTCGTAACACTAAATGTCTGTAACACTCAATGTCTGTAACACCAAATGTTTGTAACACTCAATGTTTGTAACACAAAATGTTTGTAACACTCAATGTTTGTAACACAAAATGTTTGTAACACTCAATGTTTGTAACACCAAATGTTTGTAACACTCAATGTCTGTAACACTCAATGTCTGTAACACTCAATGTTTGTAACACCAAATG
Source organism: Megaustenia siamemsis (assembly GCA_032433765.1). NCBI lineage: Eukaryota > Metazoa > Mollusca > Gastropoda > Stylommatophora > Ariophantidae > Megaustenia > Megaustenia siamemsis. The sequence goes on from JAVIAB010000117.1 coordinate 68,390,074, forward strand.
TTCGTAACACCAATTGTTCGTAACACTCAATGTCTGTAACACTCAATGTCTGTAACACTCAATGTTTGTAACACTCAATGTCTGTAACACTAAATGTCTGTAACACTCAATGTCTGTAGCACCAAATGTATGTAACACTCAATGTTTGTAACACCAAACTATGTCAATCACTATAGTCTACCTTAACCGCATTTAACAAGTTCTATAAAGCAAAAACCCCCGTGTGGATGCCAGGGCCCCCACTGTGAAGGGAGAAAAGAATAGAACCAATGTTAACTGCCATGTATGTCTTAAGATGCGACTAGGATGGTTTGTAATCGTCGCCTGTGCAGTCGATACGGATGTGCACGGAGAGACCTTGTAAACATAATTTACAGATGCATTTAGGAAAATGCTGTGACAAGTGATGGAGCGGATATGGGAATTCCTGACTACAATGAAACTGGTTCCATGGATAGAAAACGAAATCCAGAAATGAAATTAACCTTCATATTTAGACAGTTTTTTCCTTTCGGATTTTCATGGTAAAAATCGTGTGCCGCTGGACACTGACATGAGTTGCCTCATTGTCCTGTGAATCCTTGTCATAATCAAAACCCACCTGCTAGTCACTGACTTCTTAGATAACCTCTCACGATATCAAAATGCTTTCTAAAAAAAATATGCTATATCTGCTTCATTCTGAGACCTAAGCTAGGCATCACTGATATTGATATAAGTGGCCAGGGTATATGTACTTATCGTCATAGTTTATGTTGTAATATGTTAAATGTTTTGCTGAATTTAAATAAAATGTAAATACTTGGTACATGTAAAGGGTGTTTATAAAGTCTCACTACACTTGGTATCTAGGTCAATTTGAAAAAAATTGTTTATGACGTCATCACATTATGTGCTCAACAAAGTGCTTCTTTCCAGTAGCAATAAACTTATTCAACAAATTTCTAACCGTAATGCGATGAGGAGGTTGTTTATCGGGAAATCTTGCTATAAATCTTTGGACAACTACCCGTGTGTATCGACCACCATTTCTAAACACTTGTTCAACCAGAAAAATTCGTTCTTCTCTTGATAACACCATTCTGCTTTGAGTGCAAAGAATTACTCCAGCAGACGACAGCCATTCACTGCACAATTGACAGTGGGAGCACATAATGTGATGACGTCATAAACAATTTTTTTCAAATTGACCTAGATACCAAGTGTAGTGAGACTTTATAAACACCCTGTATATCATGGAATTAATTTAACAAGGTGAAATGAACAAAATATATAGAAAAAAAAATTGTTTTAAAAAAACGGTATGATTAAAGCTTTATGTAATAAGTGGACGACACAAATTAGAACAACGTTTCGGCTCAATAGGTCTTCAGCAGGGACAAAAATACAACATAGACACAGATATGTATTTAAAATAATAAAAAAAATATTTTTTAAATTAATTAATTTTTTTTAAAAATTTCTCATTCTAGATCGAAATTAATATTTTTAATATTTACTATTTTTGTTTTAAATACATATATGTGCGTGTGTTGTATTTTTGTTCCTTTTGAAGGCCTATTATGCCGAAACGTTGTTCTAATTTGTGTCGCCCACTTATTACGTAAAGTTTTAACCATACAGTTTTTTCTATATATTTTGTTCATGCCTCCTTACAATTAGCTTTACTGCAGCTTCGCATTTATATGCATTTCTTTGTTTTGACACTAACTAAATTAATACTAGTGCAGAAATGAGAGAAATGATAGGGTAACGTAGAAAATCAATTGTAATCCAGGGAAGACGGTGGTCATATGTTGGCCATGTGATGAGAAGAGACAACAAGAGAAGTAGGTGGTCATATGTTGGCCATGTGATGAGAAGAGACAACAAGAGAATAAGGTGGTCATAAGTTGGCCATGTGATGAGAAGGGAAAACAAGAGAAGTAGGTGGTCATATGTTGGCCATGTGATGAGAAGAGACAACAAGAGAATAAGGTGGTCATGGGTTGGCCATATGATGAGAAGAGAGAACAAGAGAAGTAGGTGGTCATATGTTGGTCATGTGATGAGAAGAGACAACAAGAGAATAAGGTGTTCATATGTTGGCCATGTGATGAAAAGAGAGAACAAGAGAAGAAGTGGCCATATGTTGGCCATGTGTTGAGAAGAGACAAAAGAAGACGGTGGTCATATGTTGGCCATGTGATGAGAAGAGACAACAAGAGAATAAGGTGGTCATATGTTGGCTATGTGATGAGAAGAGACAACAAGAGAATAAGGTGGTCATATGGTGGTCATGTGTTGAGAAGAGACAAAAGAAGACGGTGGTCATATGTTGGCCATGTGATGAGAAGAAACAAAAGAAGACGGTGGTCATATGTTGGCCAGGTGATGAGAAGAGAGAACAAGAGAAGAAGGTGGTCATATGTTGGCCATGTGATGAGAAGAAACAAAAGAAGACGGTGGTCATATGTTGGCCGTGTGATGAGAAGAGAGAACAAGAGAAGAAGGTGGTCATATGTTGGCCATGTGATGAGAAGAGAGAACAAGAGAAGAAGGTGGTCATATGTTGGCCATGTGATGAGAAGAGAGAACAAGAGAAGAAGGTGGTCATATGTTGGCCATGTGATGAGAAGAGAGAACAAGAGAAGAAGGTGGTCATATGTTGGCCATGTGATGAGAAGAGAGAACAAGAGAAGAAGGTGGTCATATGCTGGCCATGTGATGAGAAGAGAGAACAAGAGAAGAAGGTGGTCATATGTTGGCCATGTGATGAGAAGAGAGAACTAGAGAAGAAGGTGGTCATATGTTGGCCATGTGATGAGAAGAGAGAACAAGAGAAGAAAGTGGTCATATGTTGGCCATGTGATGAGAAAAGAGAGCAAGAGAAGAAGGTGGTCATATGTTGGCCATGTGATGAGAAGAGAGAACAAGAGAAGAAGGTGGTCATATGTTGGCCATGTGATGAGAAGAGAGAACAGGAGAAGAAGGTGGTCATATGTTGGCCATGTGATGAGAAGAGAGAACAAAAGAAGACGGTGGTCATATGTTGGCCATGTGATGAGAAGAGAGAACAAAAGAAGACGGTGGTCATATGTTGGCCGTGTGATGAGAAGAGAGAACAAAAGAAGACGGTGGTCATATGTTGGCCGTGTGATGAGAAGAGAGAACAAGAGAAGAAGGTGGTCATATGTTGGTCATGTGTTGAGAAGAGACAAAAGAAGACGGTGGTCATATGTTGGCCATGTGATGAGAAGAAACAAAAGAAGACGGTGGTCATATGTTGGCCATGTGATGAGAAGAAACAAAAGAAGACGGTGGTCATATGTTGGCCATGTGATGAGAAGAGAGAACAAGAGAAGACGGTAGTCATATGGCCATTTGATGAGAGGAGACAACAAAAGAAGACGGTGGCCAAATGTTGGCCATGTGATGAGAAGAGACAACATGTGATTCTCAAGACAATCCCTCTAATGGAAACTAGAGGGTAAAAGAAAAAGAGGCTGATATAGAGAAGCACTAAAAAGAACACTGGGGCTAGTTGCAATAACAGCAGGCATCAGCTCCCTTGCCGAGATTGAGCACCTCGTCCAGAACAGAGTCGTGTGGCAAGATACAATGCGGCTCCTGTGAACGGTCTGATGCTTAATCGTCGGACACAACAGATTCTCTAGAATGTCTATGTGTCTTCTTCGGCTTGAAAGGACAATAGACAGACAGACAAACATAAAATAGACATACATACAGGCAGGCATATAAAATAGACATACATACAGACAAACATATAAAATAGACAGACAGACAAACATAAAATAGACAGACATACAGACAAACATATAAAATAGACAGACATACAGACAAACATATAAAATAGACAGACAGACATATAAAATAGACATACATACAGACAAACATATAAAATAGACAGACAGACAGACATATATAATAGACATACATACAGACAAACATATAAAATAGACATACATACAGACAAACATAAAAAATAGACAGACATACAGACATATAAAATAGACATGCATACAGACAAACATATAAAATAGACAGACATACATATAAAATAGACAGACAGAAAAAAATAGATAGATTTAATAAACGGAATGGACTGTATATTATCTTTTATTTTAATACATGTATATTAGATTTGCATTGACATATGATTGTGCCTGTGTCTATGCTTAATGTGAAGTACTGTCAACAAACAAGCGTATGGTCCCATAACAATAACATATCACAATTATAATTAAAATGGCATAAAGTTGTTACGTGATAGCCCTCTAATCAACATTGCTTTGATGGAGATGAAGGGTGTGGCAACAAAATGTTTCAAAACATATTTGACAGCGGAGGGAGCAAGACATTCTACAATCTTCTTCTTCTTCTACCATTCAGCTCCCTGTGGAGCATAGGTCTTCAACAAACACTTTCCAAGTCGTTCTGTTTTTTTTTTTTTGCCATTCTTTTAAGATCATTCCATGTCTTCCTCGTCATCTTCATCTCTGCTTATGTCTGTCTTCTCCAAGAAATTCTTGGTCTTCCTTTTTGTCTTTTCTCCTGGGGATTCCAAAAAAAGGGCCTGTTGTGTAATACTCTCAGTTGGCTACTGTAGTGTGTGTTCTATCCAGCGCCATCGTCTTCGCTGTATCTCTTTATCCACTGGTATTTGACTGGTACATTTCCATAATTCTATGTTAGTGATTTTGTCCTGCCATTTCTATCCTTTTATTCTGCGTAAGCATCCATTAATGAAAGTCTGTATCTTCATGATTGTCAATTTTGTTGTTCTCCATGTTTCACGGCCATATAATAGGACTGACTTAACATTGGAGTTGAAAATTTGTATTTTTGTATTTAACATAATTTCGTCTTTATGTGCAACACGCTGAGTGTAGGAAACTGAATGCTCACGAAGGGGGAGGAGGAAAAGGAGGTGGAGGAGAACGTGAAGGAGGTGGAGGAGAAGAAGTAGAATGAGGAGAAGAAGAGGAAAGAGGTGAAGAAGGGGAGGAGAATGAAGAGGAAGAGAAGAAGGAGGTGAGGAGAAGAGAGAGGAGGAGTAGAATAAAGGGGAGTAGGAGGAGATATTGAGGAGAATGATGAGGATGAGGTGGAAGGAGATGAGAAAAAGAGGAATAGAAGGTGAATGAGAAGAAATGGATGAGGAGAAGGAGGAGGAACGGGAAGAAGAAGAATCCTCAAAGCGGAACAAAAATGACACAAAGATTTGGATGTTAGCCAAAGTCTTCAACAATAAGCAGGTAGTGTAGAAAGCATGTTGTTATTATACATAAACAACAGAAGAAAAAATAGAAAAAAACATTCTCCCTCTTCTTCTTCTTCTTCCTCTTTTTCTTCTTCTTCTTCTTCCTCTTTTTCTTCTTCTTCTTCTTCCTCTTTTTCTTCTTCTTCTTCTTCCTCTTTTTCTTCTTCTTCTTCCTCTTTTTCTTCTTCTTCTTCTTCCTCTTTTTCTTCTTCTTCTTCTTCCTCTTTTTCTTCTTCTTCTTCTTCTTCTTCCTCTTTTTCTTCTTCTTCTTCTTCCTCTTTTTCTTCTTCTTCTTCTTCCTCTTTTTCTTCTTCTTCTTCCTCTTTTTCTTCTTCTTCTTCTTCCTCTTTTTCTTCTTCTTCTTCGCTTTTCATCATGCAGATTCAGATGTCACGTTCTTGCATGTTTCTAGTATTCCATCTACCTATATTTTTCAAGACAATCCTCTGTTTGTTGCTTTGGCGGCAGTGTGTGTTGATTGTGTTTACTTGCTACGTGACCAAGCCGTTTGATGGCTGTTTTTTTTGTTTTATGTAATCAATTATATGAGAGTGATCCCGAACTGTTTTCTTAATCTTATATTCTAATGTTTTTTCCCTCTCAAACAGACTCCCAACATGCGCCTGCCACAATTCAACATTGTCTCATTTAGGGGGGGGGGGGGGTGAACCTCGGTAGCCTAGTTGGGAAAACCACCCGACTGAGCTACCGACGTTCGGACAACTCGTCTTCGATTCCCGTTGGAAGCAGTGTGAGTACCCCCGCGGTCGACCCGGCCGCTGGCAGAATGGGAACCAGGGTAGTACTCTGGGAAGACGAGGGTTGCCGTCACGCATCGCGAGTTTCGATGCCTGAAGCGACACTATCCAGAAGTCTTCAAACACTTCTAGATAAGCAGCCGAGCACATATAGGTGAAAACTCGCGTGCAAGACGCCGATTCAAGTCTCGTACTTTGTCTGTTACCTTTACATATCAACGTGTTGTTTTTTTATGTTATCTGTGATAAATAACTTTTTTTCACTTACTCTTGCAAATGAACCAATTAAATGACTAATTTGTAAGAAAACAAGAAGAAACCACATATCTGAACATGATAAATACAGTAACTGCTCAATAACAAGATGCCATCCACTATCTATCTATCTTTCGTTCGCCTGAAGTATTGTCTATATCTGCAATGTCGTTTCCTGTATAAATTTTACTGTCTTTTGTAATTCTTGCAGTGGCCCATATAGTTTTGTCTGTAGTGTTGTATCTATGGGCCAATGGATTTTCCTCAGTCTGCTATATTCAGTACAGTCTTGAAGTATGTGTTCAGCAGTCTGGGGTGCCTGTCCACATGTACAAGTAGTTGAGGTGCCGATCTTGAATTTTGTATACATGTGACTATGGAGTCGATTGTGTCCTGTTCTTAGGCGTATAATGATAATTTGTTCATATCTATTCATATTATGAAAGGCATCCTGATTTGGGGCTTGTGGTCCTCTGATTGATTTGATTATCTGTTTCTTATGATGGTATGTAACTGGTGTATCTAGTTGTGTGCCTGTTGAACCTTCCTTTGCCAACTGATCTGCTTTCTCATTTCCTGGTATTCCACAGTGAGACGGGATCCACTGCAGGGCAACCCTGTGGTGCTTGCAGAGTTCAGTCAATAAGGTCTGCAGATGTGGTAATTTTCTGGATTGTAGTGCCTGGAGTACTGATCTTGCATCTGTCAAAAACACTACAGGCTGTGGGCTAAGATTACTGTTCAGCAGTTTTTCTATTGCCAACTTTATTGCTTGTATTTCTGCATCATAATTGTGACAATATTTCCCTGTTGCTATTTTATTCATATCCCTAGTGTTATTTGGGTACTCTATATATGCACCTGCTCCCCCATTCTTTACTGCATTCTGTGCTGATCCATCTGTGTACACACGGATCCATAGGTCTTGTGGGTATTCTTCATCCAGGAAACTGAGAGTTATTGTTTTTCGCTGTAGACTATTTTGTTCCTCTTTGTCAACTATTCCTTTCACTTCTGTCCGTATTTGAACTGATAATCCTGATTCATCTGTCCAGGGAGTCTGTTCTGGTATGGGCAGAAGGGGTTTAACAACTCTTGGCATGTCTGGTGTTTGTCTACTAATACGCTTGGCTTGGTGGATAAAGCTGCTTCTCTTAAGTCGTCCCAATGCAAGATTTTGGAATCTGTCCTTCATTGGATGTCTCGGCATGCATACAAATTTTTCTGCCTGTATCAGCACCTTTGTGTCTCTCCGTTCTCTCAGTGCTGGTATCCTCCACAATTTCTCCATCTCCAATATTGGTGTTGATTTCATTGCTCCTGTGATGACCCTAAGTGCCTGGTTTTGTACTTTATCCAGTTCTTGCAATGTGGTGTTTGATGCTGAGCACCATGCGGATGATCCATATTCTAAATGTGGGCGTATACTCTGTTGGTAAACTTTGCTGAGTATTTTCCCAGGCTAGCTCCTTGTCGTGGGGATGGGGCTTAACAGTCACCAGGGACTGAAAACTAAGACTGGCCAGGCCTTCCTACAACCGAGCAAGACCACAGTCTGCTCTAGCAAGTTCAAGTGCTGAAGTCGGAGGCAACCAGCCAAAAGGCGCACGACAATCAGGATGCCACGCACTCAACGCAAATGCCATCCACTGTCTGGAACAAAGAAATTCACCTTTAAGAACTGATGTAAAAACGTAACAAATAAATAAGAAAACCATGGAAGAAGAGTAATGAAAAAGTTCTGTGAGCAAAGCTGAAAAAGAGCTACTAATTTCCAATATTAGGAAGAAACAATGATCATTGTTTAGCCATGTTATGAAAAGAGAACAGCTGGAATATATTGTGACAAGTGGGAAAATTTAGGGACGGAGAGATAGAGGGAAGCAAAGAGAAATGATACCAGATAGCTTAAGAGAATGGCTTGGCAGAAGGTCAACAACAGAAACGATAAATAACTGTTGAGATCGAAAGTTGTGGAGAGACATGACACCTACGCCAGCAGGCATGGTACTTGATGATGATGATGATGATGGTGATGATGATGATGATGATGATGATGATGATAAATAACAAGCTCAAAGGACAAGAAAGTGCTTCTTAAGACAGAGAACTTTACCTTGAACATAGATGTACTGCCACAGACCATTACAAAATTAGTAATGATTCTTAAAATATATAACAATAATATGGGCGCAAATAATTAAATTAATATCAGCGAATTAAGCTGTAAGTTGCAGCTCGTGGATGATAATCAATATCAAATAAAGAGTGTGGGGAACCGGTGATGACCTCGGACCGTCTTGTTCGTGACCCAAGCTGGCCTAATTGCCTCAATGCATGACAATAGCTGATCGCTGAAGAAGAAGAAGAATAAAAAAAAGTAGGATAGGGGGTGTGTGGTCTAGAGGTAAGACATCGGCCTTTTGACAAGAAGGTCCGAGGTTCGATTCCCATTACAGGCGGTGGGAATTTGTCAAAAATCGAACCTGTGGTTTCTTCGTGGTTTTAACCTCATTCGGTCTCTGGGTAAGGAGACCCGATGTCTAACCCTCTCGAAAACGGCGAAAAACAGGATCCCGTGTGCACTCGCGCACGTTAATTAACCCTGGGTAGTTTAATGTCGAAAAGAGTAGGTCATAGAAATGGCCGCTGTCAGGGCCAGAGGAAAAATTTGTTATTGAGTTATTAGCGGGTTATCATCATTGCACTCCGAACATGTCCATAGGTGGTTAGATCCTCTCCTCAGCAAGCCCCGCACATTTTTCAGTCAAACAATTGTTAAGTAAATCTACCCATCTATGCCGAAGATGGAAGTGTCGGGCCGAAAGGCGCAGTAAGCGACACAACGCATCCACGCCAACTTAACTGGAGAATGTTAAGAAGAAGAAATTAGGATAAGAAGACGAAGGCCCACAGCAGCAACAGGGCTGAAAGGTGTCAGAGGATATCCTCGGAAAGACTCCAACTAGTGTGACGTTTCAGCTATATGAGTTATAGACAGCAGACGTCACTGTACCCTCAACCATCCCTGTTTGCAAGGCTGAAAATATCAAGCTAGTTGGAGTTGTTCTGGAATTCCTTCTCAGCCGCAGGCCTAAGTAAATCTGTAGATGGCTGTGGCCAGAACTGATTAGGAGAGCAAGTATTCCTTTACTTATTGGGTGGATACAACAAGCACGATTAAGATAGAACCACTACTCACAGATCCAGTTACATCCCTTGCTTTGGAAATTGAAGACACTTTTCATGAGGCAAATATACATCACAATTATTAGTATTACACAACAGGCCCTTTTTTGGAATCCCCAGGGGAAAAGACAAAGAGGAAGACCAAGGAATTCTTGGAGAAGACAGATAGAAGCAGAGATGAAGATAATGGGGAAGACATGGAATGATCTTAAAAGAATGGCAAAAAACAGAACGACTTGGAAAGTGTTTGTTGAAGACCTATGCTCCACAGGGAGCTAAAAAAGGTAGAAGAAGAGAGTCTAGACTGGTGGGAGAAAACATTTGACAGGGCATGGAAAGATAGATTCAGAGTCAGTGAATAGAGTCTGCTTCTTCTTCCTCTTCTTTGTCTTCTGGTGCACCTTAAAACGTGTATTTTTTATTTTCCAAACAAAGCGTTCTTCAGTTCAAGGCTGGTGACACCATCATGCAGCTTGTCCCTGTGTTGTACCGGTGATGGCCCCAAGAGCTTTCTATGTTGGTACCGGTGATGGACACAAGAGCTTTCTATGTTGGTACCGGTGATGGACACAAGAGCTTTCTATGTTGGTACCGGTGATGGACACAAGAGCTTTCTATGTTGGTACCGGTGATGGCTACAAGAGATTTCTATGTTGGTACCAGTGATGGCCACAAGAGCTTTCTATGTTGGTACCGGTGATGGACACAAGAGCTTTCTATGTTGGTACCGGTGATGGACACAAGAGCTTTCTATGTTGGTACCGGTGATGGACACAAGAGCTTTCTATGTTGGTACCGGTGATGGACACAAGAGCTTTCTATGTTGGTACCGGTGATGGCTACAAGAGATTTCTATGTTGGTACCAGTGATGGCCACAAGAGCTTTCTATGTTGGTACCGGTGATGGCCACAAGAGCTTTCTATGTTGGTACCAGTGATGGCCACAAGAGCTTTCTATGTTGGTACCGGTGATGGCCACAAGAGCTTTCTATGTTGGTACCGGTGATGGCCACAAGAGCTTTCTATGTTGGTACCGGTGATGGCCACAAGAGCTTTCTATGTTGGTACCGGTGATGGCCACAAGAGCTTTCTATGTTGGTACCGGTGATGGACACAAGAGCTTTCTATGTTGGTACCGGTGATGGACACAAGAGCTTTCTATGTTGGTACCGGTGATGGCCCCAAGAGCTTTCTATGTTGGTACCGGTGATGGACACAAGAGCTTTCTATGTTGGTACCGGTGATGGACACAAGAGCTTTCTATGTTGGTACCGGTGATGGACACAAGAGCTTTCTATGTTGGTACCGGTGATGGCTACAAGAGATTTCTATGTTGGTACCAGTGATGGCCACAAGAGCTTTCTATGTTGGTACCGGTGATGGCCACAAGAGCTTTCTATGTTGGTACCAGTGATGGCCACAAGAGCTTTCTATGTTGGTACCGGTGATGGCCACAAGAGCTTTCTATGTTGGTACCAGTGATGGCCACAAGAGCTTTCTATGTTGGTACCGGTGATGGCCACAAGAGCTTTCTATGTTGGTACCGCTGATGGCCACAAGAGCTTTCTATGTTGGTACTGGTGATGGCCACAAGAGCTTTCTATGTTCATCATGTATTGAACATGATTTTAGCAGACGTTCACGGTCATTTTGACTCTGCTACAGTCACATTCATCAGATGTTCATGTCCTTCAAGTTTTGAAAAGATGGCTATTCAATCTATTGTGGCTTTTTCGAAGTCTGGACATTTTTCTGTGCTTTTTTCTGTTGGGTTAGTAGCATACATCATTTTTCTGTGCTCTTGTCTGTTGGGTTAGTAGTAACATCATTTTTCTGGTAGCCCTGGTATTCTTAGTCCATTTGTTCTTGTATTTGTTTGTGAAAGAAAACATCTTTGATTCCTCAGAAGTTGTTATTGTATCTGGCCGGTGTAATTTGCCACCTTTCTTTGCCAACCTGTCTGCCTCATTGTTTGTTTCCAGGAATATTGCAGTGAGAGCCACCGTTTGTTTCCAGGAATATTGCAGTGAGAGCCACCGTTTGTTTCCAGGAATATTGCAGTGAGAGCCACCGTTTGTTTCCAGGAATATTGAAGTGAGAGCCACCGTTTGTTTCCAGGAATATTGCAGTGAGAGCCACCATTTGTTTCCAGGAATATTGCAGTGAGAGCCACCGTTTGTTTCCAGGAATATTGCAGAGAGAGCCACCGTTTGTTTCCAGGAATATTGCAGTGAGAGCCACCGTTTGTTTCCAGGAATATTGCAGTGAGAGCCACCGAATCACAGTTCTGCATAAACAAAGCACAGTCAACAATAGTTTTACTAAGTCCCGCGGGCTGAAAGGGATCGTCCAAAGCTCTTGACGTTTTAGCATTTTGTTCAGGGATCGTTGTGGGTAAAATTACGTCAGCCGTCTATAGCTCGCATTACTGAAGACGTCACAAGATTTGGGTGATTTTGGGGAAAACCCTCTCAGCCCGCGGGCCTTAGGTCGGCTTTGGAAATAGCCACAGTGCTCGGCAGAATCAATGACAAATTGCAAGCACAGAGCAGCTACGAGTTAGGTACAAGGGGAAAAAACAGCAAATAATGACAATCGCAAGCACAGAGCAGCTATGATTTAAATACAAGAACGAAACAGCAAATAATAACAATCGCAAGCACAGAGCAGCTATGATTTAAGTACAAGAACGAAACAGCAAATAATAACAATCGCAAGCACAGAGCAGCTATGATTTAAATACAAGAACGAAACAGCAAATAATAACAATCGCAAGCACAGAGCAGCTATGATTTAAGTACAAGAACGAAACAGCAAATAATGACAATCGCAAGCACAGAGCAGCTATGATTTAAGTACAAGAACGAAACAGCAAATAATGACAATCGCAAGCACAGAGCAGCTATGATTTAAGTACAAGAACGAAACAGCAAATAATAACAATCGCAAGCACAGAGCAGATATGAGTTAGGAGGTACAAGAACGAAATAGCAAATAATGACAATGGCCAATCAAAGCGGGATCCTCCCACGTGACAATCTTGTTGTTAATATAATGACGTCACGGGAATGTTCACGGTCTCCCAGACTCTTATGACTTAACCAGCTGGACAGTTAGATAGGATAGAAAACATGGCTGCATACGTCTTTTATTGTGTTTACCGATGAAAATGTTACATCTTCTCAATATTCCTATATGGTGCTGAAACATGGACATTAGACAAGAAAACAGAACAGAGAATTGAAGCCTTCGAAATGTGGATTTATAGAAGAATAGGTAGAATTGGATGGAAGGAAAAGAAAACAAACGATGAAGTCTTAAAACAACTAAAAATGAAAAGAGAACTTCTGAACACAATTAGAACAAGACAAATGCGATTCTTGGGTCATGTTAAAAGACACAACAGCCTACTGAAAGTAATCCTGGAGGGGAAAATACAAGGTAAAAGAGGCAGAGGCAGACCAAGATTAACATGGACGAGTAACATCAAAAGATGGACAAATCAACCGATGACAACCTGCACCATCAAAGCAAGAGATAGAGCAGAATGGCGCTCTATGGTAGCCAACCTTCGTTGCGGAGACGGCACTCAATGATGATGATGACCGATGATTACATCCCCTCGACGTCAGCCCGTCCGTCTTTAAAAGACGCTTAGAGTGTGTGTGGTTTCTTTAAGTTGTAGATTACACAAGGCCGCAGTTTACGACGCTGCATCATTAATTTCCTAATTACGTATGGACAGCGAATCGTGGACAACTTACTCAAAGCAGGAGAAAAGGTTATATGCATTACATATGCGATGCCTGCTCTGTATATATCACCGGGAAAGACAGAGAGACAAACGTGGAGGTCCTCACTCGCACAGACCTCCCGAACATCTATACGCTGCTCAAACAACGTAGGTTACGCTGGCTTTGGCCACTTACGCCATATAAAAGAAGGCCGTATACCAAAAGGATATGCTTTATTGACAACTAGCAGATGACAAAGGAACTAGGGGCGCCAAATACTTCGATTTGTAGACGTGTGTAAACGTGACATTGAGTTATTGAGTTATTTGCGGGTCACCATCATTCCACTCCGAACGTGTCCATAGGTGCTCACATCCCCTCCTCAGCAATTCCCTCAGTGTCCAGCGACTGACGACTCCAGTTCTATGTTGGTTGATAAGTCTTCTTACACGGCCACTAAGTTTCTAATTTCTGGCTGTGCCCATCTTAACTCCCATTTCCATCATCCGAAGAAGTGACGTGGATCTGTGTTTGTCGAAGTCATGTGCTCTTCCCACATCTCGGAGGGCATTGATGATGTCCGCCCGATCCATTGGTTGCCCGTCCTCAACGACAGCGCAGCTAGCCAACCTGTCCGCTCTTTCATTTCCTCGTACTCCCGCATGTCCAGGGACATAGACAAAGGTGACCTTACGTATTTTGGATTTCTGCAACGACTCTACCCATTGCATGCGTACAGAGCCCGCCTTCACTTTTTTTATCATGCTCAGCGAATCACTCAGTATACATGCGTGGGTGTAGTCTTGTGACTCTAACCATTTGAATGCCTTGGTCACTGCCATCATTAATTGTCCAAACGTGACATGAAAACTCTGAACATAAACTCTGCAGCCTGGGAAGAAATAGTTGCAGACAGCAATCTTTTAAGACACACTCTAAAAAGCTCCAACTCAAACAAGAAGCAGATAGATTCATAGAAAAAGAGAACACACACGAAAGAAAATAACAAAATAGCATTTCTAGGGGCGCTGCAAAATCAATAGTTAACTATGGCTGACGTAGGCTACTATACTAGCGACTAGTTTACAAAATAAACACACATAATAAAGTGAGTCGTGGTAACTCAGTGGTTAGTGTACTGGACCACTATTGATGAGAATCGTGTTCGCTCTGATCGACAGCCTCTCGGTTCACTTTAAATCGTTAGCGAACTTTTCTGGGAAAGAAAGACGACACTGTCGTAATACCGACCATGTTATTCAAAAAAATCATGTGTCGAGGGTCTATAAAAATGTTTACTAAAACCATAATCTATATACGCCACCACATAGCGGTGCTCTTTCTGTAATTTCTACGTGTATTAATAAAGTGGAGGTTCTGCGTGGTCGTGCGGCTAAAACCACTGTTTCGCTGGCTGAAAAGCCGGTGTTCGAAATCAGCAGTAGACTGAAATGATTTCTTCAATCGGGGTGAAATAAAAATCCTGAGTCTCACACGCCGTGGCGACTGCTTTGACCAAGCGGCCTTTATCCCTCTGATTCTATCGTGTGCCCCCCGACATAAATCAGCAATGGTACTATGTGTCGTAGATATATATATCTTTTTTAAATTTTTAAATAATAATGTTTCATTGTCATGTAAGGAACTAACTATAGCAGCACTTCCTATTTCTTTGATGTTGTTGTACTAATGCTACGAGTTGATAATAACAGATGCTCTTTGACTCATGAATGTGAATGTGGCGAGTCGTAACGGCTTTCTTGATATTCCTGGCTTTAACTGCAGAAGTTGGAGTTCGCCTAGTTCCCGTTTGTAGATGCAGAACTGTGTGACTTGTCCTGCCTATGGGTACTGCAATACTAGGTCTTCTACATCAGTAAAAGACACCACCACAGAGAACGCTGCGATCCTAGCTATTTTAGCCATGGTGTTTTGACGCTGGCTGTTGTCAGGGGAGACTGACTAGAAGGTCAAGGTTAGGTCTTCGTCAGCTCATGAGCCGCCGACCCTGCGGTTGCGGCCGCAGATTGCAGGCGCTTCATTCCTCAATAGCGCCACTTCAGATTGTTTACCTTCAAGTGTGGAAGCAGAACTCCTTGTCTCGTTAGACATGAACTATAACGCCACTTGAGAATGTTTACCTCACGAACCTGCAATAGGATCTCCAGGCTACCTGTCAGTCATAAATTGCACGGGAATTTTTTTTTAATCGGGAAAACCCACAAACAACGGTAAATAGACAGCTTGAACAAGAATACAAACTCATATCCTTTGGCACAATGCCCTGCCACTTGATGTAAATGTACTTTTATCTCTAGTGGCAAAGTGCTATGTCGAAGAGTTCTAGTTTGAATCCTTTCAGGCTGTTTATTGTTACGGTTTTCAGTTTATGAATGTTATCAACTGTTGTTACAATATGCTACCGTGTATTTTATTTTTGGTTCTTTAGTTATGGAAGGCCCCGGTATCACTGCAAACGAATTAAGATCCATAATTGCTCAATTCCCCCAGTGCCAGTGGAATCATCCGAATTACTAACTCATCTACCAAACAAAGAAAGGTAGCTGTAATCCCCATCATAACAGTCTCAGCACACGCCAAAAAACATAAGGCGAAACAGTACAGAAAGTGAGCACAGCCAACTGTTCCCTGCCATACGATATCATCGTTCATCGTAAACAATTGGAATATAAAATGGAATATTTTTTTTTTTTTACGCGCCATGTGCCTTTATCAGATAGACATAACGTGATATGAATCAGCAAAACTTATAGAAAAGCAAGACAAACTACAAAGTTTTGGCAAAAGCCTTCATCAAGTATAAAAAGAACAAGCTATACAAATTAAACATATCAATTAACATCAATTACTCATCGACATGGAATGATCTTAAAAGAATGGCCCAAAAAAAACAGAACAACTTGGAAAGTGTTTGTTGAAGACCTATGCCCCACTGGGAGCTAAAAAGGTAGAAGAAGACTCATCGACGTGAAAAAAAAAATATGAGTACCTCTAAAGTCTGGATTATCTGCCTGTGCGGCGAGGGACGCTTGAGCACACAGCTGCCAGGGAAAACGGATTAACACCAAAAATTCAGTTCTTAATCTCTAGGGACTTCGCCAGACGTCAAGTATGGCGAACGAACAAAACACACACATAAATCCATGCCTTTTATGTTTATTTTATATGTTCTCTGCAGCTATACTCGCTGCCCCACATATTATTTAATGTTTTATATGTTCTCTGCAGCAATACTCGCTGCCCCACATATTATTTAATAGTTTATATGTTCTCTGCAGCTATACTCGCTGCCCCACAAATTATTTAATATTCTATATGTTCTCTGCAGCAATACTCGCTGCCCACATATTATTTAATAGTTTATATGTTCTCTGCAGCAATACTCGCTGCCCCACATATTATCTATATGTTCTCTGCAGCTATACTCGCTGCCCCGCATATTATTTAATGTTTTATAAGTTCTCTGCAGCAATACTCGCTGCCCCACATATTATTTAATGTTGTACATGTTCTCTGCAGCTATACTCGCTGCCCCACATATTATTTAATCGTTTATATATTTGATATATTTGTGCCCATCGTCACGTGATTTTCTCTAATAAAAAGTAAAAAAAAAAAGTAAAGTACTGCCGTCATGTCAAGTGGCGTATAGGGAATATGGTGTTATGTTATAGTGACCATACATTTTACAGACCTTCGGAACATGATTTTTTGGGTAAAGTGGTCGGTATTACGCCCGTGCCGCTTTATTTTCCTAGAAAAAAAAATCGGTACCCATTAAAGGTTGGGTGAACCGACAGCCGTCGATTGGGATCGAACCCTACCTCTTGTCCTTTGTAGTCCAGTTCACTAACCAATGAGCTATCGTGGTTGATTTTTCTCTAATAATAAACTTGTATTTATTTCTTACAATATTTTGAAAAAAAAAATCGAAGGATAATTGATTTAAGCAATTAAGAATCAAAATAAAATTTAAAAAATTTATATAAAATTTGGTACTCGCCTACCCAAAGTGGGGAACCGCGATAGCTCAGTGGTTAGTGAACTGGACTACAAAGGACAAGAGGTAGGGTTCCGGTTCACCCAGCCTTTAATGGGTACCGGATTTTTTTTCTGGGAAAGTAAAGCGGCACGGGCGTAATACCGACCAAATTACCTCAAAAATCATGTGCTGAATGTCTGTAAAATTTATGGTCACTAACACCATATTCCCTATGCGCCACTTGGCGTGACGGGGGTACTTTACTTTTTTTTACTTACAATCTTTCACTTGTGTCAAATGTTCATACATTAATGAGCTATTTCCCTGCACTCCATCAACGTTTGTTGCTAATTATAACTGTATACAGCAGTTTGTTTTTGTCTAAAAGTGGGGGTTTAGTTGTAATCTTCAACATTTTGCAGCATCTATGGATGAAGCTTGTCTTGAGCCCAGTGCATTTCCCTCATTCTTAATATATATATTTTATGGAAGTGGGTTAAATTTGTGAAACCACACACACACACGCACGTACGCACGCACACACGCACGCACACACGCACACACACACACAGAACGTAAAAATAATGTAGCTAGAGGAAATATATATATATATATATGAATTAATTATATTATTTTATTGGGGGCCTCGGTAGTTGGGAAAACCACCCGACTGGACTACCGACGTTCGGACAACCCGTGTTCGATTGCCGCTGGGAGCAGTGTGAGTTGTACTCGTGGTTGGAAAAAAAAAATAACCCCCACGGTCGACCTGTTGGCAGAAATGGGTACTGGGGTATTACCCTGGGAAGGTGAGGAATGTCGCCTAGCATCTGAGTTTCGATGCTTAAGGCGACACTATACAGAAATCTCCGATCATTTCTGGATAGGTGGCCGAGCACATATGGGTGGAAACTCGCGTGTTAAGACGCCGATTCAGGTCTCCTACTTTACTTTACTTTACTTTACTTTACTTTATATGAATTATATAAATGATGTTCTACTTAGCAAATCTGCGCGACGAAGTGGACAAATCTGCACCGCTGATGTACATACAGCAATGTTTCTTTTTGACAAGTCAAGTATTGTAACGGCGACCTTCACCGTCTAGTGTTGACATGCGGTTTACGTCACAGTGAGTGCTATTCAATGGCCGACTTTGAGATTTTGGACGCAAGTTATTTATATGCTGAAGCGCATTAATTGATATCTCCGTCAAGTCGACCGTAGATTTTCATCTTTGGGAATTTGCACCGTGTTTCGTTCGTTGTACGCTAACCGCAGGGTCTGTTGTTTGATGTGTGACAGGGATAATTCGACGACTAACTGTGTGTTTATATGTTCGGTTGGTGTTCTGTCAAGAACAATGTCCTAACATCATCAAGCGCTATACATTTTTTGTTCTCAATATGACGATCATCATTTTCGGGAGGACGTGAACTTCCATGGTATATGGTGGATAGGCGGCAGGAACCATTGAAGGCTATGCCTGAAGGATGTTCCTTGTTGCAGTTTCCTCATATTCCAAGTCCGGCTTGTTGCAGGAGCTACTGAGTTAAGTGCTCTGTGCACACTGTGAGCTGTGTGTTTCATCCGTTTTGATCATGTTTCGATGTCCCAATTGTTTACGATAAAGGATGATATCGTATGACAGATAACAGTTGACTGTGTTCACTTTCTGCGCGGTTTCACCTTATGTCTTTTGGCGTGTGCTGAGACTGCTACGATGGAGACTACAGTTAACTTTCTTTGTTTGGGAGATTTGTTAGTAATTCGGATGATTCCACTGGCACGGACGGTTGAGCAATTATGGATTTTAATTCGTTTGCAGTGATACCGAGGCCTTCCATAACCAATAACCAATAACCAATATGAATTATAGTAGTAGGCCTATTAGTAGTAGTAGATAGTAAATATTCGGTAACCTCTGCAACATGTGCCATTTTGGCACGCAAGGTTTCTGTTTTTGAGATTGTGATTCTGCCCTATGAGCCGTCTTTGGCTCGAAAGGATAATAGATAGAGAATGTTCAATTTTTCACAACAAATGTTTTTTTTTAAATTGTAAGATACAGCTTCTCCTAATACTGACTTTGAATGTATAATAGAAGAAGCATGTGCATTTTATCTTCCTAGAAAGACACAAATGAGCGCATAAACTAAAGTATCAGTGACAAACAATGTGCTAGTTTGTTTTTTTTTCTTTTTATGAAACAAAAGACATTTTTGTTATTTTTGTTAGTGAATTTTTTTTCCGGATTCTTTATCCATTATTGTCTGCGGTTTCGTGTTTTTTTTTTCTTTTTTTTTTAAATTTAGGGAACCGGTTTGCTGAGAAATTTATGGGCGCACATACACAAACACATACAATCTCTCTCTCTCACACTCTCTCTCTCTCTCGCACTCTCTCTCCTTCTTTAACTCTCACGCTCTCAGAAGAATATTGAGAATACCATGAACAGCTAAGAAGAGTAATGAAAATGTTCTGAAAGAGGTCAAAGCAAAAAGAGAGCTAATTTCCAATACTAGGAAGAAACAATCATCATTTTTTGGTCATGTAATGAGAAGAGAACAACTGGAATATATTGTAACAACTGGGAAAATTGAGGGACGAAGAGGCAGAGGAAAGCAAAGAGAAAAGATACCAGAGAGCTTAAGAGAATGGCGTGGCAGAAGGTCAACAACAGAATTGATAAATAACTCGAGATCGAAAATTGTGGAGAGACATGATCACCTACGCCAGCAGGCCCGGTTCTTGATGATGATATATATCTATAATCTTTGGAGACTGAGAACTGCTGTGACGGAACATGAATACAACCAACTATAGAAAGGGTTGAGCGCAATGCCAAAGGGTGACGCTTTCAGCTTTGCAGTAGGGAACGTTCGTTGTTTTATTATGTCAGCCGTCTATAGTATGAAAAAGGTGAACCTTGACCGGTGACGTCACGCCAGTGGGCTTGCGCTCAATCCTTTTCTACCGTTGGCGGTGGAGCGGATGTGGAGACTCCCGCTTCAAGGAAACTGATCCCGTAAATAGAATATAATAAAATAGCCAATAATAATGGGGTATTTTCAGCCGGAACGGTCCGGAATGCTTTCCGGTAAACTTCAAGGACTGTAAGGGTCAGGAGATAAACATTTTATAACTGATTAAAAAGTACGATGTTCGCAGGTTTCTTTATTTAAGGAACAATACACACCCAGAAACTGTTTTGTATTTTTATAGAAGAAACAAATAAGTCACTGCATAAGAGAAAATATTGGTTCTACTTGGAAGTCTCCACTTAAAAAATCAGGCACTGATATATAAATAGATAATAGATAGTCTTTACCCCCAAACCCCACCCACTATTTTTATATCTATCTCTCGTTCACCTGAAGTATTGTATATATCTGCAATGTCGTTTCCTGTATAAATGTTACTGTCTTTTGTAATTCTTGCAGTGGCCCATATAGTTTTGTCTGTAGTGTTGTATCTATGGGCCAATGGATTTTCCTTAGTCTACTATATTCAGTGCAGTCTTGAAGTATGTGTTCAGCAGTCTGGGGTGCCTGTCCACATGTACAAGTAGTTGATGTGCCGATCTTGAATTTTGTATACATGTGACTGTGGAGTCGATTGTGTCCTGTTCTGAGGCGTATAATGATAACTTGTTCATATCTATTCATATTATGTAAGGCATCCTGATTTGGGGATTGTGGTCCTCTGATTGATTTGATTATCTGTTTCTTATGATGGTATGTAACCGATGCATCTAGTTGTGTACCTGTTGAACCTTCCTTTGCCAACTGATTTGCTTTCTCATTTCCTGGTATTCCACAGTGAGATGGGCTCCACTGCAGGGCAACCCTGTGGTGCTTGCAGAGTTCAGTCAATAAGGTCTGTAGATGTGGTAATTTTCTGGATTGTAGTGCCTGGAGTACTGATCTTGCATCTGTCAAAAACACTACAGGCTGTGGGCTAAGATTACTGTTCATCAGTTTTTCTATTGCCAACTTTCTTGCTTGGATTTCTGCATCATAATTGTGACAATATTTCCCTGTTACTATTTTATTCATATCCCTAATGTTATTTGGGTACTCTATATATGCACCAGCTACCTCTTTTTTTTTTATGAATGACAAAGAAATCCCACAATACAGTGCGTCTCACATGCTACGGGACCGGACATTTCATTAATTGCTTTATCATTAGATGCTCGCTCCTCCAAAGCATACCATCACATTTTCCAGATTCCCGGTGTGAATTCACAGATACTGTATACTAACACTCTATAATAACAACAGTGTTATGTAGACATCCGCAGCGAAATGAAAGAGATCAGCAGAGAGACGCGTCAGGCAGGCTGCGAAGAAATGAGAAGAAAAAAATATATAAAATTTAAAAAAACAGTATGGTTAAAGCTTTACGTAATAAGTGAACGACACAAATCAGAACGACGTTTCGGCTCAACGGGTCTTCAGCAGGAACAAATATACAACACACACACACACACACGCACGCACGCACACACACGCACACACACACACACACACACACACACAGAGATATGTATTTAAAATGTAAAAAACAATAATACAAAATAATAATTTCGAGGTAGAATGAGAAATAAAAATAAAAATAAAATGCTACTCCCTACCGCAACAAGCAGGCGCCACACACACTGACTACAACCATATTTCTATTTATTGTAAGGCAACGTCCAAATTTTGTTGCAACATCTTCATTGGTGTTAGATTTATTAAGGAACTGCTGGTTTAAGTATCGAATTAGAGACCATATATATATGACTATAGTCTGTTGTTTGATGTGTGATTGTGATTGTCTAATCACCAACTAATGACTACATCAAGCTTGGACAGATAGTGCTCGTAAGCCTGGGAGGGCCGACCATCTAAGGGCAGAATCCCCCTACAGAAAAGACAATCTGCTGCCTTGCAGGAAGATTTGGGACAATCAAAGGCTAAGGAAAGCAAACCTGAATAAAATTCTGGCTGAAATCGGATGCACTGGGCCACTGGCGCAAAACACAGTGCAACGTTTTAACAAGTAATAAGAGCAGTGTGGTCCATACCCACCTCCCAGGAAGAGAAACTATATGGGGCAATCGATGCGCTTAAACAGACAGATGACTTCATGAGAGAGTCTGGAATCCTACTCTGACTGAGTCTTGATCGCACAGAGAGAGAGAGAGAGAGAGAGAGAGAGAGAGAGAGAGAGAGAGAGAGAGAGACCATTTTTATGCCAAAACTGCATAAAATAAAGCGCAAGATTTAATAGATACCATTTATTGCATGGCTTATCGGGAAAGTCAGATGAATCTACAATCGATACCTTACAGGAATGGTTGTGCATACGATTCGAGAAATGTTGGGTCGTTCGTGGAGCGGATATGGGAATGTCCCGACTGCAATGAAACTGATTCCACAAATAGAACTAAATGCCCGCAATGCCGGAAGTATGCCTAGGCTAAACAATCTACAGGGAGCCGCGATAGCTCAGTGGTTAGTGAACTGGACTACAAGGAACAAGAGCTTGGGTTCGATCCTGGTCGACAGCTCCGGGTTCACCCAGCCTTAAATGGCTACCGGATTTTTTTTCGGGGAAAGTAAAGCGGCACAGGCGTAATACCGATCACATTACTCCAAAAATCATGTGTCGAAGGTCTTAAAAAATGATCACTAACACCATTTTCCTTATATGCCACATAACGTGACGTGACTCTTTGCTTTTTTTATTATTATTTTTTTTTAACAAGCTACAGTTTAGGCCCTCACTGTTTGGAGGGGCCTCAAATGTATTTATAGCGTAATCTGTTGTAGATACTTTCTGGTGTTCATTTTTGTAACAAGGGGCCTCAAAGTTTCGTTCAGCTAAAGGCCTCGCCTAGTCTATGTCCTGCCCTGCACGGCAGATTCAGCGCCAACTGAAATCTATCTTTTTTTCCAAAATATTTGGCTGTTTCCTGTAAAAAATATTGAGTTCTATCTGGTAATGTCAGCTTGGGGACTGCTTAGTCTCGGGCAAGACGCCCGCCTCGAAACAAAGAGGTTGTGGGTTCAAATCCCGGCTACACCAGTTGGGATTTTTATTTACGATTTCTCTATGCGGCAACCACCCTTCTCAGCAGCGAGGCCCGGAAACGTCAATTACTCATCGACGGTAACAAATAATATGAGTAGCTTCGAAGACGGGGTGTGCCACACGGCTGCCAGGGAAAAACACATTAACACGCAAAATTCAGTTCCTAGTGTCTAAGGACTTCGTCAGATGTAAAAGGTGGCGAACACAAAAAAAAAAAAAGAAAAAAAAGAAAATGTCAGTTTGACAGACAAATTCAAAACAAATGCCCGCTCAAAAACGTACAACGTGATACGACAAAAGCCGGATATTATTAAATGCAAAGCAACTAAAATAGCAGCGATTAACAGCTGTGAAAAAAGAAAGTGACAGATCCATACAATATATATACCCCACCATCACTAGACTCAAAACTACAAAATTATTGAATTGGCCAGGTCGGGAAGAAACGGAGGAAGATTTCTGTTTTCATGGGTGACTGGTTGAGTGGTTTATGCGAACTCAAACGTTTAAACACAATCAAATGCATGCTGTAGAGCAGTGGTTCCCAGTCGATGGGTCGCGACCTCAAATAGTGTAGTGAATGGTTTTCTGTGGGGGGTCAGTGGTGAGATATGAGCATTTTAAACTAGGGAAAACATAAAAATCATCTGCTGTTACTGAGGGACTAAAAGATAGAGGGAAGCAAAGAGAAAAGATAAGGGAAGCAAAGAGAAAAGATAAAGGGAAGTAAAGAGAAAAGATAAAGCGAAGTAAAGAGAAAATATAGAGGGAAGCAAAGAGAAAAGATAAAGGGAAGCAAAGAGAAAAGATAAATGGAAGTAAAGAGAATAGATAAAGCGAAGTAAAGAGAAAAGATAGAGGGAAGCAAAGAGAAAAGATAAGGGAAGTAAGGAGAAAAGATAATGGGAAATAAAGAGAAAAGATAAAACGAAAAGATAAAGCGAAGTAAAGAGAAAAACTAAAGGGAAGTAAAGAGAAAAGATAAAGGGAAGTAAAGAGAAAAGATAAAGCGAAGTAAAGAGAAAAGATAGAGGGAAGCAAAGAGAAAAGTTAAGGGAAATAAAGAGAAAAGATAAAGGGAAGTAAAGAGAAAAGATAAAACGAAGTAAAGAGAAAAGATAAAGGGAAGCAAAGAGAAAAGATAAAGGGAAGTAAAGAGAAAAGATAAAGCGAAGCAAAGAAAAAAGATAGAGGGAAGCAAAGAGAAAAGATAAGGGAAGCAAAGAGAAAAGATAAAGGGAGGCAAAGAGATAAGATACCAGACAACTTAAGAGAATGGCTTGGCATAACTGTTGAGATCTAAATTTATTGGAGAAACAAGATCACCAACGCCAGCAGGCATTGTACATGGCGATGATGATCTATTATCGATGTGTCTTCATTTACCCAATTAAAAACCCGACTTTTAAAGTATCCGGGTAGTGGATCACTTTGCCTATGTAAAATGGGGTCGGTACCCGGAAAAACGTTGAGAACCGCTGCTCTAGAGTTTTCGAAATGAATGTATCGGTGCTGATTATCGCTATGTTTCTACACGGTGCCATTGAGAATCGATTCCTTCCACAAGCAATTTGTTTTTGCTATTGTTTTGTGTTGTGTTTTTGTTATTTTTTGTGTGTGTTAAGTATCTAAAACTATTTCAATTCTAAGAATAAAGTTTAGCTTCAGAACTGACAATTAAATACTTTATTTTTATCACTAAATCGTGCAGCTGAATAGAAAGTTTCATCATTCGAGATCAAGTAAAGTTTCCTTCCGCGCCATGGCGTGGGGATAGGGGAAAGAGGCGCCAAACAGCAAAAGAGCTGGAGGTTGTCAATGACTCATAGCTGATGGTTTGCGCCAGAATTGGTGAACCAGAAATATCTAATATCTAAGAGGTATATGATACCCCTAGAAGCAGATTAACCAGTCTAGTTTGGCCAAGTGAGTAAGAAGAGATGAGGGAAGGCAACCAGGTTATAAAAAATGTCATGCTGAAGTCGGATGTCAGGTCGAAAGGTAAAAGGCGCAAATATCACAGTTATACTACAAACCAGAGCCGTCTTTACACCATTTTGGGCCCCTGGGCATAGAAATAGTGTTGGGCACCTGGGCATAGAAATAGTGTTGGGCACCTGGGCATAGAAATAGTGTTGGGCACCTGGGCATAGAAATAGTGTTGGGCACCTGGGCAAAGAAAGAGTGCTCCCCCCCCCCCCCCCGCAGGAATAAAAAATAAATGGTTGATAATATAAAAAATGATGTATTATTTATTTGATTGTCACTAATTTCAACAAAATTGTTGTTAAAACATGCTGTACAGCTGCAACAATAATCAACATTAAACATGAAAAACAGAGAAAAGAGATTTCATTTGCATGTTTTAAAGTATTACACAAGATATTTACAAAAACAAAAAAATTTACACACAATAACAGATATTTACATATGTTTTTTTTTAAATAATAAGCACCATAACATATTACATCTGTTACACAAGGTCAAACAAAGGTATTAAAATTCGTAATGGAAAAAAAAAATACTTAGATTAGAAAAACTTCAATACGGTACTTTATTATAACAATCGTTTGCGACATTTCTTTTCAGAAAATTGTTTTATTATCGGCTTGAAGTCAATGGTCTTCAGGATGTCATTTTCTATGCTCATGAGTGAAAGCCAGTTCAAACGATGCTGTCCCATTGTACTACGAAGCTGATTTTTTTTATAACTTTAAGTCTTGAAAAATGAACGTAGAAGGGTTATAGAGGGCCGGAGAGAGAGTTGGAAGTAATTGATAAACTTAAAGGGCCCGTTCGCATATAAACACAAAATTATGAGATTTTTTTATAAAATAACACTAAATTGTGTACGAGTTTTCCGAAACCCTACAATATATTCGCATTGAGCCCCTATGATCGTGGGCCCCGGGCAAATGCCCAACGGGCCTATGCGTTAAGGCGGCACTGCTACAAACCACAACACAACGCAGACTTAACGTCTTTTTAAGGGCGTATGACGAAGAGGGATTCCTTTAGTCATTGGGTGAACACAAGCAAGCAATCATATGGTGAATATGATATTCCGTATTATTAATATTATTCGATTGCCGCGCGTGGGCACCAGCCCTTAGTAGTTTCCACTTTTATTTTTGGATGGCAATCGGGGCCTAACATAACCTAGAAGACAGTATAAGATTGAAGGGGCCGTGCCACGCCAATGGGTATCTAAATCTTCAAGACAAGCGTTCCGTGCGATTATTTTCTTTTTCGGAAACCAACGACACTTGTTTGCGTGATGTGACCGGTATCACGCCAGGTCGCTTTACTTTCCACAAGAAAATATCGGTACCCATTTTCAGAAGTTGGGTAAACCCTGAAGCTGTGTCGGACCGGACAAAATATTCGCCACTTCTGGGAATGGACCCTGGACGCCTCAGGTCAGTCATCCCGATTAATGGGGTACAAGTGTTTGATTCAAAACAAGAAGCCAAGTGGACAGACTAGTCACTTTGATCGAATAAAAAAAGTCAAGGTCAAGTACGAGACTTGAATCGGCGTCTTAGCACGCGAGTTTCCACCCATATGTGCTCGGCCGCCTACCCAGACGTGTTCGGAGACTTCCGGATAGTGCATCGAAATTCACGATGCGAAGTGGCATTCCTCACCTTCCCAGAGTAATAACCTTGTACCCATTTCTTCCGGTGGCTGGGTCGACCGCGGTTGTTTTTTTTTCTTTTTTCAACTACAAGTACAATCACACTGCCTCCAGCGGGAATCAAACAAGGATTGTCCGAACGTCGGTTCCCCAGTCGGTTGATTTTTCCAAGGCTACCGAGGCCCCCAGTTAAAAAAGTAAATGGCATATCTTTTACAAAAAATTGCGATTAGCCCAGCATTTATTGGCTGTGTAAATTACTAGGCATTATACATCATGAGACAAATAATATTAAATGAATATTATAATACAGGGAAACTTCCGAGGCGATAATCAGCGAATAAATTCAGAGGAAGAGGTATGTTTAAAGTAAAAAAAAAAAAGGAAAGTACCCCCCTTACGCCAAGTGGCGTATAGGGGAATATGGTGTTAGTGACCCTATATTTTACAGACCTTTAGCACATGATTTTTGGGGTAATGTGGTCGGTGTTACGCCCGTGCTGCTTTACTTTCCCAGAAAAAAATCCGGTACCCATTTAAGGCTGGGTGAACCCGGAAGCAGTCGGTTGGATCGAACCCTACCCCTTGTCCTTTGTAGTTCAGTGCACTAACCACTGAGCTATCCCGGCTCCCATGTTTACAGTAACAGTAAAAAATGACAAATAATCAACAACAGAAAAAAACAAACAAAGAACAATATATGGACAGAAGCAGGATCGAACCCGTACTCAGTGGCACAGCTCATTGCCACGAAAAGCCAAACGCTAGGGAACACTGCCACTCAGCTAACTGTAAAATTAGATATCGAGGACAATGTCTTTCACGCAGGTGTTCACATAACTATAGCATAAGGCTGCGATCACAGCTGGGAAATACATTGTGTATTTGTATTTTTCCTATTAAGGCAAGTATCTCCCGGATAGGGTAGGGCTGCATATTTGCGTTGCAGACAAACATTTAGGACGAATAGTAGTTTCCAGTGGTTTAGGCTGGAGACAAATAATAATAAATGAATATTATTATAGAGGGAAACTTCCGAGGCGATGATCAGCGAATCAATTAAGAGGAAGAGGTATGTTTACAGCACTCGGGAAAAAAAAAATAATAATATGGTCCGAAGTAGGATCAAACCTGTACTCCTTAATACAACGCCTTGCCACAAGAAAGCAAACGCTAGAGCACACGGCCAACTCAGCTACAATATCTGGCTACAAAGTCAGTGTCACTGTTACGTTAGACAAGAGACAAGAAATGCGAAATATGCAATAACACAAGATTCAGGACTGGTCCATAAATAAGAGATATAATAAAGCATCAACAAATATCATCTAGAATCAAGAGAAGATGACGTATGTTAGCCTGGCTATGGGGATAGATAACAAGATAATCTCAAAGCAAATACTCAAATTTGAACCAGGGGGGGGGGGGGCAAAATAAAAAGAGATCGATCCAGAGAAGTACTAAAAAGAACATCTAGTAGGTGGCAACAACAGCAGGCATCAGTTCCCTTGTGGAGACTGATAGGATCACCCATAACAGTTACGTGTGGCGAGATAGAGTGCGGGTTCTATACAACACCTGATACCTGATAACAAAGATCGCCGGACTTAGAGAATATAAAATATATGTTCTATGTGACATATTCGGCTTGAAAGGACAACAGAAAGACATACAGACAGAGAGATAGACAGGCAGACAGACAGACATGCATGTAGGTAGGTAGGTTGGCTTCTGTATCAACAAATCAACCACATCGGGGACAACGGTGATTCATACCTCGTTAGCCAATATATTTCGTCACCAGGGGGCGTGACAACGGAAGAACTGTTGGGCTAGACTCAGGTTCTGTTATATGAGGCAGTTAGAGTAAAGTGTCATTGCTGAATGCTCGGCCAACGACACATTCATTCCAACCTGTATGCTATGTGATTCGATTAGCATGATAAGCAAATTAGTTAACTACTGTACGCATATCTCTCGGCCCATTCCATATGTTCCATCTTTTTCTTTCTCTTTCTATTTTGTCGTTCACCCGATGACTACTTAAGGAATTGGCTGTCCTCTTCATTATCTGTACTTAGAAGGACGTTAAGTGAGACGTAGATACGTTATTTTGTAGCTTGCTGTATAACTGTGATATATGTGCCTTTTGATCCAACACATCCGACTTCAGCATCTTATTTTTGATTACCGGGTTGCCTTCCCTCTTCTATCCCAACTTGCTTGGCCAGACTACACAGGTTAGTCTGTTTCTGGGGCCACCTCGAAGAGGTGAAGTGGGTCTGGATGGTTCTGGTTCACCGATCCTGACACAAGCCATCAGTTGTCGGCAACAGACAGCTTACAGTTCTGCTGATGTGAGACACAATTGCTTCCTATTCGATCTTATCAAATGAGTCTATGCATCCAACTTTGCTTCTCTTATCAGTGTTCTTTTCAGTATCTCCCTTTATCCTCATATTTTTCTGTATCCTGATGTTTCTCACATAAGAGCTCGCTTTTCGATAATCTTGTCGCTTCTCAGAACATCTTCCTATATGTCCGTCTTCCTAATTGTAGATGATGAGATCGTTGGCTACATGGCCATTTCTCTTATCTCTACATTAGTCTTGAATTCATTCCATTGTACACAGAGCAGTGTTTAAAAAAAAAGGAATAATAACAAAAAGTTGATAAAGCTGCGGGCAAATATTTCAAATTTGTTACCAGTGTAGGTAACAAGACGTTATAGATTACAGTAGCCTGGATTGATTACTTGTTCCACGTAAGTCAAAGTGTACAGCAAATCCTTCTCCCGCGCCGAGCAGAAATTACACTGCTATATAATGACAGCCTGCCTTCAAGTCGCTACTGCCAGTGTTTTCGACCGCTTTGCCTTTTATTTAACTTGATCTATTGCGTCCCCACACAGGTAAGGTAATTCAATAACAAATACTGGCTCACTTGAGCTGTATCAGCAAGTACATCAATACCTGGCGAGAGATAAGGAGAAGTACTGTACTGTAGGCCTAAGTAGGGAATAGTTGCTACGTTAGGGGTGGCTTGACACAGATACTTTAGTTAGATGAAATCGACTTGACCAGACAGTTTGACCTGCTCTAGTGAGGTGCGCGTGGCCGTGCGGCTAAAAACACTGTTCCGCTGGCTCAAAAGCTGACGTTCGGTGTTCGAAGCTCGCGGTAGACAGAAAGGATTTTTTTCTATCGGGGGGGGAGAAATAATAATTTCGTCGTGGCGACTCTGGTTCTATCGTTGCCCCCCAACATACACCATGTCGTGTAACCAGGTTGTTTAGTCTTATATAACATTGGCTCCCTTTCCTTTACACTCAGTGTTGTTTGTCATTGATACTTTAGTTAGATGAAATCGACTTGACCAGACAGTTTGACCTGCTCTATTGATACCTGGGCGTAAAAATAACAGCGAAGAAATGTATCAGCGGGTCAAGTTGTTTAGTCTTATATAACATTGGCTCCCTTTCCTTTACACTCAGTGTTGTTTGTAATTGATACTTTAGTTTATTCGATCATGCGTGTGTATGTGTGTGTGTGTCAGAAAGACAAAATACACATAAGTAAAGTTAAAGGTAAAGTACGAGGAATTGAAGCCTTTGAAGTGTGGATATATAGAAAAATCGGTAGAATTGGATGGAAGGAAAAGAAAACAAACAATGAAGTCTTAAAACAATTAAAAATGAAAAGAGAACTCATCATCATCATCGAGTGCCGTCTCCGCAACGAAGGTTGGCTACCGTGGATCGCCATTCTACTCTGTTTCTTGCTTTGATGGTGCAGGTTGTCATAGATTGACTTGTCCATCTTTTGATGTTGCTCGTCCATGTTAGTCTTGGTTTGCCTCTGCCTCTTTTACCTTGTATTTTTCCTTCCAATATTACTTTTAGTAGGCTGTTGTGTTTGTTAACGTGCCCCAAAAATTTCAATTTGTCTTGTCTTAATTGTATTTAGTAGTTCTCTTTTTATTTTCAGTTGTTTTAAAACTTTATCTTTTTTTTTTTGTCTTTTCTTTCCATCCAATTCTACATATTCTTCTATAAATCCACATTTCAAAGGCTTCAATTTTTTGTTCTGTTTTCTTGTCTAATGTCCTTGTTTCTGCACCATACTAAAAAATAATTTAAGTATTCCTAGACTGAGAAGATGTAACATTTTGCCATTCTTAGTTTCAGCCCTGTTTATATTTGTTTTGTTGTTAGTATATTTTTCATGGCATTAAAATTACTTTTTGCCATACCTATTCTTTTGTTTATTTCAATTTTACATTTTCCATCATTGGTTATAGTATGTCCCAGGTAGTTGTAGCTCTGAACTGTCTCCAGATGTATTCCTTCCACTGTGATATTTATTTGTAGGTCTTGAAAATTGTCTTTGTTTATGATCATAGTTTTAGTCTTTTTGATATTAATATCTAGTCCATATTTTTTGCTTGTTATGTTTATTTCATTAAGCAATTGTTGTAGGTCTTTAGGATTTTCTGCTAGTAGAACAGTATCATCAGCATATCTTAGGTTATTGAATATCTTTCCATTAATATTTAGGCCTGGCATCTCTGTGATGTTTTTAAAGATTTGCTCAGTGTATCGATTGAACAAGCTTGGTGATAGGATGCATCCTTGTCTTACTCATCTTTTTATGCCCATAGGTGTAGAGTTCTCCTTGTTATATCTTATTATTCCTGAAACTACTGAAAAGAGAACTAGTAAACATAATTCAAACAAGACAAATGCGAATTTTGGGCCAAGTTAAAAGACACAACAGCCTACTAAAAGTAATCCTGGAGGGAAAAATACAAGGTAAAAGAGGCAGAGGCAGACCAAGGCTAACATGGACGAGTAACATCAAAAGATGGACAAACCAGCCTATGACAACCTGCACCATCAAAGCAAGAGACAGAGCAGAATGGCGCTCCATGGTAGCCAACCTTCGTTGCGGAAATGGCACTTGATGATGGTGATGAAAGTACGAGACTTGAATCGGCGTCTTAGCACGCGAGTTTTCACCAATATGGTGTGCTGGATGTGCTCGACCGCCTATCCAGAAGTGTTCGGAGATTTCTGGATAGTGTCGCTTCAAGCATCGAAACTCACAATGCGAGGCGGCATTCCTCACCTTCCCAGAGTATTACCCGTGTTCCCATGTCTGCCAGCGGCTTGGTCGACCGCGGATGTATTTTTTCCCAACTACGAGTAAAATTGGGGCCGCGATAGCTCAGTGGTTAGTGAACTGGACTACACCGGACAAGGGGTAGGGTTCGATCCCAACCGACGGCTTCCGGGTTCACCCAGCCTTAAATGGGTACCGGATTTTTTTCTGGGAAAGTAAAGCAGCACGGGCGTAATACTGACCACATTACCCCAAAAATCATGTGCTGAAGGTCTGTAAAATATAGGGTCACTAACACCATATTTCCCTATACGCCACTTGGCGTGACGGGGGTACTTTACTTTTTTTTTTAACTAGGAAAACACCATACAAACATAAATATTTACTTTAGCTAGAAATTGTACTTTCTGTCTGTGATGTCACTATGATTTCAGCTAAAATGGAACATTGAGATAAAATCAAATACGTAGTACTGTAAATAGGCAACTTTTATAACCTGGATTTTTATTACATATTTCAGGGGACACAACTGGCTAAAAGCTGTCAGCGACTCATAGCTGATGGAGATTGAAAGACAAATAATAATAAATTAATATTTTTTTGGAGGGAAACTTTCAAGGCGATAAATCAGCGATAAATCTTTTTTTTTCCTGTTGTTCATTATTTGTGAATTTTTTTTTTTAAGTTTTGTGAACATACCTCTCCCACAGAAATGATTCGCTGATGGAGATCGTACTCCGCCAATCCGCGGTGGCGCTGACCTATATCAGTCAGGTCGAGCGAGAATGAATCGTGAGGGCACACTACCCGGCACCGAAAAATTCCCTTAATCTCAGGGAATAATAGAAGGAAAAGGTATGTGTTAGCACTCGGAAAAAATGACAAATAAACAACAACAGAAAAAAAACAAAGAACAATATATGGTCCGAAGCAGGATCGAATCCGTACTCCAGTGCCTCCTGCTTCGGACCATATATTGTTCTTTGTTTTTTTTTCTGTTGTTGTTTATTTGTCATTTTTTTCCGAGTGCTAACACATACCTTTTCCTTCTATTATTCCCTATTATTGCCTCGGAAGTTTCCCTATTTAATCATATTTATTTATTATTATTTGTCTCCCTTAATCTCAGATTGAATGTGTTGGCCAGAGGGCGCAAATATCGCAGTTTGCTATAAACCACGTAGCTTACGCCTATTTAGAAAAAAAAATGCGGAGGACAAAGACTAGTAATAATTTACGAATGCAGACAAACATTGCCCCTCAACGCTATGAGGCACAAGATGACAGAAAACAGAACAAAATGGATTAGAACTGAAAGGAAATGTATCAATTATTTCATTGACATGTCGTTGTTGCCTGTTACTTCTACTTAGTTCACAGATCATCTTCAATGCACAAATGACGAACTCCATAGTGCCCGGAACTCCAATACGAAGCACGCCCGCTCCACACTAGTGAAAGCACTGAAAATAGTTTCCGCTCAGATGCACGAACTATTTAGCAACAGTGAATACCATGACCTCAACTTTTTTAGTGGTCTCTTACGACATGCGTGACAATGGCTCTTTTCTCTTCTCCCCTCACCTATGATAACCACACGGGCGGTTGTTTTTTCCTAGATGGTTCTACTATAGCCAAGTACTGATTTACTTCGGCTTCCCAGCTGTGAGGGAATTTCCGAAAAACCTCAAACTATTGTGACGTTTTCATCTTTGCGAACCGGGGCTGTCGTGAATCGAGTGACGTTAGTCGTCAATAGTTTCTATAGTAGAAAACGTTACGCTAGTTGGGGAATTTTCCGGTTTTATTTTCAGATCGCAGGCTTCAGTAAATCTGTAGTTGGCTGTGGTATTACTATTTCTTTCAGTTTAAAATCTAAACTTTTGCAGTATTCCTAGGACGAACAAACTCTCAGCTTATCCAGCAGAGCATGGGAAATCAGGAAAGCGAATGTAACTATCAAAATGCCCTGCCTAAGAGTCGATCTCGTGACATTCACCCATCATCATCATAATCATCTTACCTACGATTCAGCAAGAGCTGATGGCGTGCGCCAGGATCGGGGAATCAGAACTGCCCAGACCCTACTCCACCTCTTCGTGGTGCCCCTAGAAACGGACTAACCAATCTAGTCTGATCAACAGAGTAAGGATCGAGTGGGAAGGCAGCCAGGTACTCAAAAATGTTTGCTGAAGTCGGATGTGTTGGGACGAAAGGCGCAACTGTCACACTTTTAATGCAAACCTCAACGCAACGAAGCTTAACGTCATTTTAAGGGCGGATGACGAAGTGTTCGGGTGAAGGCAAGCAAGCAAAACAAGAGGGGCAACCATGAAACAAGTAAATACTAGGCAATAACCTGGACGCAGTAACAAGTTTATACTTTGTAATAATTTGGACGTAGTAACAAGTTTATACTTTGTAATAATTTGGACGTAGTAACAAGTTTATACTTTGTAATAATTTGGACGTAGTAACAAGTTTATACTTTGTAATAATTTGGACGCAGTAACACGTTTATACTTTGTAATAATTTGGACTCAGTAACAGGTAAATACTTTGTACTAATTCGGACGAAGTAACAAGTAAATACTTTGTAATAACCTGTACCATACTGCCATAGCTCTCCTATCACACAGCCATCGACAGATGCAGGATAAAATGAGCATACTTGAGAGATCACAACAGCTAGGACTGAAGATTAATAGAGATAAGACCAACATTATGAGAACTAATGCAGTTGGCAATAACCAAATAAAATTAGGAGAAATACATCTACTAGACGTACAATCTTACATTTATCTGGGCGGTAATATAGATAAAGAAGGAGGAACCGAAAATGATACCAAAATAAGGATATCAAAAGCAAACGAAGCTTTCGTTGCACTGGGAAACATATGGAAATCCAAAGAAATTAGGCTAAATACAAAAATAAAAATTTTCAACTCAAATGTTAAGTCGGTCCTATTATATGGCTGTGAAACATGGAGAATGACAAAAT
Organism: Megaustenia siamemsis; assembly: GCA_032433765.1. Classification (NCBI taxonomy): domain Eukaryota; kingdom Metazoa; phylum Mollusca; class Gastropoda; order Stylommatophora; family Ariophantidae; genus Megaustenia; species Megaustenia siamemsis. Next base: position 68,425,118 of record JAVIAB010000117.1, read on the forward strand.
TGACAATCACGAAAGTACAGACTTTCATTAATGGATGCTTGCGCAGAATAAAGGGATGGAAATGGCAGGACAAAGTCACTAACGTGGAATTATGGAAATGTACCGGTCAAATACCAGTGGATAAAGAGATACAGCGAAGACGATGGCGATGGATAGGACACACACTACGGAAGCCAACTGAGAGTATTACACAACAGGCCCTTTTTTGGAATCCCCAGGGGAAAAGACAAAGAGGAAGACCAAGGAATTCTTGGAGAAGACAGATAGAAGCAGAGATGAAGATGATGGGGAAGACATGGAATGATCTTAAAAGAATGGCAAAAAACAGAACGACTTGGAAAGTGTTTGTTGAAGACCTATGCTCCACCAGGAGCTAAAAGGTAAAAGAAGAAGACAAAAAAAAAATTTTCAACTCAAATGTTAAGTCGGTCCTATTATATGGATGTGAAACATGGAGAACAAAATTGACAATCATGAAGATACAGACTTTTATTAATGGATGCTTACGCAGAATAAAAGGATGGAAATGGCAGGACAAAATCACTAACATAGAATTATGGAAATGTACCAGTCAAATACCAGTGGATAAAGAGATACAGCGAAGACGATGGCGCTGGATAGGACACATACTGCGAAAGCCAACTGAGAGTATTACACAACAGGCCCTTTTTTGGAATCCCCAGGGGAAAAGACAAAGAGGAAGACCAAGGAATTCTTGGAGAAGACAGATAGAAGCAGAGATGAAGATGATGGGGAAGACATGGAATGATCTTAAAAGAATGGCAAAAAACAGAGTGACTTGGAAAGTGTTTGTTGAAGAACTAAGCACCACTGGGAGCTAAAAAGGTAGAACAAGAAGATGAGTAACAAGTAAATGCTTTGTAATAACCTGGACACAGTAACAAGTAAATACTTTATAATAACCTGAACGCAGTAACAAGTAAATACTTTATAATAACCTGGACGCAGTAACAAGTAAATACTTTATAATAACCTGGACGCAGTAACAAGTAAATACTTTGTAATAACCGGGGCGCAGTAACAAGTAAATACTTTGTAATAACCTGGACGCGGTAACAAGTAAATAGTCTGTTACAACCTGGACGCAGTAACAAGTAAATGCTTTATAATAACCTGGACGCAGTAACAAGTAAATGCTTTATAATAACCTGGACGCAGTAACAAGTAAATACTTTATAATAACCTGGACGCAGTAACAAGTAAATGCTTTGTAATAACCTGGACGCAGTAACAAGTAAATATTTTGTAATAACCTGGACGCAGTAACAAGTAAATACTTTGTAATAACCTGGACGCAGTAACAAGTAAATACTTTGTAATAACCTGGACGCGGTAACAAGTAAATAAACTGTAATAACCTGGACGCGGTAACAAGTAAATAATCTGTAATAACCTGGACGCAGTAACAAGTAAATACTTTGTAATAACCTGGACGCAGTAACAAGTAAATACTTTGTAATAACCTGGACGCGGTAACAAGTAAATACTTTGTAATAACCTGGACGCGGTAACAAGTAAATACTTTGTAATAACCTGGACGCGGTAACAAGTAAATAATCTGTAATAACCTGGACGCGGTAACAAGTAAATGCTTTGTAATAACCTGGACGCAGTAACAAGTAAATGCTTTGTAATAACCTGGACGCGGTAACAAGTAAATACTTTGTAATAACCTGGACGCGGTAACAAGTAAATACTTTGTAATAACCTGGACGCGGTAACAAGTAAATACTTTGTAATAACCTGGACGCGGTAACAAGTAAATACTTTGTAATAACCTGGACGCGGTAACAAGTAAATAATCTGTAATAACCTGGACGCGGTAACAAGTAAATGCTTTGTAATAACCTGGACGCAGTAACAAGTAAATGCTTTGTAATAACCTGGACGCAGTAACAAGTAAATACTTTGAAATAACCTGGACGCGGTAACAAGTAAATGCTTTGTAATAACCTGGACGCAGTAACAAGTAAATACTCTATAATAACCTGGACGCAGTAACAAGTAAATACTCCATAATAACCTGGACGCAGTAACAAGTAAATACTCTATAATAACCTGGACGCAGTAACAAGTAAATACTCTATAATAACCTGGACGCAGTAACAAGTAAATACTCCATAATAACCTGGACGCAGTAACAAGTAAATACTCTATAATAACCTGGACGCAGTAACAAGTAAATGCTTTGTAATAACCTGGACGCAGTAACAAGTAAATGCTTTGTAATAACCTGGACGCAGTAACAAGTAAATGCTTTGTAATAACCTGTACCATACTGAAGAAAGACCACAAATAAAACAACAAAAAACTCCATCCCGCTCTGTGGTGAATAAGGGATATGATGTCAGCGCTCATATTTTATTTAAACTGCCTATTATTGGATTATGTGGTCAGCATAACGCACATGCCATCTTTATTTCCCAGACAAATTAGGTACCCATTTAAGGCTGGATGAACCTAGAAGCTGTCAATTGGATTCGAACTCGACCTTCTCTTTCTTCATTTGTCCAATTCAAATATTGCTCTACTTCGGTTTTGTTTATGCAAAGCGTTAAAAGTCGGATATTACAGACATTGTTGAGAATGAGAAGCACTTTGTGTAACAAATCTGTCAAAGTGAGACAGAAGGTTTGTCAGTGCTAAAACTGAGCCGATTTGCATTTATGGGAGTGAGACAGAAGGTTTGTCAGTGCTAAAACTGAGCCTGATTTTCATTTATGGGAGTGAGACGGAAGGTTTGTCAGTGCTAAAACTGAGCCGATTTGCATTTATGGGAGTGAGACAGAAGGTTTGTCAGTGCTAAAACTGAGCCTGATTTTCATTTATGGGAGTGAGACGGAAGGTTTGTCAGTGCTAAAACTGAGCCGATTTGCATTTATGGGAGTGAGACGGAAGGTTTGTCAGTGCTAAAACTGAGCCCGATTTTCATTTATGAGAGTGAGACAGAAGGTTTGTCAGTGCTAAAACTGAGCCGAATTTCATTTATGGGAGTGAGACAGAAGGTTTGTCAGTGCTAAAACTGAGCCGATTTTCATTTATGGGAGTGAGACAGAAGGTTTGTCAGTGCTAAAACTGAGCCGATTTTCATTTATGGAAGTGAGACAGAAGGTTTATCAGTGCTAAAACTGAGCCGATTTTCATTTATAGAAGTGAGACAGAAGGTTTATCAGTGCTAAAACTGAGCCGATTTTCATTTATGGAAGTGAGACAGAAGGTTTGTCAGTGCTAAAACTGTGCCGATTTTCATTTATGGGAGTGAGACAGAAGGTTTGTCAGTGCTAAAACTGAGCCGATTTTCATTTATGGGAGTGAGACAGAAGGTTTGTCGGTGCTAAAACTGAGCCGATTTTCATTTATAGGAGTGAGACAGAAGGTTTGTCAGTGCTAAAACTGAGCCGATTTTCATTTATGGGAGTGAGGCAGAAGGTTTGTCAGTGCTAAAACTCAGCCGATTTGCATTTATGGGAGTGAGACAGAAGGTTTGTCAGTGCTAAAACTGAGCCGATTTTCATTTATGGGAGTGAGGCACAAGGTTTGTCAGTGCTAAAACTGAGCCGATTTTCAATTATGGGAGTGAGACAGAAGGTTTGTCAGTGCTAAAACTGAGCCCATTTTCATTTATGGGAGTGAGACAGAAGGTTTGTCAGTGCTAAAACTGAGCCGATTTTCATTTATGGAAGTGAGACAGAAGGTTTGTCAGTGCTAAAACTGAGCCGATTTTCATTTATGGGAGTGAGACAGAAGGTTTGTCAGTGCTAAAACTGAGCCGATTTTCATTTATGGGAGTGAGACAGAAGGTTTATCAGCGCTAAAACTGAGCCGATTTTCATTTATGGAAGTGAGACAGAAGGTTTGTCAGTGCTAAAACTGAGCCGATTTTCATTTATGGGTGTGAGACAGAAGGTTTGTCAGTGCTAAAACTGAGCCGATTTGCATTTATGGAAGTGAGACAGAAGGTTTGTCAGTGCTAAAACTGAGCCGATTTTCAATTATGAGAGTGAGACAGAAGGTTTGTCAGTGCTAAAACTGAGCCGATTTTCAATTATGAGAGTGAGACAGAAGGTTTGTCAGTGCTGATTATAACCGATTTTCATTTACGCAAGTGAGAAATTAACAATAGATAAATAAATAGAAAGAACGAGTTAGGCCACGGAGATGTTTCTCGAAGAAATGTGAATGTTACCTGTCAAAATTACACCAAAATAAATAAATTCTTAAAGAGGTTAGCAGGAACACATCGAGCCCAACAAACTAAGAAATAAACAATCAAACTTTGTTGACGATATTGCAAACATCTGGAACACATAATGACAACCACAAATTACAGAACAGAAAGATTGCGGGTGTCAAGAGTTAATATTTACTGGACAGTTTTTGAGTTCGTCAACTGTCACCTCTGGCGAAGTCGCTATAAACTAGGAATTGATTTGTGCGTGTTAATTTGTTTTTTTTCCCTGGCTGCCGCGTACACAGAGATCCATCGCCCCACAGGCAGATAACTCAGTTTTCGGAGGTACTCATATTTATTTTTTCCGCCGATGAATAATTGGCGTTTCAAGACGGGCCTCGCTGCTGAGACCTGGGGTGGTTGCCGCAGAGAGAAACCAGAAATAAAAATTCCAACTGGTGCAGCCGGGATTTGAACCCACAACCTCTGCCGAGACCAACCAGTCTCCCAACTGGACAGTTTGGTAATTGCAATATGGCTGAAGACCAATCAGCGGTGTTAACACAGATAATGATGATTAGCAATCAGCGACTCATAGCTGACATGTTGGCGTTAGTAGGATCAATGAACTAAAAGTGATTAGCTAGTACGGTAAAATGAGTAGTGATCGAAGATGGAAGGCAATCTGGTACTCCCAACATTTCATGTGCTGAATTCGGATGTGTTGTACCGAAAAAAAAAAGTAAAATGTCGTAAATTTGTCGTAAATTACGACACAACGGAAAATACGCCCAATTCACGCCCTATTACTGGCGACGAAGGCGGGTAAGCAATGGACAACAGTAAGAAAATAAGAGACTAGGGATAGATAAGAGCGGCCAAGAATCGGAGTGGATATTTGCGCTTATGTTCGGTAGGACTTGTTAGAAGTAGGATAAACACTTATCTTGACGGCATTTTCCTACTCCTGATGTGTGCGGGGGTGGGGGGGGGGGGGGGGGAATCGTAGGACAGGAAAATATGGGCCGCTTCTCCAATGCAGTCGCAGCAAGGTGTTCGGGTCTGAGTTTTTGTTTTAACCCCCCCCCCCCCACCCCCCCCCCCCCCCATAGCAAAATATATTTGACCCAACAGGGAATCGAACCAGCGTTCTCTTGGTTTGGAGCTCGGCAAGTTATCGACTCAGCCAGATGCTCTCTCTAGAAGGTAGAAGAATTGATGATTATCATGTTTCGAAAACAGTGAATCCACTTTATCGGGGTGAAAAAAAAACCGCCGCGAGCGATCATTACTTTATCACTCAATGCTACTGATTCAAAGATTTTATGCAGTTGAGTTTCACAATAACACGCTGAGAAACGCAGGTAAACTAGGTTCTCCTACCTGTACACATTTCAAATAAACTTTCTGCAATCTTGCACATTTCTCTAACTCCCATAATCTCAAAGTCGGTTTGTGACTTCACTTTAACTATGTATTGTCTTTCCAAGTGCATATTCAAGGGTTAACCATTCGATTTCTTGAAAGGGACTTGGTGGTCTACAGGTAAGACGTCGACCTCTAGACAAGAAGGTCCTGAGTTCGATTCAAATCACATTACCATCATCATGTGCCATACCGGTTGACGTAGGCGATCATGCCCTTCCACAATCTTCTATCTACAGTGCATCGTATCAGTTCTGTTGTTGACAGTTTTCCATGCCATGACACCAAGCTATCTATTATAGTATTTTCTCTCTTTGTCGTCAGCGATTTCTCTTTCCTTGTATTTTGCCAGTTGTAACCAAGTACTCCAACTTTCCTCTTCTCATGATGTACCCGAAAAATGTCGATTATTGTGATCCCATCACAAGCGGATAGTGACACTGTGACCTTCCAGGCATGTTGTAAGAGGCAACTAAGGAGGTTGATCGAGGGCTTGACAAGCTGTCATTGTATAAAGTATTGTTATGGAAACAGCGCCATATATTTTAGAGCAGTGATCTCTGCAATATGTGCCACTTTGGCACGCACGGTTTCTGTTTATGAGATTGTGGTTCTGCCCTATGTGCCGTCTTCGGCTCGAAAGGACAATAGATAGATAGATAGATCACAAGCGGTGGAAATTATTCAAAATTTGAACCCGTTGTTTATCCGCGGTTTTACCATCCCCGGTCTCTGAGTAGTGAGATCCGATATCTAGCCCTCCCGGTAAACGGTGAAAAACATGAGGTCCCGAGTGCAATCTCGCACGTTAAAGAACCCTTGGCAGTTTAAAGTTGAAAAGAGTAGACCAAAAAGAGCCGTTGTCCGGGCAAAAATTGTTACTTAAATCTATCCATCCGTGCCAAAGACGGGAGCCGTGATAGTGCAGTGGTTAGTGAACTGGACTACAAATAACAAGAGGTTCAGTTAGATCCTGATCGACGGCTTCCAGGTTCACCCAGCCTTAAATGCGTACTGGATTTTTTTCTGTGAAAATAAAGCAGCACGGGTGTAAAACCGACCACATTACTCCAAACATTATGTGCCGAAGGTCTATAAAAATTATGGTCACTAACACCATATTCCCTATATACCACGTGGCGTGACGTGCTCTTCACTCTTTATGTATACCAAAGACTGATGTGCCCTGTCGGGATGTGACGGACAGTTATCGCTGCTAAGCCGTAAACTAGCGACACAACACATCCATGCTAACTTAATGGGTACCTTAGACCAACTATGCAATAACTTCCAGAGAGTGGTCGTCCAGTGGATACAATATCACTGTAATATACGGAAACGAACGCGCAGACAAATTAGCTAAATAGGGAGGGAGATTACCACAAGAGTAATCTGGTCAGTTACGATGAAGCCAAATCCATCATCAAAGACCAGTACCATGAAAAATGGAAACAAGAACACCCAAATTATAACGAGAGGGACGGATACCTCCAACTATCAAGGAGGGATCAAGTCATCATACTTCGCCTACGTACTGGTCACAACAGAATGAGAAATCACATGTTCACTAAACTCAAAATAGGAACTACCAGCGAATGCCACTACACTGGACAACATGACAACAAAACATGTTCTACAGGATTGCCCCCAGCACACAGACCTGAGAAGGACAATATGGTCCACACCCACCTCCATGGAAGAGAAACTATACGGAGCAACCGAATCACTTAAACAGACAGCTGCCTTCATAAGAGAGTCCGGAATACTAGTCTGAATGATGTCATGATCGCAAAAGAAGACTTAATGGGCGAACGCTAAGAAAAAGAGAGATTCTTTTAAATCAAAATGTTCGTCTTAAGTATCGACAGCTTCTGTAACTGCACCCCGTTCTGTTTTCAACATGTTACATATTTCCTGTTCCGCCCTGCAAGATACAAAATGTGTACCTGACTTTACGCTCACTTATCGTCCTTTCAAGGGCGGACGATGAAAAGGATTATTAGTCGGGTGAACGCCAAAGAGATTTTTTTGCGTTCGTCAGCTTTCACCTCTGACGAAGTGCCTAGAGACTAGGATCTGAATTTTGAGTGTTAATCCGTTTTTCCCTGTCAGCCGTGTGCACAGAGGTCCCTCGCCGCACAGGCAGATAACTCCGTACTCATATATTTTTTTTCCGTGGATAAGTAAAAACCGGGCCTCGCTGCTGAGACCAGGGGTGGGTGCCGTAGAGAGAAGTATCAAATAAAAATCCCAACTGGTACAGCAGGAATTTGAACTTACAACCTCTCTGTCTCGAGACCAGCGTCTTGCCTCGAGACCAACCAGTTTTCTAAAAGAAATTTTAAAAGGGCGCTAAATGGCTACGCCCATTCTTAAAAAAAGAATGATCAGTAAACACTATGATGGCAATCACTCGGGACTGTCACCCGAAACCTCCCCGCCTTCCTCTTCCCAATGATTTTTCTTGACGCCACGTATTTATGTGTAACCTATTTAACATTTGATCCAACGGTTTTGACTTAGATTCAGGAACGCTGGCATGGCAGTATTATATCATCGTCGTGTGACTTCAAGCCTGAAGTAGTCGATCACGGATTACAACTGCATTCTCTACAATCCTGTGAAAATGTCACTTTCGCGCATGACTGACAGCGTTGAAAGCCGGTAGGGTAGCCATTGGCGCGAAACCGGATGTCCTTACAGACTTACAGCATAGCATGAAAGTGATTCAACAAAATGGAACTCCGTAAATGGAACAGGGCACCTCTTAGATATAAGTGAAATAATACAAGATGGCATTGGGTCAAAGGGTAAAAGTCATTCCAAAATTAATAACTGGCACACCAATCTATTTATACAATATTTCTTCAGTAAAGTTGTCGTTTCCACCCATATTTCTTCTTCGATTATTCTGACGTCTTACTATTTATTCACTTTTGACGTCTTACTTATCTTGTACTATCGTTTTTTTTTCCTTCAATAGTAAAGTTGCTTCATAAAATGTTATATCTATATTTTTTTCAAACGTTTTACTCAGATTTACAGCGTCTCAGCAATGATGATAATAATGACAATTTTAAAAAAAAGTATGGTAACAGCTTTACGCAGTTGAGAAACAAAACAAAAGTCGAACGACGTCGCAGCCAAATAGTCCTTCAGTTGGAATATTAAACAACAACACAAAAATATATTTTTGAATAAAGTATTTATTGTTCCAGCTGGAGGCCTTTTTGGCATAGTAGTAAAGATAGACATAATAGTAAAGATAGACATAATAGTAAAGATAGACATAAATAGTAAAGATAGACATAATAGTAAATATAGACATAATAGTAAAGATAGGCATAAATAGTAAAGATAGACATAATAGTAAAGATAGGCATAAATAGTAAAGATATACATAATAGTAAAGATAGACATAATAGTAAAGATAGGCATAAATAGTAAAGATAGACATAATAGTAAAGATAGGCATAAATAGTAAAGATAGGCATAATAGTAAAGATAGGCATAAATAGTAAAGATAGACATAATAGTAAAGATAGGCATAAATAGTAAAGATAGACATAATAGTAAAGATAGGCATAAATAGTAAAGATAGGCATAAATAGTAAAGATAGACATAATAGTAAAGATAGGCATAAATAGTAAAGATAGACATAATAGTAAAGATAGACATAATAGTAAAGATATACATAAATAGTAAAGATAGACATAATAGTAAAGATAGGCATAAATAGTAAAGATAGACACAATAGTAAAGATAGACATAATAGTAAAGATAGACATAAATAGTAAAGATAGACATAATAGTAAAGATAGACATAGTAGTAAAGATAGACATAATAGTAAAGATAGACATAATAGTAAAGATAGACATAATAGTAAAGATAGACATAGTAGTAAAGATAGACATAATAGTAAAGATAGACATAGTAGTAAAGATAGACATAATAGTAAAGATAGACATAATATTAAAGATAGACATAATAGTAAAGATAGACATAAATAGTAAAGCTATACAAAATAGTAAAGATAGACATAATAGTAAAGATAGACATAATAGTAAAGATAGACATAATAATAATGATAGACATAATAGTAAAGATAGACATAATAGTAAAAGAAAGACATAATAGTAAAGATAGACATAATAGTAAAGATAGACATAATAGTAAAGATAGACATAATAGTAAAGATAGACATAATAGTAAAGATAGACATAATAGTAAAGATAGGCATAATAGTAAAGATAGACATAATAGTAAAGAAAGACATAATAGTAAAGATAGACATAATAGTAAAGATAGACATAATAGTAAAGATAGACATACTAGTAAAAGAAAGCAACAAAAAAGGTCTGAGTCTGAATGGTAAGAAAACAGAAAAATGGTCATATCAAAGAAGCATCACCATCATGCAGCATAAAAATAAACAGGACAAATCTGAAAAAGTGCAACGCGTCAAATACTTGGGCACAATAATGACACCAGATGGGAGATGCACCACAGAAATAAAAAGCAGAATAGCTCAAGCTAAATTAACATTTCAGAAAATGAAAAATATCTCATGCAACAAATATATGTCTATAGAAGTGAGAAAGAGAGTTCGTCGGTGCTATATAGAACCAATTCTAACCTATGGAAGCGAATCATGGACAGTAGACAAACAAATGAAAAGACGATTAGAGGCCACAGAGATGGAATTTCTCAGAAGAATATTGAATGTTCCATGGACAGCTAAAAAGACCAATGAGGAAATTCTCAAAGCGGCAAACAAAAAAAGGAAGCTCATAAAAAACAACATGGATTCCTTTCTCGAAGGTTGGCTGTAGCTTTCTCTATGCTGGATTCCTCTCTTTCTCAAGTTAACTGTAACTTTCTCTATGCTGGATTCCTCTCTTTCTCAAGTTAACTGTAACTTTCTCTATGTTGGATTCCTCTCTTTCTCAAGTTAGCTGTAACTTTCTCTATGTTGGATTCCTCTCTTTCTCAAGTTAGCTGTAGCTTTCTCTATGTTGGATTCCTCTCTTTCTCAAGTTAGCTGTAGCTTTCTCTATGTTGGATTCCTCTCTTTCTCAAGTTAGCTGTAACTTTCTCTATGTTGGATTCCTCTCTTTCTCAAGTTAGCTGTAGCTTTCTCTATGTTGGATTCCTCTCTTTCTCAAGTTAGCTGTAGCTTTCTCTATGTTGGATTACTCTCTTTCTCAAGTTAGCTGTAGCTTTCTCTATGTTGGATTCCTCTCTTTCTCAAGTTAGCTGTAACTTTCTCTATGTTGGATTCCTCTCTTTCTCAAGTTAGCTGTAGCTTTCTCTATGTTGGATTCCTCTCTTTCTCAAGTTAGCTGTAGCTTTCTCTATGTTGGATTACTCTCTTTCTCAAGTTAGCTGTAGCTTTCTCTATGTTGGATTCCTCTCTTTTTCAAGTTAACTGTAACTTTCTCTATGTTGGATTCCTCTCTTTCTCAAGTTAGCTGTAACTTTCTCTATGTTGGATTCCTCTCTTTCTCAAGTTAACTGTAACTTTCTCTATGCAGGATTCCACTCTTTCTCAAGTTAGCTGTAACTTTCTCTATGTTGGATTCCTCTCTTTTTCAAGTTAACTGTAGCTTTCTCTATGTTGGATTCCTCTCTTTCTCAAGTTAGCTGTAACTTTCTCTATGTTGGATTCCTCTCTTTCTCAAGTTAACTGTAACTTTCTCTATGTAGGATTCCACTCTTTCTCAAGTTAGCTGTAACTTTCTCTATGTTGGATTCCTCTCTTTCTCAAGTTAGCTGTAGCTTTCTCTATGTTGGATTCCTCTCTTTCTCAAGTTAGCTGTAGCTTTCTCTATGTTGGATTCCTCTCTTTCTCAAGTTAGCTGTAGCTTTCTCTATGTTGGATTCCTCTCTTTCTCAATTTAGCTGTAGCTTTCTCTATGCTGGATTACTCTCTTTCTCAAGTTAGCTGTAACTTTCTCTATGTTGGATTCCTCTCTTTCTCAAGTTAGCTGTAGCTTTCTCTATGCTGGATTACTCTCTTTCTCAAGTTAGCTGTAGCTTTCTCTATGCTGGATTCCTCTCTTTCTCAAGTTAGCTGTAACTTTCTCTATGTTGGATTCCTCTCTTTCTCAAGTTAGCTGTAACTTTCTCTATGTTGGATTCCTCTCTTTCTCAAGTTAACTGTAACTTTCTCTATGCAGGATTCCACTCTTTCTCAAGTTAGCTGTAACTTTCTCTATGTTGGATTCCTCTCTTTCTCAAGTTAGCTGTAACTTTCTCTATGTTGGATTCCTCTCTTTCTCAAGTTAGCTGTAACTTTCTCTATGTTGGATTCCTCTCTTTCTCAAGTTAGCTGTAACTTTCTCTATGCTGGATTCCTGTCTTTCTCAAGGTTGCTGTAGCTTTCTCTATGTTGGATTCCTCTCTTTCTCAAGTTAGCTGTAACTTTCTCTATGCTGGAGTCCTCTCTTTCTCAAGGTTGCTGTAGCTTTCTCTATGTTGGATTCCTCTCTTTCTCAAGTTAACTGTAACTTTCTCTATGCAGGATTCCTCTCTTTCTCAAGTTAGCTGTAACTTTCTCTATGTTGGATTCCTCTCTTTCTCAAGTTAGCTGTAACTTTCTCTATGCAGGATTCCTCTCTTTCTCAAGTTAACTGTAACTTTCTCTATGTTGGATTCCTCTCTTTCACAAGTTAACTGTAACTTTCTCTATGTTGGATTCCTCTCTTTCTCAAGTTAGCTGTAGCTTTCTCTATGTTGGATTCCTCTCTTTCTCAAGTTAGCTGTAGCTTTCTCTATGCTGGATTCCTCTCTTTCTCAAGTTAGCTGTAGCTTTCTCTATGTTGGATTCCTCTCTTTCTCAAGTTAGCTGTAGCTTTCTCTATGCTGGATTCCTCTCTTTCTCAAGTTAGCTGTAGCTTTCTCTATGTTGGATTCCTCTCTTTCACAAGTTAACTGTAACTTTCTCTATGTTGGATTCCTCTCTTTCTCAAGTTAGCTGTAGCTTTCTCTATGTTGGATTCCTCTCTTTCTCAAGTTAGCTGTAGCTTTCTCTATGCTGGATTCCTCTCTTTCTCAAGTTAGCTGTAGCTTTCTCTATGTTGGATTCCTCTCTTTCTCAAGTTAGCTGTAGCTTTCTCTATGCTGGATTCCTCTCTTTCTCAAGTTAGCTGTAGCTTTCTCTATGTTGGATTCCTCTCTTTCTCAAGTTAGCTGTAGCTTTCTCTATGTTGGATTCCTCTCTCGACCTATCGGTATCATCATTGAGTGCCGTCTCCGCATCGGAGGTTGGCTACCATGGAGCGCCATTCCGCTCGCTCTCTCTCTCTTGCTTTGATAGTGCAGGTTGTCATGTACCGACTTGTCATCTTTTGGCGTTATTCGTCCATGTTAGACTTGGGGTGCCTCTGCCTTTTTTACCTTCTATTCTCCCTTCTATGATTACTTTTAGCAGGCTACAGTGTCTTTTAACATATCCCCCCCCCCCCCCCCCCCAAAAAAAAATAAAATTGCATTTGTCTAGTTTGAATTGCGTTTAGTAGTTCTCTTTTCAGTTTTAGTCGTTTTAAGACTTCGTCATTTGTTTTCTTTTCTTTCCATCCAATTCTTCATATTCTTCTATAACTCCACATTTCAAAGGCTTCAAATTTGGTATTCTGTTTTTTTTTGTCTAATGTCCATGTTTCTGCACCATACAGGAATATTGAGAATACATATAATTTTGCTATATTTAGTTTTATCGCTGGTGTTATTTTTTTTTTTAAATGTTAGTATATTTTTCGTGGCATTAAAATAAAATTGTGTCATTCCTATTCTTTTATTTATTTCAGTTTTACATTTCCCATCACTGATTATAGTATATTCAAGATAGTTGTAGCTCGGAACTGTCTCCAGGTCTATTCCTTCTTCAACTTTGATATCCACTTTAAGGTTTTGAGTATTATCTTTATTTATGATAATAGTTTTAATATTTTTGATATTCATATCTAATCCAAATTTCTCTCTCTCTCTCTCTCTCTCTATATATATATATATATATATATATATATATATATATATATATATATATATATAAATACACACACGTATATGAACCTGATTTTTTCATCTTAAAAACGTCAGATTGAAAATAAGATATTGTATTTATTATTTTTACTTTTTCTTTGTGTGTGTGTGCGCGCGTGTGTACGCGTGATGTGTGTGTGTGTGTACGCGTGATGTGTATGTGTTTGTGTGTGTAAGTCCTTGATAGCGCGCCCCGGGAGTTGCCGGTACCGCGAGTCGGCCCTGTATGTCTCGTGCCTGTTAACAGTCACACCTGCATTATGTCGTGAATGAAGTCTTTTTCAACATTTTTATAACAACCAAATCTCCTATTTATCTCGTCGTCCTGGCCATCTATCTCTGGCTATATGTCGCTTTCTAAGTCAGCATCTCTCAACACAACATAAAGAAAGAAGTAACAAATAGCAGTGCCAGGTTCAAAAAAAAAAAAAAAGTAAAGTACCCCCGTCACGTCAAGTGACGTATAGGGAATATGGTGTTAGTGAGCATAAATTTTACAGACCTTCGGCACATGATTTTTGGGTAATGTGGTCGGTATTACGCCCGTGCCGCCTTAATTTCCCAGAAAAAAATCCGGTACCCATTACAGGCTGGGTGAGCCGGAAGCCGTCGGTTGGGATCGAACCCTACCTCTTGTCCTTTATAGTCCAGTTCACTAACCACTGAGTTATTACGGCTCCGAGTGCCAGGTTACATCACGAATATTTGTATGCAGGCTACGTCTACCAGATGTCCGTCTTTCACCAAGCAATCTCTACCCTTTTAGGTGCGTGTCCTGCATCCGGCCAGGCATTTCACTCATAAATAAAAGTAGGGAAAAGAAGTGCCATATAATTATGTCATGTTTTTTTTTTTTTTTTGATGAGAAGTCATTTTTATAAACTTTTCTTCCTTTTTTTTTTTTTCATCTGGTAACACTAGTTGTCTGAGTGAAATGAAAACACAGACCCCAGTACCTTGTGGAGACTGTGCCGGACAAGCGGCTTTTATTCTTTAGTCCTATAAATCCGGAAAAAAGGGTGGGGGTTCCAGAAATGGGATAATGCCGTAAAGTCGTGATACAAGTGAAACATTGTTTCAATCTAATGTGTATGGAGACGTTAGTAGTCTTGAGCTGACTGCTGCATTTTTTTTTCTTTTTTTTTTCGAATCATTAATATGGGTGTCTATAGGCACGCCCATATTACTAAGGCCTGTGGGCTGAAAGGGAAATCCCAAAAATCCCAGAACCGCCTATGCTCGCAAAGCTGCAAAACGTCATACACTTTTGATCATTGGCTATGTTTAAGGCAAGTTGGAAAAGAAAGACAAACAGCGCAAAATACACTAAAACACAAATCCAAGAAAATAACGTGGACCAAAACATGTTACTGACAAATTTGTAACAACATACTTGAAAATCGTAACATCCTTTAAACATACCTACTATCTACCGTAATTAGCCATCCAGATGGCCTTTGATAGACAATCGCTAGCAAATAATCGTGATTATTAGCATATATTTTTGGTAAAGATCACACTCAAGTAAGAAATAGATAGACAGATTCATAGAAAAAGGGAATACATGGTGAAAGAAAAAAAAACATTTTCTAGGGGCGCTGCAAAATCCAGTCAGCTATGACTGACAGAAGCTACTACTACTAGTTTAGTAATAAATTGCCGTCTTATGGTGGATGGTGTGTTATTGAGGAGCTTATCCCCAATATTGGATAGAGAGATCTTACAACAGAATGAAAAAGATTGATAATGTTGTGATCAACAACTACCTTTAAGTCAATTCTCTTTACATAATGCTTTATTAAATATGCCATATATTATATGCATCTTTTTTTTTAAATAGAGAAAGGAGCATTCCGGTAGACTCTACACTCGGAATCCATACTCCCCAGGTTATGCAAACTACAGTGACTGACAGTATTATAGTCATTGTTCTGTATTCATAAAGTAAAAGGGTTAAATCCCACCTGCTGCTGGATAGTAACGGCAAGATGCATGAAAAGATATCTCGTGAAATTCATCACAAAAGTACATTCTTAGGCCTACCCTAATATTCTCGTCAGGTTGGAGGGGAGGAACTGAAAACTGGCATTAAGTTGTACACGATGAGGAGAGCCTGTTACCAAGTCACACATCGAGAATACCAACTTATCGGTTATTTTCTCCTGCGTTGAATCCCAGGGCGATGGCCCGGTTGCGCAAAACAATGCGCAGTAGGCTCTGACTATATGCAAATGTTGTTGTGAACGCGATCTCCAAGTCTTATCATTGACGGACTATCGGGCAAAATCCAACTATATTTGTGCCATCGGAGGCACTGCTACATCAAATTGGTGCCCCGTGAGCCTTAAAATGGCCACAACCGACAGTAAGATGTCAACGACGGAAAGGATAATCAAAAGTAAGTTGGATTAATTTTAGTACACGAAAACCACCTTCGAACCGCCATATTAGAAAGGGATATGTCGGCCATCATTATTTTATATATCGCAGGTCAGGAGGTATAGAAACTAATGATTACTTCCTTCCAAGTGCACGATGCGTATCGTTTAATTGTATGCGTGAAGTAAGGTTGAAAACTAAGAAATTAGAATTGGCATGGGCATTTTTTATATAATTGATTCGAAAGTCTTCGTTTTTATATTGTCTGCATTGCTTAAACTCGATAAAAAAGTAAAGACTTGCGATGCTGGTCACATATTTTATCATACCCGAATAATTAGTCCTGTGAGTAAAATATGAATAGAGGAAAAGAAATAACTGGAGTATTAATTACTTTGCTCATGCTGAAGCAATATTATTTATTTTAAATAATGATAGAACATCAATTTTTGTATAATTATAATGACTGATTCCATCCTTACTACTCAAAATCAAATGAAAAGAAATACGGAAGGAATATGAACTCACTCCAAATCTGTGACGACAGGAAATACACACTATACTATACACTTTAACTTCTTAACTAACAGTGACAGACTTTTATACTATTACTATTATAATTATAATAGTCAATACTATACATACTGTACTCTATGCAGACCACAGTCTTCAGCAGCTGCAGTGCAGCGCCTTTACTCTGAGTCTTCTTCTTTCATCACTTTGATATGTTTTATCAGTTATGATCCGGGCTCATGATGTTGTCGATCAATGTCTGTCATGGTTGAGAGAGATATCACTTACTTATCAACACAACAGTTCACAACACATCATTATTTTTTATTTTTGGAACCCAGCTGGACTGATTTGTAGTGTGTAGAGACAACTTACTCAATTACAGTAGTAACAATCTATTATAATTAGTATACTACAGACAGAGACTTTATTTACTATACCATACCTCCACACATAAATCTGATCTGATTATAAATATTTATTATGATAAACACATGATTAGTGTAAATAATGGAAGGGTGGCCTTCCACTGCTGCTGTGTTCATTCATCAGAATAATATCATAATGTCATGATAATATGAGTAAGAAAGTAACCCAGCTAAGGAACATTTTCATGTAGTGGTACATATAGGGCAGGGTAAAATATTTACATATTATGTTTACATGTTATTGTTATCATCATCACATGTCAACAATTATTATTATTATGTATTCTCCCCCCCCCCCATAGTCTTAATTTTCTTTACACACACACATATATAATCACATTAAAACATAGCAGGCAGGTACTAAAACTGAAGAGACAGGGCATCATTATTTCATTATTATAACAATTACAATTATTAATCATGATATGGGACATACAAACAAATGTAAAATATCAATTTCATTAATTCATTAGAAAGTTATCATGTGTTTAAAATGTTACTAATCAGGATTTGTTCATTGTCATTGGCTGGTTTTTAGTAAATTTGATAGATTGTTTGAAAAAGTGATACTGGTAGATGCCATTTACTAGATGTTATCTTTGCTATGCATCTACCCAGTTTTAAAAGCACAATTGGAAATTATGTACCATTTGAGGAAGATCTATTATTATGTATCTATTTTTTATGGCTAGATTTGTTCATTTGGCATAAAAGTTTGTTATTGCTAAATGTACAAAATTACATAATTGCATTTCAGACATATCCTCTCGATGATGAAGTTAAATAATCCATAGGAATTCAACTGGTCTTTCTTATAAAAAAAATTACAACAGGCCTGTTAATTTTCAAAGAAATCTCCGACATATATGGAAAATGGTGTGCATACTTAAAAAATGTTTAACGTCAAATTCTAGGTAACAGTTGTGTATTGAGTTATTGACTTACTTGCGGGTCATCATCATTGCACTCCGAACATGTCGGACATGATGTCCATAGGTGCTCAGATCCCCTCCTCGAATCACTCAGTATACATGCGTGGGTGTAGTCTTGTAACTCTAACCATTTGAATGCCTTGGTCACTGCCATCGCCTCCATTGTCATGCTACTCGTGGTCATGACGTATGCACCAGTCTTCCTTGACTATTCTGCCTGCCGGGTGTGCTGTAAATGCCCATGCACTTCTTTGGTGTCATATTACAGATCCGTCTGTATAGATGACTGCATCTTTCTCATCGATGTTATCGCAGATGAGACCGTTGACCTCGCATTAACCATGACCTGGTTCTGTTCCCTACTTTTCCTGTCGAGTGTGACAATACATGAGAAAGTCCCCTTGAATGACGTAGGCAACGGTATCCACTCCTGACCAATGCTGATATTGGTAAGCCCACAACCTGTTTGATAACATCTTCTGCTCGGCCCACCCATGATTTGCCTCTTTTTAGCCTGGCACCTTTCTCTGTGTTGAGCACGTGGTGCAATGGATGCTCTGTATCTGTACTAATCTTTAGGTATGCTCGTGCTCTCCAGATCTTGATTCTGTCATCCATGGTTGGAAAGTCAAGAAGATACCTCATTGCTGCACAGGGAGTGTCCCTCGTACATGCCAGGATAATGCGCATGGCTTCATTCTGTACTTTCTCCAGCCTATCAATTTGAGTCGTACTGACAGTAAGAATTGCCAGGGCATACTCGATTTGTGCGAGGACTAATCCCTGGAACAGAAGAGTAATTAACCTCTGCTCGATGTTGGCAGCTGCTATGACCTTCAAGGCGGCTAACCCTTTGCGGGATTTTGTTATCACATGGTCGACATGGTCCCGAAAACACAGGCTGTGATCAAACTTACTCCGAGGTATGTCATCAACTTGTCCCTGGTCACCTCATCAGCTCCCATTCGTACTACTGTGTGGTCGTATTACGATATGATTGTTAAGGGAGAACCATGAAACTGATGCTTTATTAGGATTAACCAAGGCACCTGAAACCCCACACCAGGAAGAAATGCGACCGAGTTCGTCTTGCATTGTGGAGGCGATTCCCGTCTGTCTCTTCCCTGTCGATATACCAGAATATCATTAGCAAAAGTCATAGTTCTTCCCCTCCCAACCAGCTGTTGTTCTGTGATTGTTATTGTGTACACGTTAAATAGAACTGGTGACAATGGTGAGCCTTGTGGCAGCTGTGGACAAATGGATATTGGCTCGGAAGACCAACTTCCACATCAGAGTATCACCTTCCTCTGAAACAGTGCCGCGGCGATCCATCTAATGAGGAATGGGTGCACCGCCAGTTTGAAAAGCATATGCATGAGATATTCAGAAGGTACTCTGTTGTATGCATCCTCCAGATCTATAACAGCAGCATATGTCTCCTCTCGTCTGTGGAAGCCTTCGAAGATGTCATAGGCAAAGACTGCTGCATTGAGCCATGTCCCTTTGTTATATTTATAACCTCAGAGTGTGGGTGTGAATACGCGTTTCTGTTCAAGGTGACAGGTGAGGACACGGGCAACTATTTTCTCCAGCAGCTTGCCCGCAGTGTTCTGCATTGTGATGATTCTGTAGGCACTGATCTGAGAATGGTCCTTGTTTGGCTTCGGTAGTGGTAGTAAGTAGCTGTGTAGCCACTCCTCCTTAATCTGGCCACTCTGAATACTGGCATTAAACTCATTGGCCAATTTTGTCAAGTCGTTGTCAGCTAAATCGCCTATGTCATCGTACCGAACACCATCTGGACCAGGAGCAGTGTTGTGTGACCTTTTAAGTGTCGTGCAAATGGTATCGGTTGTGATTGTGAGATCTTCCAGCCCTACATCCTTACACAATTTGACAGCGATCCCCGTATCCTCATTCTTACAGCCTCATTTCTTTGGTCCGTCTGCTCAATGTAGCGGGCAGGCAGGGCCTTCCCTTTGCTCTCATCAGATTTGTGCCATATCAGCCTGTGCTCTGAAAGTCTGGTATGCCTCTGTGTCGTGTTGTGCCATTCATGCTCTGATGAAGGCGCCAGAATGTGACGAGCGATTTTTCTGTGCACACTTTTTTACAGAAGTCATCCCATTTGACATCCTTAGCCTGCTTAGTGCAAAGTGCATAATTTTTTGGTCGACCTCTATTTTGAGACGCTTCAAGAGCTCAGGTTGTGTTCTTCCATTCCTTTTGGCTTTCTGCCATGTCTTGGCCGTTTGTCTCTTGCTCCGCCAAGCTTCCTCAACCAACTACTACGTTCCACCAGGGTGGCTGCATCCATCTCTTCTGCCTCCTACAAGGGGCGCTCTGTTCCTAAGTCTGATTTTGCTAATGACGCCCTGGTCTGTTTTCTCATAGTTGAATGTATGGAGCTTTCTTTTCTGGCTTCTATTTCTGCTTTTCTCAATTAGGAGGACACATGGATAGTGATCACTCCGTGGAACCCCAGTGCACTCCACCTGCAACCAGTGCGAAGGTGGAAGACACCAGTGCCAGGTCTATGACACTATCAGAGTCCCTGTTCAGTGGCCATTCTTGTTGCCCTTCCATCATTCAAGCACACTAAATCGGCCGACACCAGTGCGTTCTCTAGGTCTTCTCCCTGCTTGTTGGTTATGACGTTACCCCACTGGTTTCCTCTAGCATTAAAGTCTCCGCAGAAAATGACGTTCTCTTTATCGAACTGGAAGAGATTCTGCCATTGTTGTGTGTTCACCTTCCCATTACAGGCATACACATAACAATCACGAAATGAACTGGGGTCTGCACCTAACGCATGTACCTGCAATTCTGCATTGTTCCACACAGACATATCAACCTCAGCTGCCACCATATTGTTGCGCACAAGGATGGCCTGCCCAAGGTATCGTCTATTGTAAAAACATTAAAGCCAGGAGTACTTACTGTCCTGTCACCAAGAAGAGTTTCTTGCAAAACCATTATATCGGCGCCGCACAGTAGCTTATCAAGAATGGGCCGTCGTTGATTTATGGACCCACAATTCCAATAAGTAACGTGCACATACTTTAGGCCTAGCCTCTCACACTTCAACAGTTTAATGCCACACGCTTGCCCTGACGTGTTTTCCATCTTTGATGATGTCGTTTGGGCTGCATCTTAATACATACATTGGGCTGCATCTGAATACATACACTTACCGTCGTCATAGATGATTTTGTCACTGAACGTCGATGCTGTGGATGGTCTAGACTTACGTGCACTTACTCAGTCACACGGTCCAGAACCCGTTCCACGTTATAAACTGGCCAACTCCAGTAAATAGCTCTGCAGCACGCGGATACACTGAGAGCCTTTCACAAATTAAATTAATTACACGTCCTTGACGACAGACCGGCGTAAACAAACCGCCATTTTTTTTATGCTGCAATCAACAACGATGCGTATAAGTGATTAAATAAGGAAATTGTAACAAAGTGCAATGAATTAAAAGAAGTAACGTGATTTACATCAAATAGAAAGCGCATACAATCACATGATCCCTTAAAATATAAATAAAAACAAACAACAGAAAAGTTCACTGGAAATCAGCACTTATCTGCGAGTCATCTGAAAAAGCCAGCGAACAGGGCGCCATATCCCCGGGAAGTCCCCAAACGGTTGTGTATGTGAAATTTCATGGTGATCTGACACAGGTAGAAGAGTTATGAAAATTATCTTCCAAGTTGAAATTCTCTTGCGTTTTCATAATGGGTAACAAGTGTATTGCGATTTTGTCACTGAAAAATTATCGAAAAAAAAAGTTTGGGAAAGATTAAATAATGTTGATATTCTGATTAAAATAATCATCCATTTATTTACACCTGTGTGCAATTTGAAATTGATTTAACAGCTAACTAGGAGCTGAGGAGTTATTTGAATTGATTGAATGCTTGTTGTTTACGGAACTGACCGCCATTGACCAAATATGATTATGCCATGGTTATCTTATGATTTATTGCTGTACCTATAGACATCACGTGACATAGATTGGTGTTTTAGCCTGTCTGTTGGTAGATCCAGTCTTCATGTTCTAATTAGGCTGATATTAAAAACAATGAACACTTGACTATTTGGTTCCTTAATCTTTTAATTTCATGATAAATTAAATTAGTAATTCACTTACAAATATATAAATAATTGACATACAAACATGTGAAACTTTCTTTTATCTGAACATTTTGCGAAGCTTTTAAAAACAGTAATTTAGATTGTTATAATAATTCTGTCGCAGATTATAGCTAACTATACCTGCTTTGTTGTAATATTTTTCTGATTGATATACGCTTCTAGTATATAGAATATTGTATTGTCAGAAATATTTCTGCTTCGCAAGTCATTCAGTGTTTTAAAATGTTTACCAGTTGTCCATGATTCACATCCATGAAAACATTGTTTTATTAACTGAAGCACTGCAAGACTCTTCATCTGCTCACATCTTCAAGTGCTCTCCATCTCCCTCCCCCCCCCCCCCCCCCTCTCTCTCTCTCTCTCTCTCTACACTATCTGTATTAATGGCTCTTCTGTGATGTATTTGTCATTATTTGGTCAGTCACCTGAGTGTTTGCTATAACCATAACATTTGTTTTACAAATGTTGAAGTCTAGTGCTGATTAACCCTAGATTATGATCATTCGTTAAAATTCATCGAGTACCATCTCCGGAACTGACCGCCATTGACAAATATGATTATGCCATGGTTATCTTATGATTTATTGCTGTACCTATAGACATCACGTGACATAGATTGGTGTTTTAGCCTGTCTGTTGGTAGATCCAGTCTTCATGTTCTAATTAGGCTGATATTAAAACAATGAACACTTGACTATTTGGTTCCTTAATCTTTTTAATTTCATGATAAATTAAATTAGTAATTCACTTACAAATATATAAATAATTGACATACAAACATGTGAAACTTTCTTTTATCTGAACATTTTGCGAAGCTTTTAAAACAGTAATTTAGATTGTTATAATAATTCTGTCGCAGATTATAGCTAACTATACCTGCTTTGTTGTAATATTTTTCTGATTGATATACGCTTCTAGTATATAGAATATTGTATTGTCAGAAATATTTCTGCTTCGCAAGTCATTCAGTGTTTTAAATGTTTACCAGTTGTCCATGATTCACATCCATGAAAACATTGTTTTATTAACTGAAGCACTGCAAGACTCTTCATCTGCTCACATCTTCAAGTGCTCTCCATCTCCCTCCCCCCCCCCCTCTCTCTCTCTCTCTCTACACTATCTGTATTAATGGCTCTTCTGTGATGTATTTGTCATTATTTGGTCAGTCACCTGAGTGTTTGCTATAACCATAACATTTGTTTTACAAATGTTGAAGTCTAGTGCTGATTAACCCTAGATTATGATCATTCGTTAAAATTCATCGAGTACCATCTCCGCAAAGAAGGTTGGCTACCATGGAGCGCCATTCTGCTGTATCTTGCTTTGATGGTGCAGGTTGTGATAGGCTGATTTGTCCTCCTTTTGATGTTACTTATCCATGTTAGTCTTGGTCTGCCTCTGCTACCTATTTTACCTTGTATTTTCCCCTCCCAGATTACTTGTAATAGGCTGTTGTATCTTTTAACATGGCCCAAAAATCACACTTGTCTTGTTTGAATTGTGTTTAGTAGTTCTCTTTTCATTTAGTTGTTTTAAGACTTTGTTTCTTTCCATCCAATTCTACCTATTCTATATATTCACATTTCAAAGGCTTCAATTCTCTGTTGTTTTCTTGTCTAGTGTTCATGTTTCTGCACCATATAGGAATGTTGAGAAGATATAACATTTGCTATTCTTAGTTTTAGCCCTGGTGTTATTTGTTTGATGTTAGTATATTTTTCATGGGGGGGGGGGAGAGATTGGGAAAAAAATATAGAAAAATTGGTATGGTAAAATCTTTACGTGATTGATAGACGGTTTTTCGTCTATCAATCATATAAAGCTTTTACCGTACCATTGTTTTCAATTCTCCCTCACATTTAACTTTACTGCTGCTTCGCATTTGTATGCATTTATTTGCCGTAACACCTATATTTTTCATGGCATTAAAATTACTTTTTGCCATTCCTATTCTTTTGTCTATTTCAGTTTTACATTTTCCATCACTGTTATAGTATGTCCAAGGTAGTTGTAGTTCTGAACTGTCTCCAGGTCTATTCCTTCAGTTTGAGTATCTTCTTTGTTTATGATCGTAGTATGTCTTTTTGATATTCATATCTAGTCCATAATTTTTGCTTGTCATGTTTATTTCATTAAGTAATTGTGTAGATCTTTAGGATTTTCTGCTAGTAGTACAATACCATCAGCATATCTTAGGTTATTATTATCTTTCCATTAATGTTTAGGCTTGACATCTCAGTGATGTTTTTAATTGCTCAATATATAGATTGAACAAACTTGGTGATAGGATGCATCCCTGTCTTACTCCTTTTTATATCAATGGGTGTCGAGTTCTCTTTGTTATATTAATTATTGCTGTTTGCCCCAATATAAATTACATATTAGTCGTATGTCCATGTTATCTAGATGTAACTATTTTAGGCATTCTATAAGTTGTTTGTGGTGTATTCTATCAAAAGCTTTGGTGTAGTCAATGAAGCAGGCATATATTGGTTTCTTTACTTTTGTGTACTTTTCAATTAATGTTCTCATGCAGAATATGGCTTCTTTTGTCCCATAATTATTTTCCCTAAATCCAAATTGCTGCTCATCTAATTCAGTATTGATTTTATTCTGAATCCTTCCTTGTATAACTTTAGCAAGATTTTTTAGTTAAAATTACAATTGCAAAATTAAACCTTTTTAAAATCTCCAGTTTGCCACACACGTTTCCCACCATATACCTTCCTAAATGTTGGTGGCATTTATTCAGGAAGTGTCATTGAGATCACATGGTTATTGTTTTTGAAACACTGCTGTTTCGGTGTCCTATGGGCTTTTCAGTTTTGCTAAGTAAAATATAGAGACATTCTAAAATTGAACCCAATGTTGACAGTTTGACCTCAGGTTGGTCCCCTCACAAACAATTTGTTACCTGTGCCCTCAAAAGCCAGCAAAATGACAACAAACTTTTGTTTGTCTTAAGGCTATTTGTCAAAAACATGTCTACCTCTGTATTGACTGTGCTCCTTAATTGTTTGGATTATTTTTAAGTTGTATTTTTTCCTAAATGTCATTTTTCAACATATTTGTAACAAAGTGTAAACAAAAAAATATTTTTCTCAGTTATTGATTTTAATGTGAGTTGTAAATTTTACAATAGTTTCGTAAAACAGGTTCCAATAAGTTTCATATCTCAAGTTAAACAAAACGGTCTGTATTTATTACTTCTGTTAAGTCTGTGTTATCTGTTATAATGGTTACCTCTGTATGTTTCAATTTACACAATAAATTGTACACCATTAGTTCTGTGCTACCTTCCAAGAAATTATTTTTAGTTTACTTATTGTATGCCATTATTTCTTCTGCAAGGCATAGTTTGATTGAGGCCTTTGTTGCTATTTATAGACAAGCTGCTACCAAAAAGTAATAAGTTAACCCATCTAACCAAAGATAATGTTATAAGAGTATTCTATCACTTTCTCATGTGCCACTGCATAATAATGTATTTATCAGTTTCTTTTGAAACATGTGCCAATTATAAATAGCCTATCATTACACAGATCTTGCAAGAGCATACAAATTACAGACCTGTACAACTTTCTTGTTTTCTGTTTCTATGGTTATTCATGTTTCCTGTTTGTTTTCCATGCCACTACCAGCAGGTATGGGAGAGAATCTATTTATTTTTACATATCACTTTCTCTCTTTCCATACAACTTTTTTAAAATGCATGGTTTGTGTGTTTTTGATTTATAAGTTCTTCAATAAAAGACCCACCACTTTCCCCTGAAAATTGCACTTCTCTGACACTCACTCAAATCTGCATATTTGGCTAATTTCTGTTATGCTTGTTTTCAATGTTTCTATTGTATTAACTGGTTATGTGAACATTTTGCATTTACTTTTTCTTTATCTTGCACATAACAAAAAATTGTTCATTAATTTACTACACATTGCTTTATATTACCTGTAGCAATGTTTTACCCATTTCAATTATTATTACATTGTGTTTAATTTGTTATGTTATTAGGATTATCATCACTACACTCTGGACACATCCATAGGTGCTCATATTTTCTCAAAATGTCTGTCAACACTCCACCTGTTCAGCTTCGATGGTTGACAATTCCTCCCATTCATCCTCAAACTGGTCTTTTCTAGCAATGCCATTCATTCCTGCAGTTCGCACAGTCTAGATAGTGGTGTAGTTTAATTTCTTTCAAATTCCTTTGTTCTACATATTTTTCTAGGTTGGTAATATTGGTCCTATTATATGGTATTGCCAAACCTGCCCTGTCAATATATTTGCTCTTTTGTTTCCTTCAGCATCTTTGTGGCTCAGGACAAACAAAATGGTAGCACTGCAGGTCATCTCCATCTTGCATCTCATGATGTTCATGGCTTCATTTTGCACTTTTTCCAGTCCATAACATGGGTCACACCAATAGTGAGAATGACCATGGCATACTCATTGGACGAGAGAACTAGTCCCTGATACAAAAGATCTAGTGATTGTTGGTCCATGCCGGCAGCTACCATATATCATGCCAGCAATTATGAGTTTTGACTATCACATGGTCAATATGTTCTTTGAGGTACAAGCTACAATTAAGATGTGACATTTAAACATTTTTTTCTTCCATGATTATTTTGATCATGTTGGATCCATTTGCTTTTTAGCATTATGACATGAATTCAGCCCAAGTTTGACTTTTCCATTGTTGCTTTCTGTCCTGATTAGATCTTGGTTCCCATGATTTGTTGTAGATAAGTTTCGCTTAGACATTGCATTGTCTTTTTATCATTGCAAAATGTTTATGTATTCCCATGTATAATTTCCCCTGTAGTCTTGTCATCTACATTGAGCTCTTGATGCTGAGCTTATATCATTATTCATTTCATTCCTATGTTGATAGTGCACTCTTCTACTTACCAGATGGTCAGTATTAGGCTACTGATAGTGGCACTTTTTTTTTCAGACTCAAATGTTTGTGATTCTTCTTACCTCAGAAAATGGTTACCAGAAATTTTCTCTGAGTTAAGTAGGGTGCCAGACATAGTGATCACATCATGTAAAAAATTATTGGCATTAAGATCCCAGTAAACTACAAAATGAATTTGGAACCCTTTATAACTTACTTCTGTTTGCTGAAAGTGGTTAATGACACATAACTGCCTGCATAAAAACATGATTAGGATCGGTGAACCAGCGCTATTCAAGACCCTAATTCAGCTCACATCATGGTGGACCTAGTAACAAACTGACAATTGGGTCAAGCAAATTGGTATCAAAAAGACAGTCCATGTCCTAAAAATGCCTTGTAGAATTTGTCTGTGTTGGGACAAAAGTCAGCAGACAAAGGCATTATACCCATTTAATTTCCTTTCAAAGGCAGATGATGAAGGGATTAGTTAAGTGTACGCATCAGAACATAGAATATATTTGTTTTTCCTGTGGGTATTTTGTTTATATTTTAATTTACAAAGCTACAATATAATCTAGCTCCGTGCTTGGTGGTGTAGGGGATCATGTCTTTCCCCCACATTTTGTCACTACAGTTTTGAATAAATTTGTATGTTAACTTCCTACCATGCTTAATGTGGTCTGGCATATTTTATTTTTTTCAATTCCATTGTCTCTTCCCTCAATTTATTTAATTTCTCACAAAATATTCCTGCAGATTTTTCTCATTATATGGCCAAAATGATTGCTTCCTCTTGATGAGAGGACAAAATTATTTTTTGGCATGGCCTTCTTTATAAAACATTTGTTTACCATTTCAGTTTTAGCTGTCCATTATATTCCCAACATTTTGTGTAAAATCACATTTCTGTGACTTCTAAAGATGTTGTTGTCTGGTTGTCCAGGATTCACTGCTGTTGTCAGGACCGGTATGACACTAACGCCTTACTTTCATTATCAACCATAGATTGGGCAATACCTTATCCATTCTTAGTAAACAGTAATTTTATTTGATAAATTGGTATACATCTACTACTGTAGATGCAATTAAAGAATTTTATTACCTTTATTTACTTATCCGTAGTCTGACTTGTTGCCACTTAATCTGGCTTCATATTTGAGTATTTACAGCATTAGAGAAATATTAACTTTAATGATATGTATGAGGGTTAATCAGAGTATTTACTAAGATATCGTTTAGGCAGATGTGATTACAAAATATCATTGTAAAGATACTTGTGCTTGTTGGTTGCAGTTTAGTTAGTCGACAGGTCATCATCATTGCACATTGGGCAAGTCCATAAGTGCTCAGATCTCTTCTGAAAAGTATAATTAAAAGGGTTGTGGCTAATGACACCCGGTGTTGTGTTGATTGATAAGTCTTCTTTTGATTACTGTGTATTACTCTTGTCTGGCATCTCTACTTTGACATTATACTCGTGAAGTCTGTTCATGGCTGTGGATTCAGGGTCATTTTTTAGTAAATTTTTCATTCAGCATCTGTGAGGGGATTCAGAATTTCACAGCAGTTCATTGCCCTTTGCACTCAACAGCAGCCATATTGGCAAGTCTGTCAGCACATTCAGTACGTCTTACAACCTGGCGTGAAGATGTAGACACTTTTTAGAATAGACCTGTCCAGGGACTAACTATTACCAATGAGCACATCCAGTTGTGACCCTTTCTGAGCATACTATACTCATTGAGTCACTGAGGAAATACACGTGTATAATGCAATCGTTTCCGGTTGTTTCCAAAATGGAGGAATTATTTTTCTCCGGCTTGGTATATAACCGTTGATCAGAGGTTTAACAAGCCGCTATCGTAAAAACGATGTTGTTAATGAAACGTAGATCAACCACTAATATCTTCAGTAATAAAGAAAAGACGATGGTCATATGTTGGACATGTGATGAGAAGAGATAACTGAATAGCAAAGTAAGCCCTCATATGGGAAACAACAGGTAAGAGAAAAAGAGGAAGACCCAGGGAGACACTGAGAGAGGCAAGAGCAGCAGGATTCGGCTCCCTCAATGAGATAGAGCTGCTTGCACAGAACAGAGACAGATGGCGAGATTTGATAAAATATCTTTAAAAGAAAACTGCTAGAACAAAAATTCAGATAGGAGAAGGTGTATCTTGGTCTACGCCCTATGGCCGGCTACGGCTCGAAAGGTCAATGGATAGATAGATAAAGCAGTCTCAAGTCATGCTAACATTTTTGTAACAGCCATAATTTCCGTGGTCAACTACTTGTAGTCAGTGTGAAAGCACCACTGCTTCCTGCAAGTTCTGCCTCCAACATGAGCTGCAAAAGCCAATGAGCTCCATACATGCTAGATAACAGACCCATCTGTGTAAATAATTGTCACTATCAGAATTCTCACTGGAGTCTGTAGAAATGTGGTTTTACAGAAGAATGTTGAAAGTACCATGGGCAGCTAAGAAGAGTAATGAAGATGTTCTGAGAGCGGTCAAAGCAAAAAGAGAGCTAATTTCCAATATTAGGAAGAAACAATCATCATTTTTTGGCCATGTAATGAGAAGAGAACAACTGGAATATATTGTAACAACTGGAAAAATTGAGGGATGAAGAGATAGAGGGAAGCAAAGAGAAAAAAATAACAGACAGCTTAACAGAATGGCTTGGCAGAAGGTCAACAACAGAAATGATAAATAGCTGCGAGATCGAAAGTTGTGGAGAGACATGATCACCTACGCCAGTAGGCCCGGTACTTGATGATAATGATGATGATCAGAATTCTAAAAAATCAAGGCCTCTACCTCAACATCCCCTAGGTTTTGTTGAATACATTCTCTATCTAGTGTTGTGATGATGAGAAATGACGTATTGCACTCAGGTGGCACTAGGAGCCGCGATAGCTCAGTGGTTAGTGAACGGACTACCGCGGACAAGGGGTAGGGTTCATTCCCAACCGACGGCTTCCGGGTTCACCCAGCCTTAAATGGGTACCGGATTTTTTTCTGGGAAAGTAAAGCAGCACGGGCGTAATACTGACCACATTACCTCAAAAATCATGTGCTGAATGGTCTGTAAAATATAGGGTCACTAACACCATATTTCCCTATACGCCACTTGGCGTGACGGGGGTACTTTACTTATTCAGGTGGCACTAGTACGAATTCTTCTTCCCAGAGTTCTATGTCCTCTATTGAACACACCTGCTGAACAATATGCATAAACCTGCCCTGTCCATGATTTCCTTTCTTTGTACCCATAAATTCACAGTATAGCAGATGATATGGGTCTGCTACCGATTTGAAGGTAGACATGTGCTTGTCAATGTCTTATTCTGTTTTCCATGGTGGGAAAATCGAGGAGGTAAGCATCTCCCTACACTATCTTTTGTGCATCCAAGAATGATACACATTGCCTTAATTTGTATCCTTTCCAATCATTCTATTTGCGTATTGTGAGAGTCAGGATTGTCAGTGTATACTCAATCACAGACAGGACCAGCCCCTGGTATAAGAGAACAAGATGGCAGCTGCTCATTTTATGCTGTCATGACCCGCTTTGTTGAAAGGTCCCTTCTGGCTTTCAATACTACCTGTTCTACAAGCTTGTTAAAAGCAAGGCTCCAATCAAACACCACTCCTAGGTATCTCAATGCATGAGTTCTCTGTCTCAAGACTGGCGTCTTGCCTCAAGATCAACCAGTCCTCCATATCACATTTAAATACCACTTCATTGGAAAAGGACAGCAGAAATCAAATTGAGGAGGAATGGGTTGATCTTAGTTCTAGAAGCTGAGACATCAGATACTCCAGAGATACTCTATTGTATGCATACTTAATCTTTACATCCTCAGTGTTAATGAGGAATCGGTGGGAAACAGATACAGTTGTTTAACAGTCATAGTCATCTATTGATCAATAAGTTTTGCATTTTAGTAAGTAGTCAAGATATGTACCCGAAGATTAATGTGAATGTTGGTCCTTTAAATATTCCCCTCTCGAGGGTGCTCCGTTCCCATCATTTCTATACCTACCTCATGTCCCTGACTAGAACTTCTCAAAACTGGCACCTAAACCACATCCCATGTTCAGTAGTAAAATTATCAACCATGGAGAGTGGTTGATCTTGAGGCAAGATGGCCAGTCTTGAGACTGAGAGGTTGTGAGTTCAATTCCTGGGTGCACCAGGTGAGATTTTTTATTTGTATTCCCCTCTCGAGGGTGCTCCGTTCCCATCATTTCTATACCTACCTCATGTCCCTGACTAGAACTTCTCAAAACTGGCACCTAAACCACATCCCATGTTCAGTAGTAAAATTATCAACCATGGAGAGTGGTTGATCTTGAGGCAAGATGGCCAGTCTTGAGACTGAGAGGTTGTGAGTTCAATTCCTGGGTGCACCAGGTGAGATTTTTTATTTGTGATTTCTCTCTGCGGCAACCACCTCTGGTCTCAGCAGCGAGGCCCTGCATGAAACGCCAATTACTCATCAACGGAAAAATAAGTACTCCCGAAGACGGAGTTATCTGTCTGTGTAGCGAGGGACTTCTGTGCACATGGGTGCTAGAGATAAAGAATTAACACGCAAAATTCAGTTCCTAGTCACTAGGGACTTGCCAGAGGTGAAAAAAATTTCAACTTCTCTTTCACAAGGCATCCTGCACTTAGTAAAGTCCACAACTTTTTGATTGGCCTTCATAGCTAAAATAATGTGCCCATAGCTTTCTTGGATGTTTACATTGAATGTAATCTCCAGAAAGTTCATTTACTTACTTTTTGTTCATCTTGTTAGTTCTCCTTTCTCATTCCATATGATTTAGTCATTGGGTATCTGTTACCTATTATTCTTTCTTCCTTTGTTGTGTTACATACATATTAAATAACTTCATTCTATGGTACTATTGTTTTTAGCATGTTCTCTTGTTGTCTTTCCATTATATATCATTTCTATATTCATGTCATATATCCTGGCTTATTTCTTTGCACTCTTGTAAAATTATATAATTCATCAATTATTTTCTTATCTTTTTGTTGCTAGTGTAATTTCTTTTATTTGTTGTTTTGCTTGTTCTACAAATACACTTGTATATTTTTCTTTGTGTTTCTGCACTCATATTTTTCTAGTTAAATGAAGGTAATGGTAGTAACACTAAAATTGCTGAAATATGTAACAGAAAAAAAGTTTTTAAAAGGATTCCAGTGCCCTAAAATTGGAGATGTTTGTATGATTCATATATTTTTATTAAAAATTTGAGCTTCTGTCAACTGAATGAAATATGAGTGTTAGACTTTCTAATTCCATAACTGTTGCTACATGAAGGAAAATTTTGGTAATTTGTAATAGGACAAAAATTGCATATTTTTTGCTCTTTGTATATTTCTATGACCATCATTTGACCATATAATCATTCTGCTTTGTCTTGAACTTTTACATTTTAAGTAACAATTTGTTTTTCTTGTTTTGGTTTCTCTGTCATCTACCACTTTCTGTTCTTTTTTTCCAAGTTTTTAATTTTCGGGTTATGCTTTTTTCCTGTCAGAAATTTTTACATTTAAGTGTACAATTTTGTTGTTGACCTGATTTTTGTCATCTTTGAGTGATGCTTTTACCTGCTGTATTTACATTGTTTTGTTTATGTGTCATTTACCTTACTTGCTTGAAATTTTCCTAGTGGATGTAACCAAAAAAATCTTTATCTGATTTGTGAGCTTGAAGACTAGTGTTAAATCACTTAATCTTGCTTCTGTCATTTTATTGTTTATCATATAAAACTTGTAATATGGTTTCCCCGATACATTCTTTAACCACAATATGGAGTAATGAGTGCATTCTTTAACCACAATATGGAGTAATGAGTGATCTATTTAACAGCCACTTCAGACTGTTGAAGATGAACCAATGTCTATCTCTGATAAACTAAACAAAAACAGTGGAACTGTCTTCAAGGCAGAATTGTATGGCTTTATTTACTGTAAATGTTTTAAATGATTTAATTACCACACATATGCACAGCCCATCTTGTTATTTGTGGTAGTCTGTTACTAGTTTACAGAAATATTTGCTCTTACTTAATAACAGTTTGCAGAATGTGTAAGGATATACCGAAGTGGCATTGACATGTTATAAGGCTCAGGTGATGAATCTTTTGAGATCCAACTCCTAATTTTTTTTTGAGGATGTAATCTCTGATGAGCTTTTAATAGAGAATTCCATTTAAGCAAATACAAAATTAACATCATATTATATTCTGTATACTTGTCATTTTGATTTTTTTATACAGTCAGTATCATATATCTACTAATTTGTTAGCTTTCTGAGTTGAGCTCTTCATAATAAAGGTGTAACTCTTTGTATTCTAGGTGTTCCTTTCCACCTAGTCATAGAGTTTGCATGAATGAAGTATTTGATGCCAAAGAAAACCAAGACCTGATATTTTGAAGCAACATTTTGTTTGGAAGGAAGAGTCACAGAGGATGTAGCTTTACGCATTATCAATGAAGGTGCTGCCCTTCTACGTCAAGAAAAAACAATGATTGATATTGAAGCACCTGTTACAGGTATGTACCTTATAAGAAATGCCTCTTATTATTATAACAGAAGGTATTCTTGGGCAAAATTTACATTGATAATTTTTTTCTTGTAAAATATATGTGGTTGCTATTGTCTTATATCAAACCTATCTATATAAGGACTAGATGGTCTAGAACAGTGGTTCCACGCCCAGTAGATTAAACATCATTTTGTATATGTACATTTGTAGATTAAAGAACCCTTGGCGGCTAAAAGTAGAAAAGTACAAGCCATAATTTCTGCGTAAAATTTAAAAAAAAAAAAAATCAACCCATGCAGGAGACAGTTATGTTGTGCCAAAGGCACAAATTTCATGGATTACCATGAACTACCAACAATTGATTTACACCACTTAGTTGGTGAATGTTAAAGGAAGAAATCCCTATATTGGTGACAAGACGATGTTCTTGTTAACAATTTCCTCAAGTGTTAGACTTGTATTAAAATTTGCCATAATTGTTCGTAATTTAATTGTGTCTGCGTGTGTACCTTCTATCCTTAAAATAATAAATTGATATTTTTAACTATGTCAGCCCGATCAACAAGTGAAACCTCTCATGATGAATCTTTTGAGATCCATCCTATAATTTTCTTGAGGATACAATCTCTTATGAGCATTCAGTTTGAATAATAAAATTAATATTCTTCTACTGTCACTTTTTGTTTGAGAGTTTTAAACATTTGTTTTAATTCTTAGTCTAGATACTTATAATTGCAAATATAATGTAATATATATTGGATATATACATAGGGACCATACATGAATATGTGAGACCATTGTAACTATGGAATATTCACAGCTGTTCAGTTCACTATGCTACTATAATATTTAAAATAATATTTAAACCTATATTAGTTACAGTACGTTTGTATGTTAACTCTTGTAACTGAAAGTGTTTTGCTGGTCTGGACAGAATTATCTGTCTTTGGGATTGTAAAACTTTAGTGTCATAAATTCAAATTTGTGTATAATGTTTGTTTCTAATTAGAACTTAACTTAATATACACATTAGAGACAGTATGGTAATGTTTGTTGGGCATAGTATTGGATTGAATGTGTTCAGAGTTTTAAAAAACAAATTTAGTAAAATGTAAATTTAACTCAACAGAATTTTTATTTACAGTCAAGTTAAATATCTCAAGTGCTGAAATTAGCACAAATGTGATCCCCCCAACCACCACCGCACACACACACACACACAATAACTATTTGTGTGATAGTTAAATTTCCATTTATAATGTTCAGTTTCATAGAAGAGCTCCTACAGACGAAACTATATGGGCCACTTCAAGAAGTACAAAGACAGTAAAATTTATACAGGCAATGACGCTGCCACTTTCAAGATGGTGGAGTGACTGTGCACGTGTATGTTTTGATTCAGTGGAACTTCAATATTTCTAATGTGTCGAAGAATGACAGGAAGCAGCTTATGGGACAGAGTAAAACACTGACCTGATGAAGAACCCGAGATTGAACCAGCCATCGAATACATAAAGAAACAAAAGATAAATTGGTTTGGCCACATAACAAGACAAAAAGAACTATGACTCAAAGATACATAAACAAACGCTACGAAAACGCCAGATTAAGAGAAAGGCTGAGAAAGAGATGGATAAAGGAATACTAGAGTCACTAGGAGGGATAAACAACAGAAGAGCAAAGAGTCGCAGATTGTATCTCCCCTCGACGCTAACGGCAATAGAGAGAAGGATAGAAGAAGAATGACGTTGCAGATATAGACAATACTTCAAGCGAACGAAAGATAGATAGATAGATAGATAGTAGAGCTCACATTTGTTTTAGGCACAGTTTAACAGTATTATTGGAAATATAAATTCTTAACATTGTTCTACCATGACAAATTACATTGCACTCTGTGTAGTTTTCATTGTATAATGTGTGCAACTTAGTTTTAACTAATTTAGAAGAAATCAGAACTACTTCACTACTTTTGTATTAATACATTAATCCCATTGTTTCTAATTTTTTAAGTGCACAGAAAAAGGACTATTAATAATCTAATTAATTTTTTTGGCGGACTATCAAATTTACATGTCGCAGTGATTTCTTAGTATAACAGGAAGAAAAGTATTTGATTACCATTCAAAAGCGAATGCGTCATGAACTCTGATATGCCAAGCATGCCTAAATTCAAGGTTTTGAAAAATTAAGTCTAATTAGGAACCGAAAACAGGTGGTTATAAAACTTAAAGGAAAGGTTTCGCTTCATCTACAGTTTGACTTTTATTCCTGGCATGTTTAGTTAAATGTTTACGGTATAAAATTGCTACACTCACCTTCCTCACCCACATAATGCTAAACATCAACTAATCGTACAACAATGCAGTAAATGAAATATATACGATAAGAGAATGTGATACTACAAAACAGATTTAGTCCATTTAATGTATACTTACTTTACGCCAGTGCAAGAATTTTCTTTATGCCGTGCGCTTTAAAAGAAGGTGATATTGATTGTATGTTGCTTTGTTGTTTACAACACTGATAAAATTGCAATCATTCTTCCGATCGGGCCTATCTGTCTTCAGTGAGCAATTTTTGGGAATAAGGGGTTTATCTTTACTATTATTATTTTTCCTTGCAGATAGGTATGGTTCTATATAAAAATGATTGCTGAATTAGTTTTATCAATATTTAGGTGGGAAGGATAGAAAAAACTAAAGCACAGAGTGAGAAATGTCAATCAGTTATGTTTTATGCAGGCTTATATTACTTTTATACGGATTAAAGAAAGTATTTGTGAGCTTCGTGTTATCTTGTCATTAGGCGGTGTTTATGGTCCATGCCTAGATGCGGTGGATGTCATATTCCTCCATAGTCTTGATTTTGTGAGTTGTAACAATTTCTCAGTTGAACTCTTCCCACGCCCCCCTAAAAAACTATTCAGATCTTTCTCCTTTGTCTCCCTCTTTCTCTCCAGCCTTAAATTTCTCCTGTTATTAAATTTTCCCACCCATCTTTTCTCCGTCCATGACCCACAAATCTTGAAAACCTTTTCCTAATTTGTTTTATAATCTTCCTCTTTTCATTTGCCTTTTATTATCTCCTCTTTGGATTTGTTATCATAAGATCTTTGCCATTAGCATTTATATTTAACACGTTTCACTTTGCCAAAAGCCTTACTATATGGTGAATGCAACATGTGTTTTAACGTCCATAGATCTTTCTGTCAATGCTCTTATGATATATATATATATATATATATATATATATATATATGGTGCTTGGTATTCCTTTCCCCTCTACAAAGTATGTGTTCTTCTGAAATTTTGTCTGATTCACTTGCTGACACTTCATTATTATATGAACTATACCTTGACAACATGAATTATGAGGTAGATAGTTCTATGGCCTCACATTCTTTGGCTCCTTGTTTCTTCAGAAGGCTGGACAGTGTACATGTATGTGGATTTCAATAAGATATGAGGGATATACCATGAACTATTTAAAAAACGGAGCCACGATAGCTCAGTGGTTAGTGAACTGGACTACAAATGACAAGGGGTAGGGTTATGATCCCAACTGACGGCTTCTGGGTTCACCCAGCCTTAAATGGGTACTGGATTTTTTCTGGGAAAGTAAAGCGGCACGGGCGTAATACCGACTACATTACCCCAAAAATCATGTGTGATTATGGTTAGTGACCATAAATTTTACAGACCTTCGGCACATAGGGCAGAACCACAATCTCAAAAACAGAAACCTTGCGTGCCAAAATGGCACATATTGCAGAGATCACTGCTCTAAAATTATGGCGCTGTTTCCATAACAATACTTTTTACAATGACAGCTTGTTAAACCATCGATCAATCTCCTTAGTCACCTCTTACGACATGCCTGGAAGGTCACAGTGTCACTATTCTTTACCTCCCTCATAATGAGGCCCCGGTAACACACGGGCAATTATAATTTATAAATTATAAATTAGCAGAAGCAGAAGGCAAAAAAAAAGTAGGCAAAGCTAGTTGATGGGCAGATAACTAAAGTAACACAGGCAAACAGCTGTGTACCATACATTGTCTACTCGAGCTATATACGTACACACGAACACAGAGAGAGAGGGAGATAATAATAATAGTAGTAAGAAACTCTTTATACAGAGCTTCGTAGCAAGAAGCAATTTGATCATCAGAAATGACCCCTTCGAGCAAGTTTTTCGGCCCTTTAGTTTCTTGACACTGTAAGGGAGGTGGGCCCTCCTGGGTCATAACACCCAGGCGTCGACCTTCTGCTGCATTGAACTCTAAAGCTTACAATATATATATATATATATATATATATATATATATATATATATATATATATATATATATATATATATATATATATATATATATATATATATATTCAGCACAAAATAATTACCCTTTGCAACACTTCTGGTAGAATTTATGGTGTATACCCAGTCGTATACTTGTTTTTAGTTTTAACCCAGCACATTGATGTCCTCGTCATGGTGGCAACAGTCTAAAATGGTTTGTATTTGCAACATCCTATTATATAGACTCATGTACACACTGCTTTTGTCATGGTGTAATTCAACAGGAAGAAGTAACTCAGAAACTGATAATAGGTGATAAAGGTAGGTCTGGCTGGGAACTTTATTCCTTTGAACTGTCCAAAGTATTAAACTCGCAATGCTGTTAACTTAGCATGGGGCGCCAGGAGTGGTGGTCAATGTGTAAATTAGTCGTCTAATCGCCTGACCATCAGATTATTCTGAGATTGTAATATGTCTCAGTTTCGCCAGAGCAAGCACGATGCTCTTGTTCGCATTTCCCCCTTTATTCCTGGCCTCTTTAACCCTAGATTACGATACCATAGTAAAATTCACCAAATGTAACTTCCTAACTACCACTTCCGGTGTAAACTTCCCATGCAACTTCCTAATTACCACTTCTGGTGACCCTAAGTATTTAATTTGTTTCCATTGCTGTTGTAAATTTTTTTTTTTGATCGTGAGATACATCGTTTAATCTGAAAAAAATTGCCATTTTTCAACAAATTCACTGCACACAGGGTACTTCCCTAGCCTTGGGAGGTCAACAGCCATCTCCCAGTTATTTGCTATGTCCACAAATATATACAACATGTATTTACATATATACACATTATTTTGGACGTAAAAAACACTGTCATTTTACATGCCATGTTTTTCTTCTATTATTATAATAAAGATAATGTAACCAAAGTTTTTGCAAAGGAAAATTAATGCCAGAAATGCAGAAATATAAATCTACATCTAAGGCTGAGGCGCCTCACAGCAGCAGAGCTGGAAGTTGTCAGCAACCCACAGCTGATATGGCTTGCACCGGGATCGGTGAAACAGAACCATCCAGACCTTGCTCCACCTCTCCGTGGTGCCTCTAGTAAGACTAACATGGCCTGGTCTGGCCAAGCGAGTAGAGATTGTAGAGGGAACATGTCTGGTACTCAAAAATGCTGTGCTGAAGTTGGATGTGTTGGGCCGAAAGGCACAAATATCACAGTTATATACTGCAAACCACAGCACAATGCAGACAGGCCCGTTAACGTCATTTTAAGGGCAGATGAATAAGAACTGTACTCATTTAGTCATTGGCCGAATGCAAGCAAGCAAATTTTCATCTCATAACCCTATGGTTGGTTGAGGCATCACTGACATACTTGTCAATCTTCTCTGTTAACCTCAATCTTCAAATATTGTTTGGAGCTCTGCGAAATCAAGACTGAACATTCTTTGATGTTATCTGCCCACATTTCATACAGATGAACATTTTTTTTCACTCACATCAGGAGCATGTTTCTAAAGGTGGAAAACTTTGAGGGGAGTAGAACGATGGGGAAGATGGTAAGGACAAAGAACAAAGAAAGAAAGAAATAGTAAATGTTTAATGGAGAGTTTGTCTAATAAGTGAAAATGTTGCGCTTTCATTAAAGATTCAACACTCTAGGTTATCTCTGTATACAGTAATTAAAAATAACCTGGAGTCAATTACATTTTTATGCTACCACTTTAAATTTAAAACATTTTTTTTTCTTGATATTGTGATTGGTTGGCTAAATCGATGACAGCTGGTAATTTTCAATATAATACATTCACCTCCTCTTAATCTTGCTGAATTGTCAATAAGCAAAAATCTGCTTTTGCTTAATTAAGTGTTTAATTCTTAAATCTTCTTAGTTTGTATTTCTTACAGTTGAAAGGCATTCAACTTTCACAATAAAAGATTTACAAAAAAATTATGGTGACAATGTAGAGCAGATAATTAAAAAATAAACACATTTTTTTGCTCTGTATGTTACTTTTAGTTCTATCCTTTTTTTTTCAACTTAGCATTACTTTTTAATTATTATTTTTTTTCCAGCTCAGGGACTGGAGTGTATAGTACTTCAATCAGTATTGAGGGCTGGTCAAATGGCAAGCCATAGGTTACCTCTCCTGTTTTACACTATCTTTCAGAAATGATCAAAGCATTATTTTGTTCAAGTTGCTGTTAATTTACTGTGTTATATTATCTTCATTCTTGAATTTAATTTTGAATTTGGTTCCAGTTTGTGACATTTCAAGAACATTCCTGTATTTATTTAATTCTTTTACTCTGTTCCTGATCATACAGAAGTTTCAAATCCAAATATTATAATACCTCATTAATTATATTTATACTCTGTGCAACATTTTTTTTGTACAATTATGTTTTGACAAACCTTATTACAAAGAAGTTTGAACTTGGTTACATAAAGTACTTCACAAACTACAAATCAACAAAATCAAGATTAATTAATTTAGTTCTTTTGAGAAAGCTTAATCCAGGTGTTGTCAAATTTTTTATGTGGATTGTACAATTTCATTACAGTTAATGTTTATAAGTTATTCACTGATCTCTTACACATTTCTTTGAATTAGTATAGAAGAATAGTTATGTAAGTATTTTAAAGTGATTTACAAACCAAAGTTGCAGGTCTATGCTACCTTTTTTTCTCAAGATTATAGAAAATTATCTCTTACCTACATATTTCTCAAATTTGTCCACAGTTTGTGGTGATATCCATGGTCAGTTTTTTGATCTGATGAAGCTGTTTGAAGTTGGTGGACCCCCTGCATCCACACGCTACCTCTTCCTTGGAGACTATGTAGACAGAGGTTATTTTAGCATAGAGGTTTGTGCTTTGTTTTCAAATCATATCTGTGAGGTTCAAGTTCATCTGTTTTTGTGTGTGTGTGTGTAAATATATATATATAAACGTGTATACAAATTAACTAGAAATAATACAAATCACCTTCATTTTTCTTTTGTGGTCATAAATATTTTTTTTTGTCTACAAGATGTAGATGCTTTGAATTAATCTACACCAAGAGTAAGGATAAAAGAATGAGAAAACTCAAAAAAGTTGGTGAGCCAGGTTATTATTTTCACTTGTGAAAGATACAATGATTATAATACATGTAAGCCCGTGTGTTACCGGGACCCCATTATGTGGGATGTAAAGAATAGTGACACTGACCTTCCAGGCATGTCGTATGAGGCGACTAAGGAGGTTGATCGATGGCTTGACAAGCTGTCATTGTAAAAAGCATTGTTATGGAAACAGACCATAGATTTTAGAAGCAGTGATCTCTGCAATATGTGCCATTTTGGCACGCAAGGTTTCTATTTTTGAGATTGTGGTTCTGCCCTATGTGCCGTCTTCGGCTCGAAAGGACAATAGATAGATAGATTTGACTTGTGTATTGTGATAAATCGGGATATGGATTTGATGCATTGTTATAGTGCAACTGGCACCCACTTTTATTTGGAAAATCCTCTTATATATACAATATGGTCTTGAAATTACACAAGAGCAAACCATTATATTCTCCTGAGTGTTACCGGGGCCTCATTATGAGGGAGGTAAAGAATAGTGACACTGTGACCTTCCAGGCATGTCGTAAGAGGTGACTAAGGAGATTGATCGATGGTTTAACAAGCTGTCATTGTAAAAAGTATTGTTATGGAAACACATCATAGATCTTAGAAGCAGTGATCTCTGCAATATGTGCCATTTTGGCACGCAAGGTTTCTGTTTTTGAGATTGTGGTTCTGCCCTATGTGACGTCTTCGGCTCGAAAGGACAATAGGTAGATAGAAACCATTTATATTTCTTTTTTTTCTTCTAAGTATCCTTATTTTCTTCTTACTGAAAATATTAGTAGTGGTTGAAATTTTAACATACATTTACAGTACTATGATGAAGGGGTCAAGACAAAGAAATGCACAAAATGTGAAGCTGCAGTAAAGCTGATTATAAAGAAGGAAATGGGGGGGGGGGGGGGGGGTTGTAATGTCTCTAGCAGAATAATCGCAGAATAATCTTAAACCCAAGATTGCAATACCAATCTGTGAGACACGTTTTTATGAT
Organism: Megaustenia siamemsis; assembly: GCA_032433765.1. Classification (NCBI taxonomy): domain Eukaryota; kingdom Metazoa; phylum Mollusca; class Gastropoda; order Stylommatophora; family Ariophantidae; genus Megaustenia; species Megaustenia siamemsis. The sequence goes on from JAVIAB010000117.1 coordinate 68,467,096, forward strand.
TGTTCATAAAACTTGCCAACACCCTTTGTGATTTGGAGATACATGTATATATTTCAATGAACTTTTGCGGCACTTTGTTTATTGACACATCGGCCATCAGTCCAGCCAGTACATTCACATTTATCTTTGCCGTCATTCGTTGCATATCCAATGTTTTACAAAGGTCTGTTTGATGTCTTGCCAACAGCCGAAGAGAATTTTGCAGTCAGAAGGGGAAAAAAAATGACTGTATGGCCAAATTTATTATAAAAAATAAAAAAAGCAGCACTTATATGATACTTTAGTATTTTTTTGGTATAAGTGTATGTGGTGCTTTATAAAAAATCTACCAGCAATGACTTGTCAGGGATCACAGGCATGAATAATTATTAATAATTTTTGCTCAAAAAAAAACTTTTGGCACCCCATTTTGTTAGGTACTGGATTTGTATTCCTTCTTTGATCCCTACTTATTTGACCAGGTTCATCATCATCGAGTGCCTTCTCCGCAACGAAGGTTGGCTACCGTGGAGCGCCATTCCGCTCTGTCTCTTGCTTAATGGCGCATGTTGTCATAGACTGATTTATCCATCTTTTGATGTTACTCGTCCATGTTAGTCTTGGTCTGCCTCTTTTACCTTGTATTTTCCCCTCCAGGATACTTTTAGTAGGCTGTTGTGTCTTTTAACATGGCCCAAAAATCGCATTTGTCTTGTTTGAATTGTGCTTAGTAGTTCTCTTTTAATTTTTAGTTGTTTTAAGACTTCATCATTTGTTTTCTTTTCCTTCCATCCAATTCTACCTATTCTTCTGTAAATCCACATTTCAAAGGCTTCGATTTTCTGTTCTGTTTTCTTGTCTAATGTCCATGTTTCTGCACCATACAGGAATATTGAGATGTAACATTTTGCTATTCTTAGTTTTAGCCCTGGTGTTATTTGTTTTGATGTTAGTATATTCTTCATGACATTAAAATTACTTTTTGCCATTCCTATTCTTTTGTTTATTTCAGTTGTACATTTTCCATCACTGGATATAGTATGTCCAAGGTAGTTGTAGTTCTGATTTGTCTGCAGATCTATTCCTTCTATTTTGATATCCACTTGTGGTTTTGAGTATCTTCTTTGTTTATGATCATAGTTTTAGTCTTTTTGATATTCATATCTAGTCCATATTTTTTTGCTTGTCATGTTTATTTCTTAAGTAATTGTTGCAGATCTTGGGATTTTCTGCTAGTAGTACAGTATCGTCAGCATATCTTAGGTTATTGATTATTTTTCCATTAATTTGTAGGCCTGGCATCTCTATGTTTTAAAAATTTGCTCAGTGTATAGATTGAACAAGCTTGGTGATAGGACGCATCCTTGTCTTACTCCTCTTTTTACATCAATAGGTGTAGAGTTCTCTTTGTTATATTTTATTATTGCTGTTTGCTCCCAGTATAGGTTACATATTAGTCATCTAGATGTATCTCTTTTAGGCATTCTATAAGTTGTTTGTGGTGTACTCTATCAAAAGCTTTGGTGTAGTCTATGAAGCAGGCATATATTGGTTTGTTTACTTCTGTGTATTTTTCGATGAATGTTCTCATGCAGAATATTGCTTCTTTTGTCCCGCTATTTTTCCTAAATCCAAATTGCTGCTTATCTAATTCAGTATTTATTTTATTCTGAATCCTTCCTTGTATAACTTTTAGCAAGATTTTTGTTACATGGCTCATTAGGCTTATGTTCTAAAGTCACTGCATTCAACTGCACCATTCTTTTTAGGCAATGCAATGAAAGTTGATGTTTTAGTTCATTTGATATGTATCCTGTATGGTATATGTTGTTGCATATGTCTGTAATCACTTCATTCCAAAATCTTCTAGTGCCTGTATCATCTCTATCTGTATGCTGTCAGGTCCTGCTGCTTTTCCCTTTTTTATTGCTTTTATAGCTTTTTCCACTTCAGATCTTAAGATTTTATAGCCTGATGTACATTTTTTAACTGGTTTCTTGTCCTTTGATCCTGAAATAGTTCTGTTATATATTCCTGCCATCTATCTATAATATCCTTATTGTCTGTTAGCATTTTTCCTTTTTGTCTGCAATGCATCCACCTTCTGTGGCTTTTTTTGTCTTTATTAGACATTTTCTTTATTCTGTGTGCATTCCTCTTAAGTCTTGTTTGCTTTCCATAGTTTCTATTTCTATACATTTTGGCTGAGCCAGTCTTCTTTTGCCTTTTTGCACAGTTTGTGTATCTCATTATCTATTTTATTGTATTGGGCAGTGTTCTTCGCTTGTCTCCTTTCTTCCATTTTTTTCTAAGATTGTGTTAGTTATCCATTTTGTTTTTTTGTTCTTTTCTCTTTTGGGTAAGGTGTTGCAGGTTTCTTGTGGGCTTTTCTTTATGCATTGCCATTTGGTTGTTACTTTTTCATCAGGATTGTCTCTTCTGTATTGATCAATTCCTTCTTCTAGCAGCTTCTGGTATGTGTTCTTTACTTGTATTGTATAGGTATCTTTTTGATTTAAAGCTGTTATATCTAGTGGATTTGTTGATGAATTAGAGTTTTGCTTGTTTCTCTTTAGTTTGATTTTCATTTTAATCATTACAGGATTGTGACCTGAATTAATATCTGCTCCTGGGTAGGTTTTGGCTTTCTTTACGCTGTACGGAACCTTTCTTTTATCATTATGTAATCTATTTGATTCCTCTTCTTATCTCCAGGGCTTTTCCATGTGTATAGTTTCCTTTTCTCTTGCTCAAAGTAGGTGTTACATATCAGCCTGTTTTCTTCACAGAATTGTATTAATCTTTCTCCTCTGTCATTTCTTTTTCCTAAACCATGATTTCCTATAATGGTCTTATATCTGCCTTTTCCTACTTTAGCGTTCATGTCACCCATTACAATCAAGATGTCTGAAGATTTCACTTGCTACATAACTTTATTTAGGTCTTCGTAGTATGCCTCTATTTGTTCATCTGTGTAGTCTTGAGTAGGTGCATATGTCTGAATTATTGCTATGTCGAATGGTTTTGCTTTCAACTTGAGTAGTATAATCCTATCACTGTATGTCCAGTGGTTACATATATATTTTTGTAGCTCTCTTTTTATCAGTATTCCTACACACACACATCTGTTGTCCTCTGGACTAGTAAGTGATGAGGCTCCAATCTCTTTCATGGTGGTCTGTCATATTCGCCTTTCGTGTTCTGAAAATGCCTCATGTGTACCACACACTTTGCTGTTTTCGCTTTCTGGGCCGTTGATCATTTCTGATTCATCTGCCTCATCCACCGTCACAGACTTTTCACATATGGGTTGAACATACCCGGTTTGCCTGCGACATTTTTGTTGAACCATGTGCTTGCCTATCGAACCGCGAACACACGACACAAAGAAGAATAAATCATATTCCACTTAAATATCGGTAATAACAGTTCATCCACACGTTAGAAGTAAAACATACACAAACGGGGAAAAGCAACACATAATTTCACCACTAGACTGTCAGGTAAATCATTTAAATATATCAGCAATTGCCGAATTATAAAAAACGACTACACGCAGTCGTCATGACACCGAAACTGACCAGGCTAGTTAGTCTTTTCTTGGACTGTTGTGTGGAGATGGTACAAGGTTCTGGATCAATTATAGTGCATTGGTCAGTAGATTTATAGTGGATGCATCATTTTTTGTATAATTATTTATATATAACAATTTTTTTGTCTGTTTGTATGTACTTGTAGTAATGAATTGTGAACTCATTTTGTATTGCAGTGTGTTCTTTATCTGTGGGCTTTAAAAAATCTTGTATCCAACCACATTCTTCCTGTTGCGTGGCAACCATGAGTGTAGGCATCTTACTGAGTATTTCACGTTCAAACAAGAATGTAAGTCACCATTGTACTTATTACTTTGTTGTTTTTGAAAGGCATGGAGTCTGGGAGAATAAATATGAGATCATCTTAGATGATTACTGACTGGCACATTCATATTGGTTTGTTCATAAATTGAATTGCAATAATTATTTGTGGTCATACTTAGACTGCTTTGGGCTCATTTCTCATGTGACATTTGGTATATAACTCAAATTGAGTTGTTTTTATGAGAATAGAATAAATAATAATTTCTGCATAAAATAAAAGTGTAAAAAATAATTTATAGTTTTTTAAAATACATATACGATGATAGGGTATATGAATTGTTGAATAGTTTTAAGTTGTCCTGGATGGTTGAAACACAAGAAACTAAAAGTATGAAAAAAAATAGGTGACACTACAAAATATGAGAAAATTCCCTTTTATATGTAACCCACAAAGAGAAAAATAAGGCAATAAATAATAACTTTTACAAGGTAGACATTAGGTGAGATACATGGATGGTTGATAGCCCTGTTGTACAGTGCAGATTTCTAACTTATTTATTGCAGAGAACTTGCAGCCTGTGCCATAAATCATCATCATCAAGTACCATGCCTGCTGGTGTGGGTGATCATGTCTCTCCACAACATTTCTGTTGTTGACCTTCAGCCAAGCCATTTTCTAAAGCTGTCTGGTATCTTTTCTCTTGCTTCCCTATATCTCTTAATCCCTCAATTTTTCCTAGTTGTCACAATATATTCCAGTTGTTCCCTCCTCAGTACATGCCACAAATGATGATTGTTTCTTCCTAATATTGGAAATTAACTCTCTCTTTGCTTTGACCTCTTTCAGGACATTTTCATTTTTCATCTTAGCTGTCCATGTTATTCTCAACATTCTTCTGTAAAATATAATGCTATAAATAAGGAAACATATTTTGTTCATATTATTGCAATAAGGAATTTGTCTTCTTAACAATTTATAGTTTGTACCCCCAACAAATATCTAACAATGGAGATCAAATGACAGCTTAATTGTACATTGTTTTGTGTAATGGTACGAGGGGAGGTGAAGAGCTTTTCTTCCATTTGAACTTTTTTTAATAAGAAAGTAAAATTTTGTTGAAATGAGTTTTTCCCCACAAATGTTTAATCTTAATCTACTTTATCTTGTCCATCACCTCAGTGAATTAATCTTGTAGAAATCTTATTTCTTTTTCAAGTGCTTGTTTCTTTAGCATTATATTTCCAAATTGTAATTGTAAGCTGTTTGCTTGTGTTTTTCTTTATTGGTGACAGTAAGCAAGTCTACAATTCATGTTAGTATTATTTTATTCTTATTTAAGAATGGGAATGGAAGCAATCATTCTGATATACTGCACAATACAGCTGTCAAATGATTAATCTTTTTAAGGTAAATTAAAATATATAGAAAGAATTTAAAGTTGGTTGCTTTGAAGCAAAAGGCTGTTTACATATCTTGCTGTGATAAAATTCGTATTTTTTTTTTTTTTTTTTTGCCTCATTGTCTTATTTGTTGTTGCTTAGAGTCATTATTAAATTTATAGATGAGTTTACAACAGTTAGTGTTTGGAATGTAGTTGTGTTTTTTACCACATTTAAGTCGTCTTTTATTTTTACCCCTTATAATTCATTTGTAAACATGAAAAGTGTATATGTTCATTCTGATGCAATACTCAAAGTTTGTCAATTATTTTTTTTTTTTTTTGTGAAGGCAAAATTAAATATACGGAAAGAGTTTATGATGCTTGCATGGAAGCATTTGATTGCCTGCCCTTGTCCGCACTAATGAACCAGCAGTTTTTGTGTGTCCATGGAGGGCTGTCTCCTGAAATTCACACTTTAGATGATATCAGAAAGGTAATCACTATTACGATCTCTCTCTCTTTCTTTTTCTCTCTCTCTCTCTCTCTCTTTCTTTTTTTTATCTCTTTCTCTGTCTCTACTCTCTCACACTCAAAATGGTAAAGCATTAGATAATATCATTTAGCTGGGATGAGGCCATTGCTCATCCTTTAAATCTTAATTGTTCTATACATATTTATTTCTTTCATTGTGTCGTTGTTGCTTTCAATTTAGGAAACAAACTTATTAATTTTTTCTGCCTGGAAAGAACACGGTTGTAAGTTGCATCACTGTTAATTTTGTCTACAACATATTCCTCCTTTGGCTTGAAACTTCCAACAATTTTACATCAGTTTTTCATACAGCAGGTATCTCTTCCCTCATTGATCCCATTACTTATTTGGCCAAGCTGAGTAGCCTTTTTTCTCTCATGTCTTTCTTAGTTCTGGACCATTAACTCAGATCCAACATTTATGAGTCACTACCAGTCTCATTGGGGGCATCCTTTTCCTCATGGTGCTTTTGTTCCCCATTAACTTAGGTACACACACCTTGCTAGTCTTAATTTTTTGTTTACTGTAGCATTTCTCCAATATTTTAATTTATTAAATCTGTACATTTGCCCCCACAACCTGCAACTTTCCAAATGCTATCATGTTGTAAAAAGGTATAAATAGCATTAGCAATCCTTCATTCACCCCTTCACAGCCCTCCCAACACCGGGTACTCGTCTTATGCCGTCACTGCTGTCGATACGCTGCCCTCACATGGCCCTGTCGGACACTCTGGATCGTTGCTCTGCTTCTATCTCTGTGACACTGCAATGATGATTTTGATTAAAGAAAGGACATTGACCTCTCAGATTACTTGAGTTGCATGATTGAACTTGATTGAGAACTGATTAACTGTCCTGAGATTCACCATAACAGCAGCATTGATGCTGTCATAAAGATCGTGCGCTGAGCTTAGCCACGACAGTGCTGCCCGGCCCACACCACTGGTCCTGACTGGCAGATGGCTTGACAGAGAGGTTAATGATTACCAGTAGGCTACCAGCCTCCTGGATATGAGTACAGCCTTTCTATCAGACTGCTTTGCCCTGATTCTTAAATTACATTGATTTGTGCTTTCCTGATTAGTGGTGACCCCCACCATTCGTTCATCACTAGGGATCCATACAGCTGGCATTCCGCAAATCATGACCAACACCAATGAATGGTAACATATAACAATTTAATACACACACAAGGACCATTCCTGTACACCGTCAGTACTACAAAACAACAGTCTCTTAAGAGCCTCTCATGCAGTGCTCTGCCAACACGACATTACTCATTCAATCCACATTACTACACATGAAGCCCAGCTCTGCTAAGATTCATTAAGACTTCCTCAAAGTCTTATCATAGGGCGATCATATCAGATCTACTACAGTCTCTTTAATAGTTGGATGTTCATACAGGATCTACACGTCTCTTTAAATTAGTTGGAGCTCTAATAGCTCTGCAGAGATTCATTCAAGACTTACTCGAAGTCTTCTCATGAATGATCACACCAGATCTACTAACGTCTCTTTGAACTAGCTGGAGCTCTCATAGCTCTGCGAAGGTTCATTCAAAACTTACTCAAAAGTCTTTTCGTAAGACGATCCCTCAGGACCTAACAAGGTCTCTATTAAACAGTTGGAGCTCTCACAGCTCAGCAATTGTTCATTCAAGACTTACTCTAAGTCTTTTCGTAGATGACCACACTGGATCTAACAACGTCTCTTTGAAATAGTTGGAACTCTACTAGCTCTACTAAGTTCGTCAAGACTTGCACTCAGTCTTATGTTACGAGCACACATGATTCACTACAGTCTCTGCAAATAGTCGTAACGTTAACTTCTATATGTTACTGCTGCCTAGCTTTATTATGACTAGCTCACTCTAGTATCACAATAACTACAGCTAGAACCACATCTCCTGGAATTCCTAACACAGACCAGTTTACAGGTCTCGCCCTAATTCACTAAAATAACCAACTGTCCTACTACTTTTTGACTACTCTTCTGAGTTGACAGTACCGATCTGTCTCACACTACAGACGTCCGCATAGACGCACTGCCAGTTTTCAACTTCCTACTTCTTCCCTCGACACCACTCTCTCAACCTAATCCTTTGTTCACCTACCTACCTCTGGTTTTTCGTCCCCCCCCCCCCCCCCCCCCCGTGATTCTTGCTTATTCACTACTTCCTCGAGCACTTGAACACCTATCAGCCCTCCTTCCTACTTATCCCCCCTTTGTTTACATCTAACCCTTCTCTCGCTAACTTACCTATCGCTGCTATATCCTGTTTCAAACTTACTATTGCTATAGTCTGTTTCAACCCATACCCCCGCTCTACACTGTTTCAATGTCATATTGGCAATACATCAATGACAGTAATTGAGTCTTTAATTTTTGTTTTTAAATTGATATTAATGCAGGTCTTCTTTATAAGTAATTTAGTCTCCAGTTTGTCATGGATTGAAGTGTATCTTATTACCCGTCAATAGAGGTTTGTTTGTTGGTTATTGATCCAGTAGTAGACTGCTCATAAGTGAAGTAAAACATGAAAAGAGAAATCTTGGTTGAAAGCCGAAATTGAATAGATTTCTTGAAAATGTGTGCTTCTTAGGGAGTTTAATGAATAATTGATGTCATAGAAATAAAACATCACATTTGTGGATCTTGTGTTTCAACTGATTAATAAGTTTATGCTTTTTCTATGTTCTTTCCTTGTGTCTATCTAAGTTGGACAGATTCAAAGAACCGCCGGCATTTGGTCCAATGTGTGATTTGTTATGGTCTGATCCTTTGGAGGACTTTGGTAATGAAAAGTCTTCAGAACACTTCACGCACAACACTGTCAGAGGTTGCTCATATTTCTACAGGTAAGCTTCCATGAAATTACTGCTTATTCCAGTTTTAGAAATGCATTCTATGTCTCATACTCAGTGTTTGAAAAATATATAAGAATAAAATTTGAGGGAGTAAGAGAATGTTATACAACTTAGACATTACTTTCTTCTTTTATTCTAGTGTTGTTGTCACTCTTATAAGGGATCATAATAAAATAATATCAAGTGAAATCTGGGACAGGTTTTCATTACAAAATAGGCCTTGAGTTTGTACACTGCATGTGATGAGTACAGAATCTTCCTTCTTTAGTGTTTTGAGTCTTCTACCTTACACCTGTGGAGTATAGGTCTTCAACATAGACTTTTCAAACCTTCATGTTTGCTACTATTCTCTTAAGATTCTTTATCTTAATTTTTTTTAACTGCCTAGATTTCTGCCAGTGCTATCCAATTATTGCAAACTGCATTAATTATAAACAATTTGATGAGTCCTAACTGTTGTCACCTCTTGTCAAATATACTCTTTATCTTGCTTTTGTTTATTATGCGACAGGAGAGTTTTGTCATCAGATTGGTCTAAGTCATTAAGTTACTCGATCTAGTTTCTGAATTCTATTCCTGTTCTGTGAGAAACCGAGATAGCAGGCATCCCTGCCTCACTCAAGTTACTTCAAATGGCCCAGCAAACTGTCCTTCAAGTACAACTACATTTAATTTCTTTATACATTACTTTTATTTAGCCAATAAACTTTGTAGGAATTTCAAAATGACTCAGAACTTCCATAGTATTCCTCTGCACAAACAATAAAAATGCACAAATTTAGTATAAAATTGGACTAGTTTCCAGCCTTGTTCAGTTTAAAAGGTAATGCAATAACCTGGTCAGGACATAATTTTTCCTAAAACTTGCTTGTTCTTTTCTCAGATGTTTCTCTCTGGCCTCTAAGGATAATGCTACTGGATTTTTCCTGGTACTGATAGCTGCATTACTTCACTGTAAATTTCCTTTCTCTGGTAGTTTAATCATGTAACCTTGTTTTTTGTCTTTAGAATTTTCTTCTTTACCATATTTTATCTAGTAGTTTATGTAATTTCCTGGCAGAGGTGTTAATACCTGCTTTAACCCTAGATTACGGTACCATAGTACAAAATTACAGCATCAAAACACAAATTCCTCAAAATTTGACATTTTGTCGTGTTCAAAAATTACCCCCCTCAGTGTATCTTCCTAATTACTACTTCCAGTGACCCCTGAGTGTTTAATTTGTTTCCTTTGTTGTATTTTCATTTTGAGATCATGAAATACTTTGTTTAATCTTCTGAAGGATTTCACATGGCTTTACCATACTTTAAAAGCTTGATGGCTTTCGCTTATTTTTCTTGCTTTGCTTCATCACAGTTAACTTACAATCCCTTTTCCATTGACAGTATGTAAAATTATACAAACATCAAAACAAACACCACCAGGGCTAAAACTAAGATCAGCTAAATATTATATCTTCTCAACATATTCTGTATGGTGCAGAAACATGGATATTAGACAAGAAAACAGAACAGAAAATTGAAGCCTTTGAAATGTGGATTACAGAAGAATAGGAAGAATTGAGTGGAAAGAAAAGAAAACTAATGATGAAGTCAATTTAAACTAAAACATAATTCAAACAAGACAAATGAGATTTTTGAGGCATGTTAAAAGACACAGCAACCTAGTAAAAGTAATTTTGGAAGGAAAATACAAGGTAAAAGTGGCAGACCAAGACTAACGTGGACGAGTAACATCAAAAGATGGATAAGTCAGCCTATGACAACCTGCACCACCAAAGCAAGAGACAGAGTGGAATGGCACTCCATGATAGCCAAACTTCGATGTGGAGATGGCACTCATTGATGGAGAGTAGCGTGTCCAATGTTTTGAGTTAATATGAATATTTAGTTAGTATGTTGTGAGCTTATAACAAGACAAGCACTGTCATGGAACCCAGGAGAAGAGATAGCCAGGAATACATGGACAATAGAAGTCATGGAAACTTAAGAATGTTGCCCTAGGCTAGAGATGTCGCTGTAACCCACCGTGATCTTTAGGTGACGTGTTGAGTGTATGGATACATCCAGTCAGATGCTGCCCGACTTATGTTCAATGTAGGCTGCTGAACTTGGCCTTCAGCCTCACCACCAGAACCGCTGCTTAATGTTGCTCTGTACCTTATGACTGACTTATCTACAGGATGGAGTCCCTTTCTTTGTGGTACTTCGGGCTGTCTTCTACCGACAGTTTATGCAGCCCTACATAATATGACAGTTCAATCTCACGACACTACTATACTCTAACCAGTTCTTACTTGCTTTGTCTTGCTCAGCTAGTTACAATGTACATAACAAGTCAATAAGAAATCACCCATAACAAGTCCATAAGAAAAAATCACCTTTCGATCCCTACTCTGGAGATAATATAAAAGTTCAGTTTCACACTTCGTGGCGTCAGTCACCTACTCAGTCATTCCTGAAGCCGTAACCTTAGTGACGCATTGCTCCCACTCAACAAACGGCTTCAGCAGCTTCCCTTTGACAACAATAGTTGTGTCATGGCTAACCGCATAGCCTCACAATAACTCTGATAACTGGCTAGTTGGAACTCAACTTAACACCAACGATGTCGAGCTCTTCGTTCCTTCAACTGAACAAAAACAGCCCCCAATAAAACGACCAGCATCTTCGAAGCAAATCCCCGCACTTCACTTGTCCCACACATATATTTTTTGTCTCTCGCCACTCACCCCCAGAGTTAACTGTCCCATTATTTCAACGTGAACTTTCCACGTTTTTCTCAACCACTCACTCCCCTATTTTCCCCCCACGTCTTCACCCTTTCCTATAACCCCCTTTTACAGAGAGAAGTAGAGAAAATATCTAAGAATAGGAATAGGTGGAAAGACCTTGTCCATGGCCTGTGTTCATCTAAAGGGCTTTGATTGATGGTTAGTGACCTTAGTAGCTGGATCAGCCAACAGGGACATCTGATCATAATTGATCCTTGATTAGAAACAGCTTTTCACAACAGGTTGGTGATTATTTATATATATATATATATGAGGATTCCTGTGTAATTGAGTATGACAGGGTTTCCGCATCGCATTGTAGATGAATGACCTGCAGACAACAAAGTATAGTGCTTTAAGTCCTCTGGGCTGTATTTTGCTTGAGGAATCTGTGAACAATAAATGAATTAACTATATCTAGTCACCTTTATTTATTGTAAATGAATCTCTTCCACAGCTATGCAGCATGTTGTGATTTCCTACAACAAAACAATTTGTTGTCTATAATTCGGGCGCATGAAGCACAGGATGCAGGGTAAGATTGTGATTCCATTCATTTATTTATAAATTTTTGTTGCCAGACAATTTCTATAAGTTGTTTATTTAACCCTAGATATGATACCGTCGTAAAAACCTATAACACCTCAAAATACAAATTTTTTTAATTTGACAGTTAAGCACTGGCAAACATAGTATTGCAAACAGGAGAGTTAAAGATAAGTATCGTAAATATAAGAATCAATAAGTAAAAGAGTCCGGTCATGCCAAGTGGTGTATAGGGAATATGGTGTTAGTGGCCATAATTTTTATAGACCTCCGCACATGATTTTTGGGGTAATGTGGTCGGTATTATGCCCGTGCCGCTTTACTTTCCCAGAAAAAAAAATCCGGTACCCATTTAAGGCTGGGAGAACCTGGAGGCTCTTGTCCTTTGTAGTCCAGTTCACTACACACTGAGCTATCGCGGCTTCATAGGTATCGTAATCTAGGGTGACATAATTCTGCTGTTGTGTATCAATATAAAGATTGGTCCAAAAGTTTTGCATTTTACTAAGAAGTGTTTAACCATAAAAATGCCCTGTATCTTTGTATAGACGCTGCCTATTGACATTATCCTTAAGTACATTATTGCACTGGATGTGTCATGAAGAATTTGCTGGGCAACCGATAATCTTGTGTATCAATTTACATCTTGGATAAAATTTAATGCATAATTATATTCCAGCACCCACATGGCTGAATAGCAAAGCAAATTAATGATGGGGATGTTCTCCATTTATTTCACTGTAAATGTGAAAATCATTTTCAAATGGGATGCAGTAGTGTTAAAAATATACCAAAGAGGGACAGATCATCCATCCATTGCAAATATTTTTTGTGAATGGCTGTTTTTGTTTGGTATAAATGGAATTAATTAGCCTTTTGTTAGGTAATTGAAATGTTTTCTGACAGTTGTGGCTCATGTTAGATGAAAATGCAGAAACAAATGTTCTTCTGTGAGGAAAGTTTGTGTTTTTTAACATTGTTGCTACTCTGCTTAGAAGCAACTAGTCCCTTTATCCTAGCCTTGTCAAAAAGAGAAGTACAAACTATTGTCTTGTTTCAAGCTAATAGAAACAGATAGAAAGATGTTGTATGTTCCAGCTAATAGAAACAGCCAGAAAGATGTCTGATGTTCCAGCTAATAGAAACAGCCAGAAAGATGTCGGATGTTCCAGCTAATAGAAACAGATAGAAAGAGGTCTGATGTTCCAGCTAATAGAAACAGATAGAAAGAGGTCTGATGTTCCAGCTAATAGAAACAGATAGAAAGAGGTCTGATGTTCCAGCTAATAGCAACAGCTAGAAAGATGTCTGATGTTCCAGCTAATAGAAACAGCCAGAAAGATGTCGGATGTTCCAGCTAATAGAAACAGATAGAAAGAGGTATAGAATACAACAAAACCATACCCCAGTATGTCCACTCTGTAATCACCCACAAGAAACTGTAGAACATCACCTGTTTCAATGTCCAGAGCTCACTGACATCAGAACAACATTATTTCCCCAAAGACCCTCCAAATGGAATACTCTGTACGGAACAACAGCAGAACTTAAAAATACCTGCAGATACTACTACATGGCATTGGGCCGAAGGGCATCAGCTCAAAGGTCACTGGATCCATAACAACAACAACAACAACAACATAGAAAGAGGTTTGATGTTCCAGCTAATAGAAACAGCTAGAAAGATGTTGGATGTTCCAGCTATTAGAAACAGATAGAAAGAGGTCCGATGTTCCAGCTATTAGAAACAGATAGAAAGAGGTCTAATGTTCCAGCTAATAGAAATAGCAATTCACTTGAATTCTAAAGATTGTCTCTGACATAAGACCAATCTACCTACACATTCATGTTTTCATTCTTCATTGATATTCAGTATTACAAAAGCCGCCCATATTTCTGTGCTACAGGTATAGGATGTACAGGAAAAGTCAGACCACAGGTTTCCCATCATTGATAACAATATTCTCAGCACCAAATTACCTAGATGTATACAACAACAAAGGTATGCAGTTGTTTTTTTTTTTAAAAAAACATTTGTGTGCTATATGTATATGTGTGTATTTGTCTTCTATATTGTGCATCTTCATTTTCTAGATGTATTTCTAGGATTAAATCCAGAATAGCTCTAGTATAGGAATCTTGTCTGCAGCTTATATTTGCCAGTAGAAGTAAGAAAAACATCTTCACTGTTACATAGATCTCAATCCTATGATGGAAGTTCTGTGGATAGATCTGTTTGTCCAGGATTGACAAATTCAGCCACGAGAGATGTTCAGTAAAGCAGCACCCAGTATGAAACACTGATGCTTTACCAAACTACTGACTTATCATGATTGCTTACTACCAACCATCTGTCAAGACGTCAAAGGCTATACATGCAATGGAAGTGAATTTTGGACAGACCAAGAAGATATTTAGCAGTCATAGAAACTAAATAGTTTGATATTGGTATACCGATAACTTCTAGTAGTCTGATGTGCAATGATTATGATCTGTAACTAAATTATTAATTATACTGATCTTTCTATCTATCTATCTATCTATTGACCTTTCGAGCCGTAACCGGCCCATAGGGCGTAGACCAAGATACACCTTCTCCTATATGAATTTTTGTTCTAACAGTTTTCTTTTAAAGATATTTTATCAAATCTCGCCATCTGTCTCTGTTCTGTGCAAGCAGTTCTATCTCATTGAGGGAGCCGATTCCTGCTGCTCTTGCCTCTCTCATCAATGTTCTTCTCAGTGTCTCCCTGGGTCTTCCTCTTTTTCTTTTACCTGTTGTTTCCCATATGAGGGCTTGCTTTGCTATTCGATTATTATCTCTTCTCATCACATGTCCAACGTATGACCATCGTCTTTTCTTTATTACTGAAGATATTAGTGGTTGATTGGCGATTTCTCTAATTTCCTCGTTTGTTTTGAATTCGTTCCATTCTATACCAAGTATTTTCCTTAGACATTTATTTTCGAATGCGTTCAACTTTGTTTCTATATCTCTTGTTGTTTTCCAGCTTTCACACGCATACGTAAGGGTTGATAGTACATTTGATTTGAATAGCCTAAGTTTTGTGTTTGTGCTAATGAGTTTTGATTTCCACAACTTTTCAAGGCTTCTGAAAGACATTGCTGCTTTAGCCAGTCTGATTCTAATTTCTTTGCTCGTATCCCCTTCTCGATCAATGTGACTTCCAAGATAGATGAAGTGATCGATCTCTTCTACTGGTTTGTTTTCCATGTATATTTTGTCACTTGTTGGAATTAAACTTTTCATGACTTTAGACTTTTCATGATTGACCTCAAGCCCAATTTTGCTGGCTATTGATGATAGTTCATTTGTGTTTTCCTGCATCGTTTTTATCTGATTGCTGATGAGAACTATGTCATCAGCAAAGTCCAGGTCCTCCAAATGGTCTCCTTGTATCCATTCGATGCCTTTATTACCAGTGCAGCATTTCTTCATTATGAAGTCCATAACAATTCCAAATAACAAGGGCGATAAAATACATCCTTGTTTAACCCCAGTTTCTATTGGGAAACATTCGCTCAGTCCTTCCTCTGTTCGAACTGCACATGTTTAACCATCATACATGTCTTTGATAATATTTATGATTTTTGATGGTAAGCCATATTGCTTCAGAATTTTCCACAAAGAATCTCTATGAATACTATCAAATGCTTTTTTGAAGTCGATGAAGTTAAGTACAAAAGGTTTTTGCTTTTCAATGTGTTCCTCCAATATGTCGTAGAGTGAAAATGTGGTCAAGACAGCTTCTCCCTTTTCTAAACCCAGCCTGTTCTTCACGCATTACTGTATCTATTGAATCCTTTATTCTATTTAGGATGATTTTACAGAATAATTTTGAGGCAACTGACAAAAGTGTCACGCCTCTCCAATTGTTACAATCTCTAAGATTGCCCTTTTTTGGGATCTTAACAATGATTCCTTTTTTCCATTTATGAGGTGTCTTCTCTGTTTTCCAAATGATGTTGAACATTTTTTGGAGATGTATTAAATTATGGCTATCAATTGCCTTGAGGATCTCAGCTGTTAACTTATCCTCTCCAGCAGCCTTGTTATTGGTCATTAGCTTTAAGGTGGTTTCTATTTCACTCAAGGTGAAGTCATCTAAATTTACATCTAATTCTGCTGCTGGTGTTTCAGCTTCAAAATCTATTAAACTGTGAGGTAGTGGACGGTTAAGAATTTCTTTGAAGTGTTCCGCCCAACGGGCTTTTATGTCTGCGCTTGTTGTTAGCATTAATCCAGATTTGTCTAGAATTGGTGTTCCACTGGATGTATAGGTGTTTGTCAGCATCTTTTGTACAGTATAAAGAGTTCTGCTGTCTCCTGTAATTGCAGCTGTCTCTGCTTTCTCTGCCAAGTTGTCTATATAAGCTCTTGTATCTCTTCTTGCCGAACTTTTCACTTTGTTGTCTAATTCTTTGTATGTTGCTTTTGCCAGAACCTTTCCAAGATCTGTCTTTACATTAGTCATGGCTCTCTTCGCTTCTCTTCTTTCTTTGATGTATTTCCATGTGGTGTCTGAGATCCAAGCTCGTTTTTCCATTTTCTTCAGTCCAGCACTTGCTTCTGCTGCTGTCATTAGTATTTTGCTCTGTGAGTCCCACATTTCATTGATATCTAAGTCTATTTCACCAAGTGCTGAATAACAATTACTTAGCTCTATGTTAAACTTTTCCTTTATTGCTTCATCTTTCAGTTTATGACTATCAATTTTATGTGTAATTGACCTCTTCTGTTGGTTTCTAAATTTTAATCTTATTTCCCAATGCACAGGTTGTGGTCACTATTAACATCAGCACCTCAGCAGATCTACTGATCTTTGCCTTTTCATATTTAAGCATTCTGGTATGTAATTGCCACATAATTTAATTTAAAATGCCATATCGATGATGACATTGAAGCAGAATTCATGGCAATGATCCAGAAGTAAGTGAATGTTTGGTTTATGACTTTGTTGAAAATGATGTGAGCATTATTTTGACTATTGTACCTCCTCAGCTGCTATTCTGAAGTATGAGAATAATGTGATGAATATTAGACAGTTCAACTGCTCGCCTCACCCATACTGGCTGCCCAACTTTATGGATGTTTTCACTTGGTCTTTGCCATTTGTAGGAGAAAAAGGTATTCAGTTTAGCCTCTGTCTATATGTCTTATTTCAGAGTTATATTTGTTCTGTTATTACTAACAAGTCTTAAACTGCGAGTATAGTGATGGCATCACTACCAAAAGTATTCATTTTTTATTTATTCCTTCAAATTGTGTGTGGATATGACATCATTGGATGCACCAAGATGGAAGCTTGTCCCCGTTCGAGCCATGGTTTAAACAATGTTGTCTTTGAACATCACGCTATCTGTTATCACAGCAAGTTGACGGATTTTTAGAAATGTAACCACGGGTTTGATAATGTTTGTACACAGTTCGTTAACCACCACTGTAGATCAAGTCTTTATTGTGCTGGGTTCGTTCGCGACCCTGGAAGTTAATGACCTAATTTGTGCAGCCGGTTGGTTTGGGATGAATTGTACGTTACAATGTCACTGCTATAATGACTCAGTTTGTGACAAAACTACAGGGACATGCCCAAACAATGACAGTTGTCAGCACGAATATTTCGGACCCCAGTGTCAGTACTTTAAATCTCGTTTACAAATACGCCCAAAAATCTGAACCTACTTTCCTGTTTGATAAGACACCACATGTAATCCGGACACAGATTCTACATCAGTTGAGGCAAGTCTCAATCAATCTTTGCTGTTCTCGTGGTTTAGGATTTATGTGAATGACTTAACATATCCGAACAGTTTCACAGTAAAACTTGAATGGTTCTGCCTCATGTAACAATGAATCACGGTTTGTAGTTAGTTCACACGAGATGGATGTCTTTTGCTCTGGGGCTGGTCTGATCAACAAGTTACGGATTGAAGGGACGATAGTTGCGAATACCTGCTCCGTCTACATTGGCGGGGGTCGGAATGTGGCTCTCAAACAGAACACAAACCAGACCGACACATTTAATGCTTGTTATACAGGAGACGGGTGTGGACCAGAGGCCACAGTTAATGGCAAAACAAAGACCAATCTCTATGACACTGACTGCACACACACAATTGAGAAGTGGAACCAATTCTGTTTACTGGTATCTGAACTATGCCCAGAAGATTCACACCATTCGAATTTATTATCGAGCTAGCACTATAATTCGGGTAAAGAATGCCACTCTACAGGCTTTCTCTGACAGTGGCGGTGTAGTGTTCCAGTATAATGATATATCATACCAACACATTTCCGTGAACACTATTGTAGTCACCACACAAGTGACAATGGCACACATTAAGATTGAATTCTCACCGACCATTTCGCAGGCCGACAGTGCACAGACGGTGAGTGAAGTGCAAACATTTACAGACACCTATTGTCTGGACGGGCATTCTTGGTCGTTTTGTGCAGTGTGTAGTAGGTGCTGCAAAGGCTACAACGTCATCATCGGCACGTGTCACGGCAACTGTTCACATGGGATCTATGGACACGACTGCTCCGGGTCTTGTCTTAGTGTCTGTCCTTTATGTGAGGAAAAATCCAGAAAATGCCTACAATTTAAACGTCCTGGCTACACCTGTAGTGACACTTGTCCCGATGGTAATTTTGGGCTACAGTGCAAACAGACGTGTTCTGATGGTGACCCGGAAAGTACAGACTGTACGTGCAAGGAAACGTACATAAAATGTGTCAACAGATTTTATGCATCCTGATATGGGTTGTGAAAGCAGAATAAGAAAAGTCAAATTTCATTTAGAAAATTTGTGATTTAGGTTAGCAACCGTGTTTAATATGAAAACCTTCTTAATATTGTTTCAGTGACGGAAATGCTGGTTAATATACTAAATATTTGTTCTGATGATGAACTGGTTTCGGAGGGTGATGCAGATTCTATGGAAGGTAGGGATAAACTGTTGTCATATATGCTTGATCTGGGCTCCTCAAATAACAATGTCTGCGTGCATCTGTTGTGTGTCAAGAAAACTCTTTCGTAGGACACATTGCAAGATAGTTCTGTACCTATGAATTGTTACATCTGTTCTGCACTTTGTTTTTATCTGAGAATTTGATTTCTTGTTGAGTTCAGTGTGGTTTTTATTTTGTTACTTAAGATATCAAAAGAAAAGAATGCTTGAAGAATTGCATAATGAATGTCAGTTACACTCAAGTGGTTTGATTTCATTTAGATATTTGCTTGAATGTCTCCCATTTTGCGTGAAAATGTTGGCCGTAGTCTACAGAGCCCCAGCCTCTCCCACCACATAATCAGCAGTTAATAGCATAGGTAAGCAGATGAAGCTGCATTTTGATATTTAAAAAAAAAATATTTAAAAAAATTTGCATATGAATGGTAGCTGGTAGTCAGAATGTGCGTGTGTGTTGTGTGTGAAAGTATGGCAGGTTGGTAGTGTCGTGGGAAAATATTTCAGACTTTAGGGCTGTTCACCTTTAGACATTTGTTGTTTGCATGTGCCCTTAGCTAGGGAGGAACTCATCTGTGATGTTTTCTGGAGCCATAATGCCCCTCTTGAGCACTGATCATGCTGTCAGATTAATCGTAAGAAAGGCGAAATGTTGTAGCACGTCTGTAATGTTCTCGTGAACTTTTTTTTTTTTTTTTTTTAAATTTTTGTTTTTGTTTACTCGCAATCCTCATACATGTGCTAAATGTTTGAGTGTCTCACACATTTACTATACTATTTCTGTTGTTATGCTGCTTTTGTCAGTTTTTTTTTATGTTCAATTAACCGGAATAAGCTGTTCAATTCCCAGATTAAATAAAAATATTTTGTGGAGAATTTGTTCTTTGTCAAGATTCTGTCATGTTTTTTTTTTAGTTGTGATGTTCAATATCCCTTTTTGTTTAAAGTTCTGAAATAAAATTCATTAGTGTTCTTTTTCTGAATTCCTGTATAAATGTGTATTTCAAGCAAGAATTCATAAAAAATTATTTTCAATTAATCTGGTGTGCATCTGATTTCTATAGTTGATGGATTGTCAATGATCATATTCATCCTTTTACTAGTTGTGCTATATATACTGGTACGGAAACTATTTTTATGGTGTCTGCTTCATTGTATTTTATGAATACCCCTCCATTGAGAATTTTTTGGATGTAATTGAATTTTGCTACTAATGCAATTTTGTCTTTTTATTGTAAGTCTTCTTGTGGAGAGATTTGTCTACCATTTTCATAGTGGGCCATCTTTAATTTGTGCGATTAGCTTCTCAGACTGTAATAGAGTATTTAGTGATGATTCTCTTATTTCTTTTGGCATTGAGAGTAAAGTAATTCATCAATTATCCTTCCAGGGCCATAATATGTCACACATTGTACCTTGCCACAAGTCCTTTTCCATGCGATCTTCTCAGTCTCATTCATGGAGTCAATGGCTGCTGCCCTGTCGCTCTTATCATTATTATTCTTATTTTTTTCGTAAATCAACTTTGTTTTCTTTTGTCTATTTGTTTTCCTTTTGACAGCTCACGTTACTTGCAATTCACATATCTCTTCTCAATGCCATATTTTTTTTTTTACTCGTGGTTTCTGAAGGTCTTTGCTGCGATTCTGGTTCTGTAAAGTAATTCCACTAGTTATTGGAATCTAAGGTTTCTATTATTTTTTTTTTTTAATTGCTCCATTCCAGTGCTGTCTCTACCGTATATCAAATTTGTAATAAAAGTTGTTCAAAAATGTTCTCTGCTTCCTGTTCTCCATTTTAAAAAAGACTAACTCTTCTAATTTCTTTTCTCAAGTGTTAGCAATATTTGCTTGCTGGCTTTTTAATTGATGTAAATCCCACGACATTAATATCAGCAGGTTTAACATCTTCATTATTCCTGTTTCTAGTGTATTTTGGACATTTTTAAAAATGTCAATTGCATGTCTGATGCAGTACTGCCATGATGTTAGCCAATCTTCAGTACTCTTCATCCATGTACTGGATGCTCTTATAAATTCTATTCTATATTCCTCACTTGGGAGTGTTTTCTTTCTTTCTCTCTATCTCAGCACCAACTTGTATGTGATCTCTCCTAATGCTCATATGGAACTAACAATTGTTTTACAATGATGTATCAGTCTCTGTGAATATGTTATGTGGGCATACTGTGTGGTTGTAAACAGAAATAATGAGCACATTTCTCCAAGTGACTCATGTCTGTACACAAGTAGGCCGCATGTACACCTGAGCATTTTGTTGCTTTTAGTATTCTTCAAACACTTTAGGGGATTGTTACATCAGTGTTATTGTTCACATTGTCTTTACGTCACATTGTTTATTATGCCCACATTGTTTCACAGCACTTCTTTAAAAGAAAACAGCCTGGTAACCTGGTGTTATAGAAATTAATTGAGCAGTAATTTACTGTTGCGAATAGTTATTCATTTTCCAACCATTAGTTTACAACAGATGATAGAATTAAAAGACCATTTTACACTGGACTTCATTTATTGTGTCAGTGGTGCTAATTTTCTTTGGTGTCTGACCTTAGAAAGCAGATTTCTGCATTGTCATACAATGAATTTGGAAAACTAGCACAAGAATTATAGCATTTTAAGTAGACTCCTTTTTTTAAAATTGTTGGTTAATTGGTGAATGCTCAAATATTGTTTATATGTAGGGTTGTTTTGCCTTAATAATATAGCACCTAATTGTTTTTAAAAAAATAGTTCACATTTGCCTGCTGAATGCATTCACAGATTTATCCAGCCATTCTTTCTTAACTTTTTTTCGCAGTCATTAGATGTATGTATTATCAGTACCAAGTGTACATTAAATGTAGCAGAAAATATGAAAATATGTAACAGTAATAATTTTCAGACAAAACGCATATAGTAATAGATGTACTCTGCTGGACTGCAGGTACATACACATGCTTGGAAATATTGCGTATAATTCAGGGTTTATTTGTTAAATTTATGTTATCAGAAACGATGGATAGTAAACTTTGTGTTCTTTATTCATTTAAAAAAATGACATTGAACTTGCTAGTAGACCCACAGCTTCCTGGGTCATTAGATGCCAAAACTGTGAGTAAAACTTTAGTGTTATTGAGTGTACATTTTTATTTTAGGGGTATTCAGTGATAACTTTTTTTTTTTTTTTTTTTTTTTTTAAAAATTATCTACTGAGGTGAAAATGTAGGTTTTATCTTCATGTACTACTTCTAGGTTCATTCAAGCTTAAATTGATATTTTTTTTTTTTAGAGAGAGATGAGGTTGGCATAGTGCATTCAGAATTATCAAAAAATGTGCTGCTGGTAAGCAACAATTTAGCAAGAATTCATGCAGTAGACTATTTGAGGCTGCAGTGTTATTGATTGATGAGTATACTTATGGGAACCCATAGGGCGTTCCTTTTCACCCATGACTTGGCATACTGAAAAAGAGTTAAATTGTGGACTGAGATACAGTTTGATTTCGTGTAGATTCCACTCATAGTTAATATTTAGTATTCTCATTTTAAAACTTCCTCCTTGTTTACCGTTACAGAAAAATTCTGTGCAGAACATACAGTGTTCATGCGACGCCCATGAAAATTAAAATAATATAGAGGGGAGAAACGTAATGACACTCCCAAAAGAGGAGCTATTCTTTTGCTGCGGACACAGGTTGACACCAAGAGTTGTTTTCTTTGCTCCAAGATCTGTCACTGATACATGTATTCTTTTTGTTTTTTTGTATTGCTTCCCAAGGTGACGGTGCAAACAAGAGTCAATCTCAGGCAAATTTTGACCTTAGTAAGCAAAATTTGTTGGTGCACGCCTCTTGTGACTGTACCAGCTCATACCCGATACTTGATTAATACTGAAAGTAACTGTCCACATTTCAGTGTTAACTCATGCTTTGTGTTTTTATTATGGTGTTGTATGGCCAGCCCATCCCTGCTCACCATAATGGAGACCAAACAACTGCTTCCAATGTGTTCGTGATGGACAGAAAAACTGACACATTTTGTGGCTGTCCCAGTGGCTGGTTGATGTTGTTGTTCTTGTTGTTGGTGCTGACAGTCATGCTTATGTTGTGTAGACAGACCATGCCACTAAAATACTAATAATATGCATGTGTGTTACCTGGCTGTTTTTCCTCTTAGACTTCTATTGTAGTACCCTTTTTTTAATTTGCATTCAATAGATTTATTAACCAAGCATTATGATAAAGTTAGTGCTGAGAAATCTGCGCTTCATTTTATTTCCGTGCCATAGCTTATCTCTGCGTTTTAACAAAGATTCACAAGAGATTTCTACATTGTATTCCAGATTTTTATTTGATCCATGCATGCTTTCATTTTATTATGCCTCAACATGCCAGTTTAAAATGTATGACGCTGAAATTGGCTTCTCAGGTGCTAATGCTGTTTTCAATCATGATTGTTGGAGACACTCATTCATATTCATGTCTAAAGTGCACATTATTTCACATGCCTAATATATATCAGTTGCCTTTGATCTCTGTGGACATTTGTTCTTAGTTTTTAAAGTTATTAAAATATTTGTCCATACACTCATTTGTAGGTATTTTCTATAGGTAACCCATCTGAACAGCTCAGACTTAATGAAATTATTGGTTTACCACACCTTCCTTACGTATAATGCTGATTGTTTCAATGAACATCACTAACCTTTAATAATTGTAATATGTAAAGTTATTTTCTGAGCTCAGTTATAACTAGAAAGTATTGAGACACTTCTTTAGTGCTGTGCTGCTTGTTTACATTTACATGTCTTACATTAACACATTCCTGGAAGTGCTTCCTCAAGTTAAATGTTCTATTCCTCTTTAGTAATTTGTATGTTGATGAAGAATCTTCAACACAGTTTGTCTTTCCCATTAAAACTGGACCATTGGTTGTTGACAGCTATGCATTTTTTTTTTTTTTTAAATTAGATCAATAATGACAGTTTGGCATTTTGTGCACACTACACTACAACTGTAGAATACTATTATTGCCAGTAAATACAATCTTAATATTTTATTATTTTTTGTTTGGTCAAAACAAGAGTTAATTGAAGCACAAAAGTATACTGTGAACTTGTTCAAATGTGCTGGCAGTGTTAATGATAACAGATGCATTGCTGACATTTTAAGAGAAGTACAAGATGTTCTGGACATTGTTCCAAAAATTGTAAACTTTTAATTACATTACTTAGTTCTTAGAGACAGACTGTTAGGTCGGCCGCGCGCCCGTTATCTTCATTTTCTAGCTTTCTATTCTGACTAGATCTGGCTAGAGACAGATTCTTTCAAACAATCTGTGGGGAATGCAGCGTTCTGCAAAGGACATGCACCCTGATGATGAGCTGTATAGAACTCTATTATGTTTAGATATTTTTGTGAAACCAGTGGTGGATATATTTAGCTTTAAAATTTTGTCAGTGTGTCTATACACATCTTTTATCTTTGTTACGTTCACCTATTAATTAAGTGGATGTGTTGTGCTGTTAATGGGAGTCCATGTTTTCATGATACCATCATAAAAATAACTACCACTTAGTTACATTTGAAGTTCAGAAAATAAAATTTTCTTTGAACACTTGCTACACAGCAGTGTGCTTACCCAAGCAGAGACACAGGAATCTGATTCCCTGAGTACATTAGATTTATGGCCTGAAAATCAAACGCAGCACACTGTCCACCGAAGATGTTACATTGTCTGTTTACATTGCGGCCGTCAATCCAACCATATGTTGAACTGGCTCCTTCAAAGCGTTGTTCTCTGTCTATCCTGTGTTACAAAGGTTTGCTTGATTTCTCACTGAGGTGGTTTTCCAGTCATAAGAAAAAAAACTGAATTTCTTGAAAATTGGAGATTTCTTTTATTTTTATTTTTTAAACCTTTCTTTGATACTGTTGCACCTTTTCTGATGCAATTGAAAAATAAAAAATCAAACATCCGAGGAAATAAACACTCAAAATGGGGGACAGCCTAGAATTTATATTTTGATAAGTTTTATATCATGGTATTTAAAAGAAAAAACATTTTGCTTGTCAACAAAATACAAAATATACATTCACTGCAAGTGTAAAATTATGTGAGAACATGCAAGAGTGGATGTTTTTTTTTTTTTTATGGGGGGGGGGGTGTTGTATCTTATAGGTTTATAAATAGATTTAAAGAAAGATGGGTGATTACAACACCAGCTATACCTCAAGCATGCACGCTGAGAGGGTTTTTCCAAAAACACCCAAAGCTTGTGACATCTTCACGCTATGCGAGTTATAGATTGCTGATGTCGCTTTACCCACTGCCCCTGCTCGCAATTCTGAAAGTGGCACAAGCTTTCGATGATCCCTCGTAGCTCACTGGCGTTGGTTGAAAGCTATGAATGAGATGCATTTAAGGTGTTCCGCAGTTTGACATTGGCTCATATATTAACAGTTTGACTATTAAACTTTTGTCAAGTACAAAACACAAAAACAAAATTTTCATAAAATAATAATAATGAATTTAAGGCAAAAAACTTAACTAGTAACAGAAGGTAGTAGCTAAAAGTTGTTAAAATTATGTATAATTATGAAGGGGGCAAAAAAAACAAGTTTCTGTACATATTTTGTCTACTAATATGCTAGTATCAAACTGCTGAACATTTATGTTTATCTTTTACCACTAACAAATACATTTGATTGTTTTAGCAGCTGATATCAAAATCTGTTTGGTTAGACATAGCAGCAGAAGAGTAAATGGCACAAGTGATGATGTGTCACACCACTCCATGTTTTAACACCCAGCAGTTGAAAGTGGTTACTTTATGTATGTGCCAGCAGAACATCTTGGTCTTCATTTGACTACCCATCTTTCAAGAAATCATTGATTATGTAATTTTTAAAAAATTTGAAATTAATTCTAATTTTTTTTTCTCTCTCTCACTTATAATACATTGTTGGAATCAAATATTGCTCAAATCGGTTTAAAGACTTGAATATTCTTGTGTTTTAATTTGTGTTGTCCCTTATACCTGATGAGAAACTTTGATCCCTAATTGTTGATCACTTTTCTTAACTATTTGTTTCTAAAGTCTTACTTCAGCCATTGTCTGGCTCTGTTAAACATGCTACCTGTAATTTCTCTCTCTCTCTCTCTCTCTCTCTCTCTCTCTCCCTCCCTCCCTCCCTCCCTCCCTCCCTCCCTCTCCCCCCCCCCCTCTCCCTCCCTCCCTCCCTCTCTCTCTCTCCCTCCCTCCCTCCCTCCCTCTCTCTCTCTCTCTGTGTGTGTGTGTGCGCGCGCATATGTGTATATATGTGTATGTATATATATATGCACACATATATACACATATATACACATATGCGCGCACACACACACACAGAGAGAGAGAGAGAGAGGGAGGGAGGGAGGGAGAGGGGGGGGGAGGGAGAGAGAGAGATATATATACATACTTGTCTGCCACATTTTATTTGTTACAGTGTAACAAGTGTCTAACACATACAGCAGAGACAAATGTATTATTTTACAGCTTTTGGGAAAATGTGCAAAACACAGGCAGAATAGAATTAAATCTGTACTAATAGCACATTGAGAAATGTGTCTCTTGTGGCAAGGCAATGTGAGAAAAAGTACAGATTCAATCCTATTTCTGACTTCCTATTGTTTTCTGTTTCTGAATTTTTCAAAGTGCTGTAAAAACACTTTTGTCTCTGTTGTATTTACTTGTCTCTTGCCTCCATTTGTGACAAGTATTCATTGATTTATTATTGTCCACGTAATTTTTGTAACTGGCAATCTCGTCACTGTTTGGCCTGCCAGGAGGTGACTTCTTTAACTCTAACTTCTTCCTTACTGATTTGTTTTAATATGTATTTGATATGTACTAATATATGGCAGCTAGCATTATGTTCCCAGTTTTGACCAAACAAGAAAATGTTGTATTTGAGCAAATAACAGTAGTGTAATTGAAGGCTTGAAAGTAACTATTTATTTTTTTCTTGGCTCCTTAATTCTTGTGAGAGTTTAGATGTATTGTAAGTTCATCAAGTTGAAATGTTTCTCAAAATACAGAAAACTTATATTGTGGCAAAGATGAGAGTATAACAGAACCAATAGACTATGCAGGGTATATAGAATTTCATTATCCCAATGCCAGCAAGAATAATAACACAGGTGATGATATACGATCATGATTTTGTGAGTGACAAAGCAAAGAGTATGCATATGAGGAATGCTATGTTAGTGCCAGTCCGTGTGCCTTATTTATTGGTAATATGGTGATTGCCACACCATCCTACTTCTCACATGCAAAATTTTTAACACAAGGGTAGCCTTAAAATTAATTAATTTCTTTTTTTTGGGAGGGGGGGGGGTCCATATGTCGGAACTTTCTACATTTTTTAGTGTAGCAATGAAGACTTAAAGAAATAATTTGCATGTCCCAAGATCACCAATGTCTTGTTTAAATCTCTCAAGACAGTTTTGTTGGGAGTCAAATTATGAAATCCCATCTAATGACAATTTTATTGTATCTCTTTTGACCAAGTTGAATGAAGATCATCAAATATTACAAGATACATTAGCTTAGTTTTCTTCCTTGTATTTACTTTTGCCATTTACTTGTTTTATCACCATTATTTTTATTACCAGAAATTAACAGGCTCCTAACAGATAACACTGCCAACATCTACTTGTCCATTTGAAATTATGTGTATATTGTTGCCAGTAATAGTTGGTTATGTTGCAGTTGTAGAGTCAGTCCTCAGGTTAGCTCTAGGCTTTTCTAATTTGCATAGAATGTGCTACAGCTACATTTGATTATAGCTGTCTGTATTTTTATTTTGCTTTTAAGACATCCAGAATGTCCCTATTCAGTTGGTAGAACATAGTTTTATGTATTTCTTAGAAATATGTAAACAAGGTTTAAATCTTATTTGATATGTGTAATGCTCTAGCTACCAAGCATTGATAAATGTTTAGTTAATGATTTTTACAGGCATGAATTTAGTACTTCAACTTGATATCAGATATTTGTTATTTGTTTTTTTACAGTTACAGAAACAATAGTTTCATAACATTAATTATCATGTACTCATTTGTATTCTCCAATCTGATGTATGATTAGAGATTATCAGGTTTTAAATTGTTAGAAGATCAATAAGTGCAACATTATAAAAGAATTAGTGAGTATATTGCACTATTTGATAGTGGGGAAAAGATAAACCATTTGTAATTTAACTATTCATGGGTAAAGCTACAAAATTGTATATAAGCAATGAAGGCATTGTATGCTTTGTTTATGGCATAGAATTGTTTCCTTCTTAGTTCTTGGCATATTACTTCAGCTAATATCTTTCGGTTCAGCTTCAGTATTACACAACAGATACATTCAAACAGTTGAATTTTATATAAATTAGTGACAGCATCTGTATTTTCTGCTGCTTGTCTCTACCAATTGGGAAGTCAGCAGCGCTTTCATAAGCCAGAAAACTATGTGCAGGCGCAGACGTAAAAGCATTAGGACATAACTAGTACACCTAGGGAGCCTCGGTAGCCTAGTTGGGAAAACCACCCGACTGGGCTGTCGACATTAGGACAACCCGTGTTAGATTCTCGCTGGAAGCGGCGTGAGTTGTAATCATGGTTGGAGGGAAAAAAATTACCCCCGCGGTAGACCCAGCCGCTGGCAGAAATGGGCACTCTGGGAAGGTGAGGAATGCCGCCTCGCATCATGAGTTTCGATGCTTGAAGCGACACTGGCCAGAAGTCTCCAACACTCCTGGATAGGCAGCTGAGCACATATGGGTGAAAACTTGCATGCTAAGACGCTGATTCAAATCTTGTACACTACCTTTACCTAATACACCTAATGTGTTTGTTGGAAATTAAATCATTTTTTGTTTTGATGACCCATTTTAGAGTTTTCTGAATTTTTGTTGTAAGATTCAGATAAGAGAATGTGGATATGTCTGAACAATAATGCATTAGTTTAATATATGGTTGGTCAGAAGTATTTCCACTGAAGAGATTAATTACAGTATTTAAAGGTGCTCAAATGCAAAGGGCATGAAAATTTTTCTGTGCTTGGAGTATTCTATCTTTAAATCTTTAATCATAAACTTAAAATTGAAGGTATTGAATATTCATTGATTGTCTTCTTTATTTTTAGCTCTAAACACTTTATTTTAATTAATTACCAAATCGTTTGTTGACAGCTGTTTTAATGATTGTATTGTCTCATTTTTTCAGTTGCTGCTCGAAAAGAGGTCATTCGCAACAAAATCCGAGCTATAGGAAAAATGGCACGAGTTTTCACTGTCCTAAGGTATGCATAAAGAAGGATAAGTGCTTGTGAGTGTGAGTCTAAGCTTGAGGTGGCCATTACATGCACATAAATCATACACAAATTACATTTACTTCCATACGAAGTGTCTGACCATCTGTGACAACATAAACGACGTAAGATAATAAAAAGGAGTACCTAAAAGAGGTCAACTTCCTATCTGAAGAAGTAGGGATTTTATGTTTAATTATGTAATTTGGCCTCTTGATGGTTGGTTGCAAGCATTTTAAATTTGTCTTTAGTTTGGTAATACTTTAATGTTTATGCTGCATGTGAAAAATGGAAATTAACACACAAAAGGCGCCCGACAGCAGCAGAGCTGAAAGTTATCTATGAGAAAGTTAGCTGATGCTTTGTGCCCAGAATCGGAGAACCAGAACTATTAAGACCCTAGTAACAGACTAGGTGGGTCAGGCCAAGTAAGGAAGGATCGGGGCAACCAGGTACTCAGAAATGCCATGCTGAGGTAGGATGTGTCAGGCTATCACAGTTTTATTGCAAACTACAGCACAAACACACCCACATAATGTCCTTTTATGGCCAGGTGACGAAGAGGTCTAACCTTTAGTAATCTTGTTACCACAAACAAACGAACACTCACAAAAACCAATAGACTGGATACATTTGAAAACAAATTTGTATGCAGTGTAATAAAGTCAGAAATTGGAGACCTGGCTAACAGTCTCATAAACAATCAGGGGGAGCAGATGGTCATATATTGGCCTTGGCAGTGTGAATTACCAGTGGATCACTGAGCAAACGCTCATATTGGGGGGCGGGGAGAACAACATAAAGGTTGGTTCCAAACTACTTGGAGAAAAGCATAGTAGTGGGAAGTTAGCAAACATGGACACACTTGGTGACATTGAGGTGCTCACCGATAATAGAGCCACAGGTCAAGGACAGCACAAGTCTTGACCTGGGAGGATGTATGATGTATAATGGAGATTGCTTAAGTATGTTTTTGTAATTAATGCCACGAACAAACATTGTCAATTTAGCCAAAGTACATCCTACTGTGTGTTACCAAATTTTTGTTGTTAATGGAAGAAACAGAATAAGAGAGATTTTTGTCTCAATAATTTGAAATGTTGAAAACACTCAAGAAATCATCTCATGATTTTCTTCACCATCATCTATCCATGTTGGGGTTTAGCTACCATGACTGCTACACTGAAATTTTCTCTATTCTCCGCAACATTTCCACAACCAATCCCAGAACTTCTGAGATATTTTCTATCTGCCTTCTTTGGTCTTCCCCTAGTCCAGCCTGTTGTTTTATAGGACATTGATATTTTCTTTTCTTTAATTTTAACATCCTTGTTGCTATGTGAAAAATACAGGCTACCAGGAACCTAAGTTTCGTTGCTATCACTCCTTTCCCATATGTCATGCCATTGTTTTGTTTATGGCTATGTTTCATCTTTTGATCTTTTTTTTTTTTTTTTAAATAATAATTTTTCTGTTGTTAGCAATTAACCAAGATTTTCACAAATGTTTACTTTTTCTTTCTTATTGTTTGTCTATTAATGCACATATTTATTTTTCCAATTGTTTTATTTGTTGTAAACATTTTTGTTTCTGGTGGATTGAGATGCAGGTGTTTTTCATTACTACATTGGCTTGATGTTAACTGTTTGCGCCACTTAGTACAGTGGATAAAGGTGCTGAGCCATCAACATATCATATTTTGGGTAGTGCTTGACCTCCAGCTATAAGAGTGTCAATTTATTCTCTTCTGGCATTTCTCCTATTTCCTACCTGTTGAATAAATAAAGTGATCAGATGCACCCTCAAGTTCTGTATCTATTGCCCATCTTTTGTGCACCATTTGTGGCGGGCTAAGCAACCTCCCTCGTGGACTTGAATCTGGAGATCTGTATAGCAGAACTCGCCAATAGCCGAGCCTCCACTATAATTGAATGGGAACTGTGTTAGGCAGCACTCTCGTTCAGATCTGCCTTTCCGTTGTCATGACAGGAAGTTCTGGAGATCAGCCAACTTGTCTGTTACCTCAGGTTACTGCCCCCGGATAGGGGCTGCACTGGTTCACCGCTCACAGATTCCGCCCTTGGCCTTTGATCGATTCCTCACCGACTCCGTGTTGTGACTTCCATTTTTCTTGACACCCAGTGTCCGTTCATCGCTAGGATAACAACACAGCTACAAGGATAAACATGAATTAACACCATTGAGAATTCACACGAATTGGTTTATTCATGTAATGACCACCTCTGATGGCCAGTCAATACCATTTCAAGTCCATTCATCCACCACTCAAGATTCTTGCTTCCTGACTTACTTGAGTCTATTACTTGTGGACAACCACCTTCTACATAGTCTCTTCACTAACTGCACTTCTACTTTCATAACAATGTCACCTTGCTTAGCTTACTCTTAGCCTATAGATGGTGGCACAACCACGTTATCAAAGTCTCTTCAAAAGAACTGCACTGCTAAACTCATAATAATGTCACTTCTCTTGGCTTATTCTAAGCCTATAAATTATGGCACAACCACGTTATCAAAGTCTCTTCAAAAATACTGCACTGTTAATTTCATAATAATGTCACTTCTCTTGGCTTACTCTATCGAGTTTGGCACAACCACATTATCAAAGTCTCTTCACAAGAAATGCACTACTAAATTCATAATTATCTTACTTGCTTGGCTTACACTCAGCCGATTGCCGTTGGAACACTCCCATTAATGCAGTCTTTTCAGAAACACTGCACTGTGAATTTCATCTTAATGTCCCTTAGCTATCGTTGCGGACCGTCCTAACACATCTGCCTAGCTAGACTGCTACCTATTCACTAACCTGCTATCACCAAGTCATCAACTGTGTCGGCTGTAACATCCCCTACAGTCGTCTGGATCAAACCCTCGCGTCATCCCGAATGAATTCGCGTATCTATTCTTTGTCTCAGCTTTCCTTTTCCCCTCCAGTCATAATCCTTGTTTCATTTACCCTCGTTTCTACATTGTTCACAAATCCTGTGCCGCCCGATCTGCTCAGACCGTTCATACTTAACGTGAATCCGACGTTTCCTCCTGTTTACGGCTCCTACTCCTTTTCCCCTCACCTTTCTCTAACCTTGGCCTTTATACTACAACACTCCCCTTTCCCATCTTCCTTTATTTTATTGCTATCTCACTGTTTCAGTTCCTGTCTTACCCCAAACTAGTCACAAATTTAAGTTTAAAATAATATATTAAATTACAAGACACCATATTGTATTCTGTTGTGATTTGCAGCAAAACTGTAATATTTGTGCTTTTCTGCTCAATGCATCGAGTTCTGCAAAGCACCTTGGGTTAGCTCCCCTTTCAATCCTTGCTTATTTGGCTAGACTAGCTTGGTTAGTCTGTTTCTAGGAAAGAGGTGGAGCTGGATCTGGGTAATTCTAGCACTAGTAGACAGCTGTGAATTGCTGACTACTTTCAGCTCCAGATGAAAGAGACTTTTGTAAGTACAGAAAGGTGGCCTCACTGGTGCTAAAGAGTTGATGCACTGAGTTGAGAGAAGGAAAAAACTTTACATTTTCCCATTACTGGGGTCTGCCAGGGGAAATTTTAAGACAGGAGAATAAAGACAGCTTGAGAGCTTCCTATCAGTAAAGAAATCTAGATGCTGATAAATTTGATAGAAGGTTCAAATAATTAGACCATGTATGTGCTTGCATGTCCACAGAGAAGAAAGTGAAAGTGTGTTGCAGTTAAAGGGCCTCACACCAAATGGATTGCTTCCCCTTGGTGCTCTGTCTGGTGGAAAGGACACACTTAGTAGTGGTAAGTCCACATT
This sequence comes from Megaustenia siamemsis, assembly GCA_032433765.1. Classification (NCBI taxonomy): domain Eukaryota; kingdom Metazoa; phylum Mollusca; class Gastropoda; order Stylommatophora; family Ariophantidae; genus Megaustenia; species Megaustenia siamemsis. The sequence goes on from JAVIAB010000117.1 coordinate 68,500,181, forward strand.
TTTATTTTTGTATGGAAAAAGTTTGGCAGTATTTTTTTTTTTAAGATTTTTTTATTTATTTGTGTGCCCTTTTGTTGAATTTTCTAGCTTTCTTTCGCAGGTGCTGTATATGTTTTAAGTAAATGTCATTTTGAAAAAAAAATTTTGAAGTGTTTGCAGGATGTACTTTTGATGTGGCTTCTTTTTGTATTTTTTTTTTTTCAAAAATAACCGGGAAAAAATTTAATTAAATGGCTAGATAGCTCTTAATCAGTGCAGAACAATGATATGGAAGTGTCACACTTCTGCAATTTGTTTTAATTAGTCACATGCCCTTGCACATCTCTAGATTAATAGAGTACATGACACAAAAAAAAACTCTAGATCAGGGCGCATCTAAGGTTACAGCCATAAATAATAACATAAATATAGCATAATTACTTTTGGTCAATGGAGGGTTCATATGATTTTTAAGAACAATTGGTAAAATCAATGTGGATTTAAACTTCCCCCATTATTGAAAGGATGTACTGTAAGGTAATTTTCTATATTTAGCTGGTCCATACAGTCAAATTTCTGGTTATAAGAGTTAGAAAATGCAAGTTCTTGTGTCTCTCTTTGAGAACCACACAGCTTTGTATCAAAAGTTCAAAGAAACTGTTATTTTTAGAGCTCCTAATGTTACAATTAAGTGGCAGTAATATTTACTAATGTATTGTAACAATGTGACTCACAGATAGATAATGTGTGATCTAGGTTTAACTATTAGAAGTTATATAATGTGATATACGTGGTTTTAAACATTGCTAATATTAGATTTTGTTTTATAAAGTATTTACTACTGTACCTTCATGAGGTCACATCCAGTAGTGTCAACAGTTAGTTTGACTAATGGTAGCTCTTTTGATGCTTTGCTGTTAGTATTTCTCTTATGTTTTGTTCAAGCTAGGCACTTTCACAAAAAACTTTGTCCCCCTACTATTTGGGGACAAGACATCTGTGATGTAAACAAATTGCAGCAAATAATACAAAAAATGAAGAGGTCATTTAATTGTCAGCAAAAATTTGACAGCGGATATCACCTTGAAATTTACCATTTAAAAAAAAAGTAAAGTACTCCCATCACGCCAAGTGGCGGTGTATAGGGAATATGGTGTTAGTGACCATAAATTTAACAGACCTTCGGCACATGATTTTTGGGGTAATGTGGTCGGTATTACGCCTGTGCCGCTTTACTTTCCCAGAAAAAAATTCCGGTACCCATTTAAGGCTGGGGTGAACCCGGAAGCCGTCGGTTGGAATCGAACCCTACCCCTTGTCCTTTGTAGTGAAATTTACCATACTTATGGTTAAAAATGGCTACCACATCTAAACACCCATTCTATTTAACCTTAGTTTTTTTTCTTTCTGATTTATACTAAATTCCTCACACACTGACCACCCCGAGCCAATTTCACACGGCACTTTAAATGGCTCAGTGAGATCGTGCCAATTTTATGTCAATGGGTGCTGATTTCAATAGCAAGAATTTGGCAGCTGTTTCCTTGAAATTTACCACACTTTTGTAAAAATGGATGCTGAGTCTAAATATTCATTCCAAATTACCTTAGTTTTCCTTAATTTAGTTGCAAAGTGAAGAAAATCTACTGACTAAGCAGAAAATATCAAATTTAAAAAAGCATTCAGAACTACAACTACCTTGGATATACTATAACCAGTGATGGGAAAATGTAAAACTGAAATAAACAAAAGAATAAGAATGGCAACTAGTAATTTTAATGCCATGAAAAATATACTAACATTTTAAAAAAATAACACCAAGGATAAATCTAAAAATAGCCAAATTTTATATCTTCTCTCAACATTCCTGTGTGGTGCAGAAATATGGACATGAACATAAACACACAACAAAAAAACAGGACACCAAAATTGAAGCCCTTGAAATGTGAAGTTATAGACGAATTGGATGGAAATAAACAATGAGGTCTTAAAACAACTAAAAATGAAAAGAGAACAACTAAATACAATTTAATTAGATTTTTGAGGCAGATTAAAAGACAAAGCCTACTAATGGAAAATACAAGGTAAGAGGCAGACCAAGATTCTAGCATGAATGAGTAACATCAGAAGATGGACTGGTCAGTCTGTGACAACCTGCAGCATCAAAGCAAGAGACATAGCCGAATGGCACGCCATGGTAGTCAACCTTTGATGCTGAGACCGCACACGATGATAATGGTGATGAAAGTTGTGTTGTTCCAAATGTGAAAGCTTACCTAATTCAAGCCATACATGGTACATATGAACCACTGCTCTGTTCTCTCACATTATGCTGTTAGTTCCTTGCAGTTCTGGTGTTGATTAGTAAACTTCATTTAATAATTAGTAGTCTTGTGTAGGCATTTGTTTCCAAAGGTATTCTCATCCAAAGTATGATAGTGTGGATGTTGTTTAGGTTTAGATTGTAGAGCTGCAAGTATTACTGTTAAGAAAATGACAATCCATTTTATGCTGGGTGGGGAGTGTATGTGAGGGAGAGATTATATTTGATAAGTGTTGAGAATTTAAATTTGATGCCACACTTTGTGCTATTGAATAGTTAGGTCACTTTTAATCTTGTTATACAAATATTTGTTAACGTACTTTTGCTAATCCTTTCTTTTCTCTACAATCAACCATTTCTTTCACAAGTGATGATGTTTATATTCATGTCTTGTTGCTTGCATTTTAAATGTCCTAATTTTTAACTGCCATATCTCTCTTTTCTACAGCATTGAGTGGCTTTTCTCCTAACCACAAAATTAGCGGTTTTGAAGAGGCCAAATGCCTAGATAAGATGAATGAGAGAATGCCACCAAGAAAAGATGCTTTGAACTCCAGCAATAAGGAGCATACCAAATCTTAACTAGGATTTCATTCTGTTTGTGACCACATTGCTGTTTTTCTGTCCATTATTTCAAGAGCAGTTTGGCCAGAATAGGTCTAATGAGCACAGATAATCCATTAATTCTGTGAAGTGCAGAGATAATTTGTATAACAGCTCATATTGGCAGATATTTTCCTGATTTTTGGAGTGAAAAGTGTTAGATTATTGCTATGTATTGTCTTTTATCTAACCACATTATTTGAGCACAGTAGAAAAGCCTTTCCTTGATCTTTAAGATATTTCCCCTGGATAGATGAACAAATGTTTGTGATGAGTGTATTCAGCCATGGCTGGCCCATAGTGTCAGTATTGGCAGGTACCTGAATTTTCTCATTGTGTACACTAAGCTGTTATATCTTTAATATCAGATTTTTATTTCGTATTCATTGCATATATTTAAGATATTGTAAATTTTACACATATGGTCACATTTATCATGATGAAAGTCTTAACAATTTGTTAATGGTTTTTTTTTTTTTAATTTCCTCCGGACTTGTACAATTCTAGGAAGCTATCTTATCCTATAAATAATTCATTGGATGGGTCATAGACCAAACAAAATGTATAGTTTTATCTTCACTATTGTATTGAGTCACTAGTGGTCGGCTTTATGTCAAGAATAGCGTGATAGCTAAATAGTTGTCCTGTCATTAGTGGGCATTTATCACTCATGCTTCATTTGTGGAGTATATGACATGTAGCAGTACCTTGTTTAAGGTTAAGGAGTGACTTAACTTATCACGTAGCTTTTTAGATAGTAGACTGTTTGTGTGATTACTGCTACAGAAGTAGGTAAATAATGGAGACTTGCCGCTGATGGTTCAATAATCAGTGCTGCCAGGTAAAGGTAGTACAGGTTTCTGATATGGACACATAACCTTTACTATAGGGTCAATGAAAACAGCCTTTGAGATGATGAGGTACAGGCAAATATTTGCTGTAAAGCAGGGAGCAAGTGGTGGAGTGGAAATATACACTTGAGATGATGCAAAGACAAGGTCTGCTGAGTTCTGCAACCAAAATGTTTTGGAAAATCCCTGTGCAGTCTGTGTTCAAAATACAACAGAAATATTATGTTTTGAAACAGTGTTGTACAAATTAGTGTAAGTCTGCCATAGCTCATTTAATTCTAGTAGAGGCAGAGAGCTAAGACACAGGTGAGAGCTTGTGGAGCTCTCTCAATTCTGTCCTTGTAGTGGGTATTTTTCCAAAGCTGAGGAAAATAACAATTATTATTTGTGTCAATTTGGACACAAGATCATGTTGCAACAGTTATTCTGGGTTTAATAATCAGGGGAGCAGGCATCCCCACTCATTTATCATTACTGTCTAGTTATTTTAGAAGAGTTGTAGTCAGACTGCTACCAAACATTTATAACTTCCTGCTCTGTTATTTCTTCTATCTTTATCTATTTTTTACCAGCAGCATCTGTTTTGTGAGTGTGCCATTTAGAACCTGTTTGAATTAATTTACACAGTTATTATGAATGTTATGATACTTTATGTTGCATGTGATTGTATGAATGAATGTTTAAACCAAATATTGTATTCATTATGAAAAGTATACAAAAATGATCTGTTTGGAAATGAGTTGTAACATCTATGTGGTGTGTCCAAGTTAGGTCTTTTGATGGAGAGAGTCAGTTTTTTGGTCATATAACAAATGTAGGCATTGATACATTTTTTGGTGTCTAGAGATGTTCAACTTACTGACTTCACATACAAATTTTTCTTCTTCACTGAAATATGTTGCATCACCATTCAATGATCTCACTTTGCTCAACGATATGTTAACAGTAGCATACTGGCACTAGTTTTGATTGCTTTGACAGTTGACATGGTAAGCAGAAGGGAGAGAAGCAGCATCCAGAATGTGCTCAGGGAGGCCAGTTTTGTCTAGAGTTGTTAGCCCCCCACACACACACACACACAGTAATGACATCTCTGACCCTTCGCTCACTGAAGGTATTACAAGGTTGTCCTCATATTGTTACTAACGCAATAAGTGGGCTGACTGGAACAGATGAACAACACAACACAAAGAGCAACTATAACTTTTTTGTCTCCACTTCAGATGATGACATTACACTTGTGTTGTTCTTGTTCTGTATTATCCAGCCAAGACATTTACAGCTGTAATGTACGTAATATATTCTGTTTCTTTTGTTTATGACCTTGAGCATGGGCAGATGTTTGTTTCTAATTGACAACCAGGCATGCCTTAAAGTCAATACTCATCAGTTTCTTCTACTTGATGTTGAACTGCTACATTGCTGTAGGGAGTGCAGCATGGAAGATCAGATAGATACCTCTGTTTATGGTTTTTATGGGGCATCTGGTGATATTGAAGTAGTGAGGGTGTTTGGTAGTACTCAAAGCTAAAAGATACTTTTTGCTATTCTAACTTACACTGAAGCAAGGAAGTTGTCTGCAGTTGTCAGCTGTGATTTACATTTATTCATTGTATCATATGACAGGAAAGACATGAATGTTATAACTGTCTGTGTATAGACAGATTTTTACTTATAAAATTAATCTGCATCTTTTGATAGAAAATCTTGTATAAAAGCTTAAACAATTAAGATATTTTTTAATATGGGGGGTCGTCTGGTCAGATGTTTCAAGAATGACACCTGTTGAACACCAAAAAGCTATGCCATGCCTATACAGCAGGAATTTATATGTTGCTGAATAGTAACCAACCATACATCCAAAAAATGGGCAATCCAGATATTCTGCCCATTATTTGTGGCTATTTGTTGATGGTTGCTTGCACTGAGGAAATAAGTATCAGGGAGTGTGATATCACAGTCAGACTGAACATCTCCTCTTCTCTTCTTCCCCCCCCCCCCCCCCCACACACACACACACACACAACCATCCCATTGCATCAGATAATCATAGGTCATAAACAAATACACATGAAACGAAAGTTACAGCTGAGGTAACAAAATATCTTATCCAGAAATAACATTGGGGGAAATGGCAACACAACTATTTGACTGTGACCCACAAGATAAGGAAGGATGAACAATTAGAATGTTCGCACAGAAAAATGTCTGGACAAACTGGAGCTTGGTGGATAGGAAACTTGATGACCAAAAAGTAACTGTTGTAGGTGCCATATTTGTTGAGGAGTGGAGAAGATGCAGTCTTCATCATTTAATGATGCTCACTGGTGCTGATATCCTTCATCGTAACTTGCCTTGGTCAGTTTGTGGGATTCAACTGCTGTGATCATTTTCATATTTCCTTTATTTAAGTAATGAAGATGGATATGGCCAGGTAGGAGTTACAGAGTGGGTATAAACAACAGGCATGACATTTGATGAATGAATCACAAATAACATTTCCTTACTGTTGAAATTCCATAGACAATATATTTGACATTATTTAGGATAGTGGGTATTCCCTGCAGGTATTAGTGAAATTCTTTCTTTTTTTTTATTAAATTATTTGTTAAAGTAAAGTGACTATTTTTTAATTTAGTGGTGTCCTCTTGAAAGAAACTCATTCATTTTCTTGGTTGCTGTTTCTGCTGCTTGCTCATTATTTTTTTTTTTTTGTGTAGTTCCTGTGTTCTGTTTTTGCATATTGCTCTTTAAAAAGATTCTTTAGGTTGAAACATTCATTTGTATCTGTCGGCATGTGTCTAAAAAAAAAAAAACTGCTGCAGAGTTTAGTTGTTTATCATTCACCTTATTTGCTGTTTGTCTAAACATCTGACAGAAGGCTGTTCACATGTGGAACACTATCCAGCAAAGATAGAACTCTGGTCTTTACTCCAACATTGATTGATCTCATTAGTTGTATATGTCTTTAATGTTATGTCAATGTCACAGAAAGTATTATTGAATGAGTGCAGAAATTAGCTTCCTGCTTGAGTTTATTGTTTATTTGTATTTTGCTTGCTTTTTTTTATTAAAAAAGATCTATCTTGTGTTTGTTATAGTCGCCCAGTGTTTTAATTGTAGTATATGTCAGCTGTGTTTTCTTATTACATCATTTGTTCAATGGTATTGTTCTTTTTTTTTCTCAGATTTATTAATACTAAAAATGATCTTTGGGATATTTAGTCATCAGACCTCACATTGTGGTTGACACTATCCAGTGGTGGTGATGTTTTAATTGCGATTCTGGTAGGTTGCCTTTCATTTTCTGTCATGTGGGATAATTGTAAACTGCCAGGATGAAATCTCACTACAGTCACCTGGTAAATGATTTCTGCATTTGCTGGACTATGAGCTGGATGTTTCATTCAGATCTCATGACCTACCATCAGATCTCTGGTGCATAAGATCAGTGTTGTAGCTAGTCTGCAGCTTACCCACACTCAGCTGTTTTTGAGATGTGTAGTTGTTGTATTGCTTCCTTGTAGTTGTGCTCAGATTTGTTTTAAAAAGCTAGTCTCCATTATTGACTGCAGCTGGGCTTGTATCTAGCATAGAAGGTTAATTAAGCCATTGAAGCTTTTTGGAGGGGAAAAAAGTGAATTTCCTCCTAAGCGTAACACTGTGTTTAGATGTTTCAGTAACTATAACTTATGTCAGTGATGTGCCTGTAGCCTGCATGTCTCATTGATGAAGATCTTGGTGGTCCATCGCTGATTGATTAGCATTCTGTGTTTAAAATATCATATTTCATTCTGCCTGTAATATTAACAGTCTGAGTGGGGAAATTGCAGACTGGTGGCTGTTGGTCATCTATATACCAACATAGATTTGAAAATACTTTAAACATTTTAAATTATTTTTGTTTAAATATACTGAGAAGATAACATTAGTAATGCATGTGTACTTAAGAAAAATCTTCACATTATGTAGTGTTGTTTATGTTATTATGACTAATTATCAGTCATGTTAATGTATTGGCTTTCCTGAGGGTGGTAGGTCTCTGGCCTTGCATATCTGATGTCTAGACATGGTAATATTGTGCCAAATTTAACATAACTCTGAAGTCAGGCTGTGGAGAATTGGTGACCAAGAATGTGCCATTGTTTAATTTCATCTCTGTTGAGAGTGACAAATCTGTTAGCACATGATATTTATTTGCCTTTAGGAAAATATTGATTTGTTGTGTATTTTTTTCATGATGATATATGAGTTGTTTGAAGATGTGTCATACATTATTTCCCCTGAGTCATGTGATTAAACCCAACCCTCTCCCTCACACAGCTGACCTGCATTTTACTCTCCTTCTTGTTTAAATCAACTGCGCATGATATTTTTTTTATGTATATTTTCTATTTTCACCTAGTAAGACAAATTTTGGTTTGGTTGTTGAGTAACAGAATCATATATGTGTGTGTGTACAGTGAAAGATGTTTGGCAGATGTTGCAATATGTTAATTTTTAATCCTTTTTATATGTATTCCATTTATATCTCTAATGGCTGGCATAACTACTCAGACTGGCTCATATTTTTACACAAGAATTTATGTGCGTGATAGATCAGCTGCCTGTATGACAGCATTTTTTGGTGATATTCTTTGTGTTGTCCTGGCCCTCCCTCTTCAGATGCCGTTAATATTAATGCCCTCACCTGTGAATTTGTTGTGTATCACCACCCCCACACCCCATTGTGGAGGCACAGACATATGGGGCAGGTGTGAAGCACACGATAATGTATGTGTTGTAATCTTCACCGGGATTGCTCATTGTATCATTTCTCATGGCTTTTTTTTTTTTATTTTATTTTTTTGGTTCCAAATGTGATATACCTCATGTACTAATGTTTTATTATTCTCCTTTCCACATCATGCCATCTGCTCACATACTAGTCATGTCATGTTCACACCCTCTACCAGTTTTGACATTGCTCCTGAGCATATGGCACTTTTCATTTTTTCATAATTTCATTAAAATTTTACATGCCATATCTCTGTCTCCCATTCACTATCACACAATGTCCACATCTCACATTTCTTCCCCTCCCATGTTAGTTCTTCAGACTTGTCCGGTTACCTGAACAACAAGGGAGGATACTTATTAAGATCTAGGATCATACTGTGTGAACCTGTCAGATCATGAATGTAGAAAGATATGCTGTGCTGTTATTGTAGCTACTCTATATTTTCATGATGTTGTCACTGAGTGTCCACCGTGTACAGGTTTATATATAAATATATTTACAATTATTATCTCACAATGTTTTGCTACTGATGAGTGTTGCTGCTATTAGCTTCTTGACATGAAATCTGCCACATAGACAGCCTGCCGTGCTGACACAGTAAGTCCGGACAGATTGTGTGTACTCATGTTGTCAAATCCTCTCATTGCCTGTGTCTTAGGTTAGCTTGCCCTGTGATTGGTGTGACTTCCCCCTCCCCTCTACAGTTTTAGAACTTGTACATTTTGTCACCCACTTTCCATGATGAGGACATAGGTCAGCATAGCTGGCCTGTGCCCTAACTGAATGCAACTGATACACTACTGTGGTATTTATTTTAAATTCATCTATTACATTCCCTTATTCCTGTGTTTATTTGTATGTGAGAGGCTCTATAACTATTCATTATTGGTGTATAGCCAACCGGATGTTTTATATGTACAAATTAGGAAGAGATTGCTAACCCGTTTCTTTCTTGTATTTAGTGTGTGTTGTACATGTTGAGAGCTTGTTGCAAGCCTAGATCTACAAACTGGCATGTCCTTTGTGAGCAGATCTTGTCTGTTAAAATAAGTACTTTCTCCTGGAGCTTTTACCTGCTGTAGACATTTTCACCTGCCTGTATCTTTTGTTTGTTGTTGTATTTACTTCAGAGCTATTAATTGACATTTTTATATACTGTAGACACAGATTCTGTGTTGATAATTGTCTTTTAGCTTGTTAAAATAAAGGTGTGTGTGTGTGTCTGGGTGGTATATGCGGCTGTTGACATGCCAGGCTCATACAGGCCTGCCTATGTGCAGCCTTTATTTGATTTATACGGATAGATATATGTGTTGACTCATCTCCACGAATTTTTATTTCATATGTGTCATGACAAGTTGTGTATTGTTTGGAATCCCTCGTTGCTTTTTTTAACAATTTTATTAAAAGATGCTGTTGACTGCCATTTTTTGCACTCTGATTGTGATTGCATGAATCGATATATCCAAGCTACTCAGTCCACAGTGCAGACACATCTTTAGGTTTATCATCAGTTGTTCTGTCTCTGTGTCCTCAAACAATATGGAAGGTTTTATATTGAAGTGGACACAACTCATGTGGGGCTTATTCTCTACCCACATATGAATTGGCTTTGTGCCACTGAAGTTATCTACAATTTAATTAATCTAATTAGCTTGTCATTTCAATTGTTGACTGGTCAGATACAAGACTTTTACTGAAACTGATCTAGTCCACTATTTTTGGTAGACACTTGGTTTGCTTTTTGTATGGTGTACAAGAAATTGATTCTACCTATGGTATTGTGTATGAATTTCATGTGTAATATCTACATTCACACATCTTTGTGAAGACTTGCCATATTGATGTTGTTAGTTCATGCTTGTTTTTGCCAATCTGAAAAGATGACAGGGACTTCTGGCAGCTGCCCTGTTGCTAGCTTCTATCTCACAAGCTTGTGATTGCAGGCTTCAGGTAAATTCTTGTCTGACTTGGCTATCATTTGACCGGCTGGTGGCTAATGTGTTGGCTGGCTTCTTCTCTTTGTCTTGTAGTAGTGGTTGTGACATTTAACAACCTCATTAATGTGAATGTTATCTGGAGGCTTTTCTAGCTGAATGTGTTTGGTAGTCTATGATTTTGAAGCCATGTCACTTGGTGCATGTAGACACCAGATTGTGGTAGTTAATGTTGTAACAGCATGGCAATAACATTAAGCTCCAGATGACTGGAAACATGCTGTGTCATACTCATGGAAAAAGAGGGACTGCAACCACTGTAGAAGTATCCCCATACTCAGTCATGTCGTTACATGCCAAAATTATAGACAAATGTTGAAGGCCAATTATAGAGCTACTTGTTTTTCCAGAAAAATGAGGATGTAGTCGCAATTATACTGTTAAACAACTAGTAGACAAGAGGACAGAGGATTTAAATCTATATTTAGCTTCATAGACCAAGAGAAACTAAGTCAACAGAACATTTGTGGATGATACTTACTACTTATAGCCAACATATAAAAATCTCTACAATAACAGCACAGTCTGAACAGCAGCAGACTACACAGATCACTTTGAAGTTAGAACACGAGTAAGATGGATGCATACCATCACCCTTTTTACTTAATGGACTTCATTTGTCAACCCATTTGAGACGGAGCAGATCAATAAGCTTCTGTTTGCCAAGCATTGAAAAATGGAGGACCTACACAACACATCGGTGCCCAACACAATCAGTAAATCAACACCAACAAGTAAAGAAAAACATAACATCAACATGATGACAGCTGACAATTAAAACCAAATGTAGGAATTTAAATACCTATGAGGTCCTGGGTGGTCCAGAGGTAGGTGGTCGGCCTCTGGATAGGAAGATTCTGTGTTCACCACAGGCAGTGGAAATTTCTTTAAAATCTATCCTGTTGTTTTTTCATGGCTTATAACCCTCTCTGGGTAGTGAGATCCGTTATGATTAAATAGAGAGCTGACATCTCGTGCACATTAAAAAACCATTGACAATAGTTTGTCAATAAGAGTGGGTCAAAAATTGTTGAGCAAAACCACCAATGCTGAAGACGGATGTGTCAGGTCGTTTGCTATTTTGCCATAAAATATTGGCACACTTAATAAGTGAACATTAAGGAGAAGTGAAAGTATGATAATTCACAAACAGCAGAGATAGACTTACAATGCAGCATAGCTTGTCAAATTATCGAACAAATGTCACACCACTTTTGTCCAAGGATACAACCCTAAAGGCAAACGGACTCTCTACAACACAATCTTCATTCCATTGTTGTGCTACCTATGCTAGACTTAAGAACAATAAGAAGAATAACTACTACTGAAAGCAATTGTATTCGATGCATGATGGACAACAGATAACATCAAAAATGAAGAAATGAGAGAACAAATTTAAGATTTAACAATATGTATACAATAAGACAGAATTATCAAAATACTACTCACCTAGTCATCTATAACCAATATGAGAACACCAGACTCAACGGCTGACCTTTAAAAGAAACACTATACTTCCTGTCAATGGGGTGGATAGACGGGAGGGAACTGTTGAGGCCCTGTCTGAAAAGTGTTCCTTTTTGCACTTTCCTCATATTCCAAGTTGGGCTTGCAACCTGCGCTACTGAGTAGTGACCTGTGCACACCGTGAGTTTTATGTTTCATTCCGATGATGTTTCTATATTCAGATTACTTGCGATGAATGATGATATCGTATGAGGAAGGACAGTTCAGATGCATTCACGTCGGTGCTAAAATATACCTTATGTTTTTTGACGTGTGCTGTGTTTGCTACGATTCCACTGGCATGGGTAGTTGAGCAATTATGAATTTCCATTCGTTTGCAGTGATGCCGGGGCTTTCGAATAACCATAACCATAGAAACACTAGGAAACAACAGCAGGAGAGGTCAGCTGAAGACCACAAACTATATCAACCATCAACGCTGAAAGGTAATCGAAAAGTGTCCACATATAGCGGGGCCGGCCCCCCCCCGTCTCATTTCCACCTGAGCCGAGCTACTGATGTTATTGATATGTTGCTTGCATCTTGACATTGTGTAAATGTGTATTATAACGGCATAAATATCTAGTTTCCTCAAATGTGTCTACATTTGTTCTGTATTTCATTCAGATTCCACTTTTTTAATGTTTTCATAGGTCATAACTTTTCATATGTGGCGATCTCACAATACAGTGGTTTTAATGATTATTTTACAGCCGCCTCTAGCTGTTATTTCACACAATTTTTTTAACCGTTTAACAAACTTAAAATGTTAACAGTGCACAAATTAAATCTTTGATAAACCTTTCAGTGGGCACTTTTATTTAGTTGTCACCTGCATTGCTAAACAGTGGAGTCTGTGCAGCAGGAGAACACGGTCAAAGCTAGAAAGTACAATTAACAAATGTTCATGCTTCATATATAAAGTACATTCTCTTTCTGGGGTTGAGGCCCCTGGAATCTTATAGTTGGCTTGTTTTGTAGGCTCACTTTAACAGAGGTGGTTATTTCCATCTGTTGCCACTTCCTGTGCTCCTCTATTGATCAGCTAGTACACAAGGTCTCTACTGATGTTGGACTAGAGCAGAGTTTGTCTCTACTCTCAACCAGTGCCAAATTGAGAAGCTTATCTTTACTGTAGAATGCAATACTCTGGCCGCTGCCACAGCACCATCATCGCGTGCAGAATCCATGTTGTTTGTGCACTCCGGTCTTGTATAGTCAGTTTTGTTGCTTCTTTTCTCTGCTCATTCTGTGTTATTAACAAATGTTTGAGACCTTTTCCACCCTTCTTCTCAACTGTTTGATCATGCATGTGTCCATAATTATACATTCTGTGTTTACAAAATTTATTAAATCACATTTCTTTGCTTACCCTGGTTGTTGTATTTATGATTACCATTCTGTATGTGCGTGCATGTGTATTATCTTGGGTTATTCCTTATATCTTTCAAATAATCAAATATATTTTTTCTTTTAAATTTAAAAAAAAAAAAAAAACATACAAGAAGCACTTGGGGGAGGCCAGTTCCACTCTGTGTCAAGTCAACTATATTCTTCCTCTTGACTTTTCTACAATGACTGCTAGAGTACACAATACTCCTTTTCATCATCCGCCCTTAAATGGCTGATAAGTAGATGTGGTTTGCAGCTAGACTGCTATATTTGTGCCTTTTTTTGGCCCAACACATCTGGCTTCAGAACAGCATTTTTTAGTACAGGGTTGACTTCCCTCTTTGTACTCACTTGTTTAGATGGGTTGGTCTGTTTCAAGGAGCTACACAGAGGTGTAACAGGGTCTTTGGTACATGCAGTCAGCTGTGGATCCTTGTGGACTGCTCTCACCTCAGTTTTCCGGGATGGGCGTCTTCTCTCTTCCCCACCCCCTCAACCCTAAAGGCAAGTGGCTTATGTTTACACAAGTGCAGAGAATGGTACACACCAACCTTGCTGTGCAAAGTAGAAAACCACCAAATGTTGAAAATGTCAGTGCGTACAGACTTCCGCATAATGTAAACTGTGATGTCAGTAATAGCAGGACGAACTGCAGGAATTCTATTCTATCCATGAAATCAGTTTCATTGCAGTCAGGGATTTCCCATGTCCGTTCCACCTCATGTCACAGCATTGTTATTGTTATGGCAGCGCCGCCCCCCCCCCTCCCCCGTATCACTGCAAACGAATTAAAATTCATAATTGCTCAACCGCCCGTGCCAGTGGAATCATCCAAATTAATAACTCATCTCCCGTACAAAGAAAGGTAGCTGTAAACCCCATCATAAATACCTCTACTAGATGTACAATCTTACATGTATCTGGGCAATAATATAGATAAAGAGGGAGGAACAGAAAGTGATACCAAAATAAAGATATCAAAAGCAAGAGGAGCTTTCGTTGCACTGGGTAACATATGGAAATCCAAAAAAAATAGGTTAAATACAAAAATAAAAATTTTCAACTCAAATGGTAAGTCGGTCCTATTATATGGCTGTGAAACATGGACAACAAAAGTGACAATCATGAAGATACAGACTTTCATTGATGGATGTTTACGCAGAATAAAAGGATGGAAATGGCAGGACAAAATCACTAACATAGAATTATGAAAATGTACCAGTGTATAAAGAGATACAGCGATGGCGATGGATAGGACACACACTGTGGAAGCCAACTGAGAGTATTACACAACCGGCCCTTTTTGGAATCCACAGGGGAAAAGACAAAGAGGAAGACCAAGGAATTCTTGGAGAAGACAGATAGAAGCAGAGATGAAGATGATGGGGAAGACATGGAATGATCTTAAAAGAATGGCAAAAAACAGAACGACTTGGAAAGTGTTTGTTGAAGACCTATGCTCCACTGGAGCTAAAAAGGTAGAAGAAGAAGACCCCATCATAGCAGTCTCAGCACAGCCAAAAGGCGTAAGGCGAAACCGCACAGAAAGTGAACACAGCCAACTGTTCCTTGTCATACGATATTCATCGAAACACGATCAAAACGGATGAAACACAGATCACGGTGTGCACTGGGCGCTAAACTCAGTAGCTTCTGCAACGGTCACAGCATATATCAAAGCAGTTGCAAATTCTGCTGACATGGTCGTTCCCAACGTTCTCCCTAATCATAGCGGCGGATATTTAGAAGAGGATACGACACAATCACATTCCAGCTCAATGAGTCCAATTTCAATATACAACTAGCCACCATATCCCAAAGTATGCCGTTATATTGTAAATAATTCAAGCCGTTATTAATAAATGTCTATAAAATGTCAAACCAACAGCAACCGGTAAACGGCATCTAACGGCCTTGCAATGGGCATGAGAATTAGGTAGGCTATATCTACTATCAGGAGCCGCAACAGCTCAGTGGTTAGTGAACTGGACTACTAAGGACAAGAGGTAGGGTTCGATCCCAACCGACGGCTTCCTGCTTCACCCAGCCTTTAATGGGTACCGGATTTGTTTCTGGGAAAGTAAAGCGTCACGGGCGTAATACCGACCACATTACCCCAAAAATCATGTACTGAAGGTCTGTAAAATGTATGGTCACTAACACCATATTCCCTATACACCACTTGGCGTGACGGGGGTACTTTACTTTTTACTTTACTATCAGCTCATCAAGCTGCTCTACCATGACATCATAAGAACAACTAATAAGGCAATTCTATCTCTTTATCGAAACGTATAGAAGTAGAGGCAGTCTTATCTTTTGCCTACTTAGAATCACTGCGCTGTGTCTTTATATTAAAAAACAAAAACTTGAATAACACCTAAGAGATGTTAACAGTAAAACCATTTTTTTTTCTCCACAATTTAAAATGTAAATAAGATAATCTTATGCATTTGTAATAGTGTTAAGTTAGGGAATAATTGAAGGGACAATTTTACTTGGCGTAAATTACGGTAATATATATGGCGTAAATTACGGTAATATCAAAAATGGCGTAAATTGTCAGGTTAAATGTGAACCTTGAAGTTCGGTCTATGTCCTGGCCTCAAAAGTTTTGAACCCACCCACCGTCCGTCACTAGGGAACCGCGATAGTTCAGTAGTTAGTGAACTGGACTACCACGGACAAGGGGTAGGGTTCGATCCCAACCGACGGCTTCACCCAGCCTTAAATGGGTACCGGATTTTTTTCTGGGAAAGTAAAGCAGCACGGGTGTAATACTGACCACATTACCCCAAAAATCATGTGCTGAAGGTCTGTAAAATATAAGGTCACTAACACCATATTTCCCTATACGCCACTTGGCGTGACGGGGGTACTTTACTTTACTTTACCGTCCGTCACTTCCTAAATATCTGCAGCGGCGACGATTCTGAGCGACTTCCATCGAAAAGAAAGTGTACCCTCACATTCTTGATCCTGTTTCCTTATGAGGAAAACACCTATTGAAAACAGAGCAACCGAAACGGTTTAAGCGACTACGCTAGTCTCTGCAAAAAACCAGCCACATGTGCAAGCAGACATTTTTTGTTGGTTATGTCGAACTCCGGACAAGCCATCGTCAATTACATATGCGACAATTTCACAGAAAAAGAGCATCTAGTCACTTCCATAGAACTCACTCAAATAAATTGAAAAAAAAAATAATACCAAAGTTAATAAAACAATATAAATGACCTACCTATGCAGAATGGCTCAGGCAAAAGCAGATTTCCAAAAAATGAGGAAGATACAATGAAATCCATGTTTGACAATCGAAACAAGAAAAAGAGTTCTTAAATGTTATGTAGAGTCAGTCTTAACACATGGATGTTAATCATGGACAATAGGACAACAGACAAGAAAATCGCTGGAGTCTGTAGAAATGTGGTTTTACAGAAGAATGTTGAGACAACTAACAGGAGTAATGAAAATGTTCTCAAAGAGGTCAAAGCAAAAAAGAGAGCTAATTTCAATATTAGGAAGAAACAGTCATCATTTTTTGGCCATGTAATGAGAAGAGAACAACTGGAATATATTGTAACAACTGGGGAAAATTGAGGGACAAAGAGATAGAGGAAAGCAAAGAGAAAAAAATACCAGACAGCTTAAGAGAATGGTTTGGCAGAAGGTCAAGAACAGAAATGATAAATAACTGTCGAGATAGAAAGTTGTGGAGAGACATGATCACCTACGCCAGCAGGCCCGGTACTTGATGATGATGACTTAATAACTGAACTCTAAAAAAGACAACGGCGCTCGTGTTCACCTTTTCCCTGAAGTCTTATCATCAGGTTGGGCAACATTTTATTGCCTGATAGTAATATATGAAAACTTTGAAGAAACCCAGGGCCAGATAACCATCACCATTAATGAAGCTATTATAAAAAGTAAGTAAAGATCCCCGTCACACCAAATTGCGTATGGTGGATTACCATAATGTGTACAGACATTCGGCACATGATTTTTGGGGTATCGTCTATCAATTATGTAAAGCTTTTACCATACCATTTTTTCTATATTTTTTTTCCCAATTCTCCATCAAAAATCATGTACTGAAGGTCTGTAAAAATTATTGTCACTAACACCATATTCCCTAGACGCCGGCCTCGACACCTAGACATCAAAACGCCGGCCTCGACACCTAGACATCAAGACGCCGGCCTCGACACCTAGACATCAAGACGCCGGCCTAGACATCAAGACGCCGGCCTCGACACCTAGACATCAAGACGCCAGCCTCGACACCTAGACATCAAAACGCCGGCCTCGACACCTAGACATCAAGATGCCGGCCTCGACACCTAGACATCAAGACGCCGGCCTCGACACCTAGACATCAAAACGCCGGCCTCGACACCTAGACATCAAGACGCCGGCCTCGACACCTAGACATCAAAACGCCGGCCTCGACACCTAGACATCAAGATGCCGGCCTCGACACCTAGACATCAAGACGCCGGCCTCGACACCTAGACATCAAAACGCCGGCCTCGACACCTAGACATCAAAACGCCGGCCTCGACACCTAGACATCAAAACGCCAGCCTCGGCACCTAGACATCAAGACGCCGGCCTCGACACCTAGACATCAAGACGCCGGCCTCGACACCTAGACATCAAAACGCCGGCCTCGACACCTAGACATCAAGACGTCGGCCTCGAGACAGAGAGGTTGTGGGTTCAAATCCCGGCTACACCGGTTGGGATTTTTATTTATGATTTCTCACTGCGGCAACCACCCCTATCTCAAAAGCGAGGCCCGGTTTGAAACGTCAGTTAATCATGGACGGAAAAAAATATGAGTGCCTCTGAAGATGGAGTTATCTGCCTGTGCGGCGAGGGACTCCTGTGCACACGGCTGCCAGGGAAAAACGAATTAACACGCAGAATTCAGTTCCTAGTCTCTAGGGACTTCGTCAGAGGTAAAAGTTGGTGAACGAAACAACATTTGTATTTAATATTATGTTTTCTCTCTGAGAGATGTATTCCTAATTGTGTCTTTCTTTCAGGCGTTCACCCGATAGCTACTAAACAAATGCACAATCCTCTTCGTCATTCGTCAAAAAAGGACGTTTAAGTGGGCATCGGTGCGGTCTGTTGTGGTCTTATATGTCCCTTTCAGCTCAACACGTCCGACATCAAGCACGGCATTTCTTAGTACGGGGTTGCCATCCCTACTCTCTTGGCCGGTGTGGATAGTCAGTCTATATCCAGGAGCACCGCTGAGAGGGGGAGTAGGGTCTTGGTCAGCTGTTATTCGCCGACATGCAGTCATTTGTGGGTAAGGTGACCTTATACAGCTTACTTGCTAGACGGGCGCGTTAACCTTTTATTTCTAAAATTTACCCCCCCCCCCCCCCCCCCCCGCGCCTCCAGGTCCGCGTATATTATCATAATCTCTCTGACGCATGCTGATTATGCGTCGTTGACTCCCGTGATTATTATTATTATTTAGTTTACGTGTGTCTCCTTTGTTTTCCTTTAACTTTGGTTTCTACTACTCCTAAAATTGTAATACTCATTCTGGTTATGTCTATCAGTCTCGCTAGGAAGTCTAATGACAAACGACAATTCCCAAACAGCAGAGATAGAATCAAGATGCAACAAAGCTTGTCAAATCATTGGACAGTTATCACCACTATTGTCCAACAAGGAAATAACTCTGGAGGCAAAACGAGCAATATACAATACAATCTTCATCCCAACGTTGTGCTACCAATGCCAGACCTGGACCCTAGATGCAAGAACAATAAGAAAAATAACCTTTACAGAGATGAAATGTGTTAGACGAATGACAGGAAACAGTCTGAGAGATAAGATCAGAAATGAAGAACTGAGAAAAAAGCTAGGAATAGCCCTAGCCATAGAATATATAAGGAAACAACAGATAAAATGGTTCGGCCACCGGTTCTTTCAACGAGAGATGTATGAATTGTTCTTTCAACGAGAGATGTCTAAGTGGTTCTTTCAACGAGAGATGTATGAATTGTTCTTTCAACGAGAGATGTATGAATTGTTCTTTCAACGAGAGATGTCTGGGTGGTTCTTTTAACGAGAGATGTCTAAGAGGTTCTTTCAACGAGAGATGTCTAAGTGGTTCTTTCAACGAGAGATGTATGAGTGGTTCTTTCAACGAGAGATGTATGAGTGGTTCTTTCAACGAGAGATGTATGAGTGCTTCTTTCAACGAGAGATGTCTAAGTGGTTCTTTCAACGAGAGATGTATGAATTGTTCTTTCAACGAGAGGTGTATGAATTGTTCTTTCAACGAGAGATGTATGAGTGGTTCTTTCAACGAGTGATGTATAAGTGGTTCTTTCAACGAGAGATGTATGAGTGGTTCTTTCTACGAGAGATGTATGAGTGGTTCTTTCAACGAGAGATGTATGAATTGTTCTTTCAACGAGAGGTGTATGAATTGTTCTTTCAACGAGAGATGTCTGAGTGGTTCTTTCAACGAGTGATGTATAAGTGGTTCTTTTAACGAGAGATGTATGAGTGGTTCTTTCAACGAGTGATGTATAAGTGGTTCTTTCAACGAGAGATGTATGAGTGGTTCTTTCAACGAGAGATGTCTAAGTGGTTCTTTCAACGAGAGATGTATGAATTGTTCTTTCAACGAGAGGTGTATGAATTGTTCTTTCAACGAGAGATGTCTGAGTGGTTCTTTCAACGAGTGATGTCTAAATGCTTCTTTCAACGAGAGATGTATGAATGCTTCTTTCAACGAGAGATGTCTAAATGCTTCTTTCAACGAGAGATGTATGAGTGCTTCTTTCAACGAGAGATGTATGAGTGCTTCTTTCAACGAGAGATGTATGAGTGCTTCTTTCAACGAGAGATGTCTAAGTGCTTCTTTCAACGAGAGATGTATGAGTGCTTCTTTCAACGAGAGATGTATGAGTGGTTCATTCAACAAGAGATGTTTAAGTTGTTCAACGAGAGATGTCTAAGTGGTTCAGCGTGAGATGTCTAAGGTGTTCTTTCAACGTGAGGTGTCTAAGTGGTTCATTCAACAAGAGATGTTTAAGTTGTTCAGCGAAAGATGTTTAAGTTGTTCAACGAGAGGTTTAAGTTGTTCAACGAGAGGTTTAAGTTGTTCAACGAGAGATATCTAAATGGTTTATCGAGAGATGTTTAAGTGGTTCAACGAGAGATATCTAAATGGTTTATCGAGAGATGTTTAAGTTGTTCAACGAGAGATAGAGATATCTAAATGGTTTATCGAGAGATGTTTAAGTTGTTCAACGAGAGATATCTAAATGGTTTATCGAGAGATGTTTAAGTGGTTCAACGATAGATATCTAAATGGTTTATCGAGAGATGTTTAAGTTGTTCAACGAGAGATATCTAAATGGTTTATCGAGAGATGTTTAAGTTGTTCAACGAGAGATATCTAAATGGTTTATCGAGAGATGTTTAAGTGGTTCAACGAGAGATATCTAAATGGTTTATCGAGAGATGTTTAAGTTGTTCAACGAGAGATATCTAAATGGTTTATCGAGAGATGTTTAAGTGGTTCAACGAGAGATATCTAAATGGTTTATCGAGAGATGTTTAAGTGGTTCAACGAGAGATATAGTCATCCCTGTAAGCAGGATTTGTACAAACAATTCCAACATGTATACAAGAAACCGGAAAACAGTTGCGGTCCTGCGGCAGAGCTGATATACAGGGAACGAGAGAAACTTGTAAAATAAACATTAAAAAGATATAAAGCAGCTAAACTGATAGAGAGACAAGACAAACTACGATGTTTCGACAAAACCCTTCATCAGGTATAACACACAAACTAGTAAAATTAGTGGAAGTACGACGATAAGAGATGACAAGGAAAAAACAATAAGTAGCGGCAGTATATACATGTTGATCATCATCATCATGTGCCATACCGGTTGACGTAGGTGATCATGTCCCTCCACAATCTTATATCCACAGTGCATCATATCAGTTCTGTTGTTGACTGTTTTGCATGCCATGACACCAAGCTATCCAGTATTTTCTCTCTTTGTCGCCCGCGATCTCTCTTTCCTTTTATTTTGCCAGTTGTAACCAAGTATTCCAACTTTCCTCTTCTCATGATGTGCCCGAAAAATGTTGATTGCTTCTTTCTGATGTTTTTTTAAGAGCTCCCTTTTTGTGTTGGCCTCTTTGAGAACTTCCTCATTGGTCTTTTTTAGCTGTCCAGGGAACTTTCAACATTCTTATGAGAAATCCCATCTCTGTGGCCTCCAATCGTCTTTTCATTTGTTTGTCCACTGTCCATGATTCACTTCCATACATGTTGATACGCACATTAAATATGTTAAATATGAAATTACACGCGGTGCCAAAAGTAGAGCAACAGAGAACATATAAAATAAACATAATTAAAGACCATGATGTCAGATGTTATGAAGCAAATACCGTTTCCAAAATTGGATTTCCATTACAATGCTGTTTAAAAAAAAAATGTCCCTAAATTTTGTAAGCTTTTGTTGCTTTTTTTTGGTATATAGTAAAAAAAGTGAAGGTTCCCTCCAAGCCTTGCTAGTCGTATGGGGAATATGGTGTTAGTGACCATATTTTTCTATGACCACCTAACATTTTTGGGTGATGCGGTTGGTATCACGCCAGGCCGCCTTTACTTCCCAGAAAAATCTCTAGTACACATTTTTAGAGGCTAGGTGAACCCCGGAGCCTTGTCAATCCGAACAAAAATCCTCCACTGCTGGGGATCGAACCCAAACCCTTCTGGTCAGGAAGCGATTTGTTGGTATATGGTAGAGTACATTTTCTTTGATAATGTTAACTTCAGATGGTAGGTATACGACAGACGATGCTGAATGGCTCAGGCAAAAGCAGCTTTCTAAAACATGAGAAACATAATGTGCAATCAATTTTTTTCACAATAGAACAAGAAAAAGAGTTCTTAAATGTTATGTAGAGATAGTCTTAACATATGGATGTGAATCATGGACAATAGGACAAAAGAAAAGAAAATCAATTGAGGCTGTAGAAATATGGTTTTACATAAGAATGTTGAGAGTACCATGGACTGCTAAGAAGAGTAATGAAAACATTCTGAAAAAGACCAAAGCAAAAAGAGAGCTAATTTCCAAAACTAGGAAGAAACAATCCTCATGTGTTGGCCATGTTATGAGAAAAGAATTGATGGAATATATTGTGACAACTGGGAAAGTTGAGGGACGAAGAGATAGAGGGAAGCAAAGAGAAAAGATACCAGACAGCTTAAGAGAATGGTTTGGCAGAAGGTCAACAACAGAAATGATAAATAATTGTCTAGATCTAAAGTTGTGGAAAGACATGATCACCAACGCCAGCAAGCATGGTACTTGATGATGATGGTGATAGCAGAATGTAATTAAAGAACGAAGTCCCTCTTCTATATTAGACGACTGCTCACAGAAATGGTGGACGATCGATTCAGCCGACAACGGTCTCAAAGGCAGAAAGTGGAACATCCTGGTATCAGGCTCAAGGCACAACAGGGACCTAATGTGCTCAAGTGGCCAGAACCAATTAGAGATCAACGGAAAACTATTAACTGCAGACTGACAAGAAATCATGACAGCCAAGAAGAATAAATCCCAAAGATCTGATAGTGAGACTCTCAGGACAGGCAGTTCAAACATATTCTAACTGAGGAAGTGATTTAAGAGAACTAGCTTGTGAACACAATTCTACAGAGGAAATTAAAATATTATAGCTACTTCAAAAGATATAACGGACTGGAAAGAACAATAATGGAAGACATGGTTCCTGGACGGTGATTCAGTTGTAGACCAAGAATGTCATTTCAAGGCGTCATAGAGCATGATTATGTTGTAATCATGACTTGAACATGTCAACAAAAGAAGTCGGAGATCTGGCTAGAGACAGAGATTTTTTATGATTGACTGTGGTGAATGGAACGTTCTGTGGGAAATCTGGTTAGAGACAGAGATGTTTTATGATTGACTGTGGTGAATGGAACGTTCTATGGGAGATCTGGTTAGAGACAGAGATGTTTTATGATTGACTGTGGTGAATGGAACGTTCTGTGGGAGATCTGGTTAGAGACAGAGATTTTTTTATGATTGACTGTGGTGAATGCAACGTTCTGTGGGAGATCTGGTTAGAGACAGAGATGTTTTATGATTGACTGTGGTGAATGCAACGTTCTGTGGGAGATCTGGTTAGAGACAGAGATTTTTTATGATTGACTGTGGTGAATGGAACGTTCTGTGGGAGATCTGGTTAGAGACAGAGATTTTTTATGATTGACTGTGGTGAATGGAACGTTCTGTGGGAAATCTGGTTAGAGACAGAGATTTTTTATGATTGACTGTGGTGAATGGAACGTTCTGTGGGAAATCTGGTTAGAGACAGAGATTTTTTATGATTGACTGTGGTGAATGGAACGTTCTGTGGGAAATCTGGTTAGAAACAGAGATTTTTTATGATTGACTGTGGTGAATGGAACGTTCTGTGGGAGATCTGGTTAGAGACAGAGATTTTTTATGATTGACTGTGGTGAATGGAACGTTCTGTGGGAAATCTGGTTAGAGACAGAGATTTTTTATGATTGACTGTGGTGAATGGAACGTTCTGTGGGAAATCTGGTTAGAAACAGATATTTTTTATGATTGACTGTGGTGAATGGAACGTTCTGTGGGAGATCTGGTTAGAGACAGAGATTTTTTTTATGATTGACTGTGGTGAATGGAACGTTCTGTGGGAAATCTGGTTAGAAACAGAGATTTGTTATGATTGACTGTGGTGAATGGAACGTTCTGTGGGAGATCTGGTTAGAGACAGAGATGTTTTATGATTGCCTGTGGTGAATGGAACGTTCTGTGGGAAATCTGGTTAGAGACAGAGATTTTTTATGATTGACTGTGGTGAATGGAACGTTCTGTGGGAAATCTGGTTAGAGACAGAGATTTTTTTATGATTGACTGTGGTGAATGCAACGTTCTGTGGGAAATCTGGTTAGAAACAGAGATTTTTTATGATTGACTGTGGTGAATGGAACGTTCTGTGGGAGATCTGGTTAGAGACAGAGATTTTTTTATGATTGACTGTGGTGAATGGAACGTTCTGTGGGAAATCTGGCTAGAGACAGAGATTTTTTTATGATTGACTGTGGTGAATGCGTTAGGATCGGCGATCAAGAAAGCGGTCATGAACTTGCTCCTCCTCCCAGTGGAGATTTTGAAAACAGACTATCCCTCCCAGTGGAGATTCTGAAAACAGACTATCCCTCCCAGTGGAGATTCTGAAAACAGACTATCCAGTCTAGTTAAACGAGTAGGGATCAAAGAGGGCAAGCAATACGGTACTCAACTTAAGTTTGTTTTTCGTGGCAAGGCGCTGTGCCAAGGAGTACGGACGGGCTCGATCCTGCTTAGCTTCATCTATTGTTCTTTGTTTTTATTTTGCCCTGTTGATGATTATTTGCGATTTTTGTCCAAGTGCTGTAAACATACCTCTTCCCCTGAAATGATTCGCTGATCTATCGCCTAAGACGTTTCCCCTTCATAGTCATATTCATTTATTATTTACCTTCAGTCTAAACCACTGGACCAAAGAATTATGTGCCGCAGGTCTGTAAAATTTATGGTCACGAACACCATGTTCCCTATACGCCACTTGGCGTGACGGGGGTACTTTACTTTTTATTTTTTTTTTTTACTAAACTACTGTTCGTGCTGTTCCGTCCTATAACTGTTTGTCTGCAACGCAAGTGTTCAGCCCTACCCTAATCTGGAGATACTTGTCTTAATAGGAAAAAAAATATACACACAATTTATTTCCGAGTTGTGATCGCACCCCTATGCTATAGTCATGAGTACACCTGCATGAAGGACATCACCAATGAAAGCTATTTTTTCAGATAGCTGAGTTGTGACCGTGAGCTCTAGCGTTTGGTTTTTCCTGGCAAGGCGCTGTGTCGAGGAAACGAGTTGGATCCTGCTTTGGACAATCTTGTTCTTTGTTTGTTTTGTTTTTTTTCTGTTGTTGATTATTTGTGATTATTTTTCCGAATGCCGTAAACATGAAATAAATCGCTGATCTATAGCCTTGGATGTTTTCTTTTTTTTTTTTTTTTTTTTTTTGCGCTCGCCAGCTTTTTACCTCTGACGAAGTCCCTAGAGACTATGAACTGAATTTTGCGTGTTAATCCTTTTTTCCCTGGCAGCCGTGTGCACAGGGTCCTTCGCCGCACAGGCAGATAACTCCATCTTCGGAGAACTACTCATATTTTTTCCTTCCATGAGTAATTAACTTTTCAAGCCGGGCCTCGCTGCTGAGACCAGGGGTGGTTGCCGCAATCATGAATAAAATCTCAACTGGTGCAGCCGGGATTTGAACCCACAGCCTCTCTGAATCGAGTCCGGCGCCTTGCCTCGAGATCAACCAGTCCCCCTCCATGATAATATTAATTTATTATTATTTGCCCCCCCCTTTCCTTTTCCTAGTAGAGATCATGAAAACAGACTGGTTAAGCGAGTAGGGATCACAGAGGAAAAGCAAGACGGTACTCAGAAATGCCGTGTTGAAGTTGAGCCAAAACAACGCAAATATCTCAGCCTAGCTGCAGATCACAACACAACGCCTCTAACCCACGTAACGTCCTTAAGGGCGGGTGAGACTTTAAATTCCTTTTGTAGACTTATTAATCGGGTGAACGAAAAAAACACAATAATTGATAAAGAACAGTTTAGATAGTTGTGGATATACATGATCACCTTTACCAGCTAGCCATATACTTGATGACGCTTGTTAGTTTCTGCATACGGGCGCTCAATCTAGCGATCCACTCATAATATGCTATATCTGCCGAAATAATGTGTACACCCATGGGGCAGTTAGACGTGTTTAGAGAGCCCCTGTAGGACCATTTAGCAATACCTATTTGCATATTTCGCAATAGGTGAAGGACACAAGTGCTCTGTCGTCTGTTTCATTTGTTGTGAAATTAATTATTCAGCATGAACAAATCTGGTAGAAAAAAATAGATTTAAAAACGTATACTAAAATAAAAAAATGACTGTATATTTTAAACATCTATAATAAAAATATGAATCATTTCTCACTTATAAAATAGTGGTTTAAACATTCAGTTTAGCCAAGTGTGTGCTATGTTGAGAAATATATCCGTCGGTTGAGAAACAGACTATAACAGAAGGTTACCCCGTAGAGGGCGCTCGCGTCAGAGGAAGTCATAACGGACTGAAGGTGACCGAAGGGAACTTGTTGAGAGAAGGCTGTCCGTTATCTTTTGGGAGCAACATTGTGGTATCATCGTTATCATGAAGACATCTCAGCAAGTTATCGCCTGTCTCTTCTTCCTAGTGCTGGCCATCAAAGAAGGTAAGTACAAATTCGGCCAAGCCTCGGTCAGTGTGTACCCAAAACTCGTTTATATCATGTCATTATCACCACTTCAGATATTCGGGCACTGTTGACCTTGGCTAGACCTCGGTAGCTATTGAATAATAATAATTATATTTTACACCTTTCCTGTAAATTGTAGATATAATCATGTTCATTACTTAGTTTAATTGAGATGTTTTGTAATGTATTTGTAATCGTTGGCAACGTAAAGTAAATGGTTAGATGTGTCGCTGCACGAGCGATAGAAAGAAATTATTGAATAGATGAGATGAGATGATCTCGAGTATGTCCGTGGTGGCGCTGCTGTGGGAAAACATAAACTTTAAATAAGATTTAATTTTCTTTCAACATGCACATGATTGGAGTAGTGAAGGGCCTTAATTTAGACTAATAAATGAGTACACAACAAATTGTTGGACATAGTAAATAGTAGGAAGTCTGTTTTACTAACTAACTAGCGTTAGCTAAAGTTACTAAAAAAAGTGGGCGTTGAACATATATATGATAATATGAATATATGTGGACTGTGTCACTACATTGTTTTTAGTATAGTGGTAAGGCCACAATATCTCTATGCGCATCTTTCGGCCCCTCACAACAATGTTGGCATGGGTAGTAGGGTTGATTTACTTCCTAGCAATGAATGAAATTCATTGGCAAATGCCTGGGCAGCGACAGTTTTTGTCATACTCCTCCTTAGTACAACTTTTACTTGTAAAGTGCTTGATGAGTGCATATGAGAACTTCCCTGTTAATATGTTATCCAGGCTAGACATGACACACAGACCAGGGAGGGAAACACTCGCAAAGAAACATGATTCAAAGTGAAAAATTCCCTCTGCCTGTGGTGACCTCAGCTCCTGTCCAGTGCCCAGTATGACCTCTAACTCTCCCCAGTTCCCACTCTAGCTAGGGTAAAAAGTAAGGGCAAGAAATATGCAGATGGAAAATTATAGGAGAAACAAAATGTGTTCACTTGTTCTTAAATTGTTTTCATTGTGCATTCTTCAATAAGCCATGCCAGTACTTGTCAGCTCTAGCTTTTAAGATGACATTCTATATGACAAAACCTCATCAAGGCCAGCTCCTTGTCGTGGGGATGTGGCTTAACAGTCACAAGAGACTGAAAACCAAGACTGGCCTGGCCTACCTACACCCGAGCAAGACCACAGTCTGCTCTAGCAAGTTTAAGTGCTGAAGTCGGAGGCAACCAACCAAAAGGCGCAATACAACAATCAGGATGCCATGCACTCATGCCAATGGAAAGTTCAAGACTGCACTGAATATAGTAGACTGAGGAAAATCCATTGGCCCATAGATACAACACTACTGACAAAACTATATGGGCCACTGCAAGAATTACAAAAGACAGTAACAGCAATACAGGAAACGACAATGCTTCAGGCGAACGAAAGATGGATAGATATATGACAAAAGATAAATAAAACAACCTTTTTGACCTATAGGATGTATAAAGCTATAACCCAACATTTATTCCCATAGCAAATCCACAGGCATATTCCAAAGAGATAACCATAACATTCCTTCATTTAAAAAAAAAAAAAATTAAAGGTAAAGTACGAGACTTAAAGAAGCAGTGTGTTGACACAAGTTTTTACCCATATGTGCTCGGCCGCCTATCCTAAAGTGATCGGAGGCTTATGGATAGTGTGGCTTCAAACATCGAAACTCATGATGTGAGCAGCATTCCTCACCTTCTGAGTACTACCCTGGTACCCATTTCTGCCAGTGGCTGGGTCGACCTTGAGAGGGGTGGTAAAAAATACCCCCGTCACACCAAGTGACATTTAGGGAATATGGTGTTAGTGACCATAAATTTTTAAAGTCAACGTTAATTTTGGTTATCTTTCTTTCACAAGAAATATCTTCATTTAACACCGGATTATGATTATGACGCCTGTCCTGCGAGTTACGCCTCTACAACACTTTATGAAAATTACAAACACTGTTACATTTGGTGTTCCAAAAATAGTATTTTCTTTGAACGATTGCTGTGCTAAACAAACAGCTGTGTGTTTACGCTAGTAAGAGAAACATGGGAATCAGATGAGATAATCATTTCCTGGTCTGTTCGATTTATGACCAAAAATTTGACCGCATGAGATAGTAGCTACTGGAGGTGTTAGTTGTCTATTCACAAGTCGGCTGTTAATCAGTCATTCGAGCTGAATGTTTGGCTTCATCTTAGCTTCATTCACTGTCTATTCCATATTTAAAAAGGTTTGTTTGATGTCTTGCCAACAGCTGAAGAAGTTTCCCATCATAATAAGAGGGGGAAAAAAATGAATTTCTTGAAATTTGTAAATTTAAAAAAAAAAAAAAAGTAGCTTTCTGATACCTTCATAATTTTAATGAAGAGCACATTGTGTTTGGAAAAGAAAAATCCAGCATCAAAGGAAATAAATTCAACACTAGGGGTCTCTTAAAAATTAGTAAAGTATTGGGGAATGGTTGCTTGCAGCCAACTGTTGATTCCAAGTTTTAAGTCTGTAAACGTTACGAACATGCCATACTACAGTGTTAAGTCTGTAAACGTTAGCGAACATGCCATACTACAGTGTTAAGGCTGTAAATATTACGAACATGCCATACTACAGTGTTAAGTCTGTAAATATTACGAACATGCCATACTACAGTGTTAAGTCTGTAAATGTTACGAACATGCCATACTACAGTGTTAAGGCTGTGTGAACATGGAAGAGTGATCCATTTTTTTTTAATTGACAGTGCTTTTTTTTCAGGCTAAAAATGATTTTACCATACCTGTGCAGGTGTGTTTGTGTGCCTTTCTTCTTCTTCTTTCCTTCCTCATCTGCCTTTCAGCGTCGAAGGGAGATATAATTTGCGGTCTTTTGCTCTTCTGTTCGTCTCTGCTGCTGTTATGTTTCCTAGTGCTTCTAATATTCCATCAACCCATCTTTTTCGTGGTCGACCCTTGGGTCTGGTGTTCTCACAACGTTTGTTGAAGGTTAGTTGTGTTGTGTTTTTTTCTTTCTGCCTTGTCACGTGGCCAAACCATTTATCTGTTGTTTCCTTATATATTCTATGGCGGGGGCTATTCCTAGCTTTTTTCTCAGTTCCTTCATTTCCGATCTTATCTCTGACTGTTTTCTGTCATTCGTCTAGCACATTTCATCTCTGTAGAGGTTATTTTTCTTATTGTTCTTGCATCTAGGGTCCAGGTCTGGCATTGGTAGCACAACGTTGGGATGATGATTGTATTGTATAGTGCTCATTTTGCCTCCAGAGTTATTTCCTTGTTGGACAATAGTGGTGATAACTGTCCGATGATTTGACAAGCTTTGTTGCATCTTGATTCTATCTCTGCTGTTTGAGAATTATCGTTTGTCATTAGACTTCCTAGGTATTTGAATTCCTCTACTTGTTTTAGTTGTCTGCCTTCTATAGTTATGTTGATGTTCTGTTTATTTTTTTGCGACATTCATGACTTCTATTTTGTTGATGTTGATTTTCATGTTGTATTTTGTGCCTGAAATGTTGAGTTTGTTTAAGTGTTCTTGTAGGTCTTCTATTGTTTCATGTATTAGTGCCTGATCGTCTGCAAATAGAAGCTCGTTGATCTCCTCTGTCTCTGATGGGTTGGCTAGCTTGTATATATGGTCCATGTATGGAATAAACAGTAGGGGGGATAGTACGCACCCCTGTCTTACACCTGATCTAACTTCGAAGTGATCTGTGTAGCCTGCTGCTGTTCTGACCCTGCAGCTGCTGTTGACGTAGAGACTTTTAATAAGATTGGTTAGATGTTGGCTTACTCTGTATGTTGTTAGTATCTCCCATAGTTGTTTTCTGTTTACTCTGTCGAATGCTTTTTCCTGCTCAATGAAGGCTATGTATAAGTTTTGATTATGTTCTGTCATTTTTTTTGCAAGCTGTTTTAATGTGAATAGTGCATCGGTACATCCTCTGTTTTTTCGGAACCCCATTTGAGAATCACTTAACTGTAGTTCTATAATTGGTCTCAGCCTTTTTTCCAAGATTTTGGCGTATAGCTTTCCTACATGGCCGAGAAGAGATATACCTTTATATTGATTGCAGTCTCTTTTGCTACCTTTCTTTTTCCATATTGGTATGATGATTACCTGTTGCCAGTCTTCTGGGGTTTGTTGTTGGTGCCATGCTGCATTAAATATTCTGTACAGCCATTGCACTCCTGTTCCTCCTGCTGCTGCTATTATTACTATTGGTATGTTATCTATCCCCGGTGCTTTATTTCTTGGTGCATATTTGATTACTTCTTCGATTTCCTCTTTCATGATGTTGTGTTCAGTATTTGTGAGTTCTAGCATGTTTTTTTGTTTTCTTATTGGTAGTTGGTATGTTTAACAGGTCTTCAAAATATTCTTTCCATCTCTGTTGCATACATTGGTTATTTGATATTGGCGGTCCGTCTTTGTCATTTATCAGCTCAGTAGGATCATGGTTTTCTTTTCTCGCTCTTGTGGCTTTTACTGCTTTGTAGAAATCTCTTGTGGCTGTCTTGAAGTCCCTGTCATGTTTTGTCTGAATTCTGTCCAATTCTTTTGCTTAGCTTCTTTTATCAACATTTTAACTCTTTTTTTCGAACTGAGGCATATTTTTCTTGGTTCTTGTTCTCCCTCCAATTTTTAAACAGTTTCTTCTTTTCTTTAATTGCTTCTCTGATTGTTTCGTTCCACCACGGGGTGTGTGCCTTTGCTGAGGAAAAATAGGTGCTTTTTTTACACCACACCTGCCAGCTTTGGAAAAATAGGTACTTTTTACACCACACCTGCCAGTTTTAGTACGCATGACAATAATACACACACTGCAGTGAAAGGAAATCTCTTTTCTACCTCTTGACCTCATATTTTATAAGTCTCGATCTAATTTGCTCATGAAAGTAAAAGTCTATGAATACCCTTTTAACTTGACATTTGTGGAAACATTTCATTCAACCGAATCTCAAAGACAGATAATATGACCATAAACACAAATTGCTTTCTGTCACCAACACAGTGAGAAGCCTCATGATCAACTGGGCATGCTAATTTATCATGCGGAAATATTTCAATTCAGATGGCAAGTTAATCCTTTTTACGTATTTCAACCTGGTTTTTATATTTTTGTAAGGATTCTCCGGAACTATCGTTTTATCTGATTGTCCCAAAACCTGGCAGATTCAAATAGCCAGTAGCAAAATATTGCTGAGGTACCTAAGATTCTTCTATTCATGAGGTCATTACCAGCCATCAATTAGAATTTGGACCGAGCTAACCAAAGGAAATATAAGTATATTAAACATGACACATCAGTGGCAGATTCATTTTATAGTGACCATGAATACGTAAAGCATACAAATGTTTCAATAAATTATTTTGCCATGATAGACTAGTCAGTTATTTCCTAGAGTTCATATTTTTAATATGGCAGCAAGATGATGATCGCATGAACATATTGTAATTTTTAAAAAAAATGTAGTCATTTCTCATTTCATATAAAAAATAGTCATTGTATCTAATATTTTCTTCTTAACATTGCCTTCAAGAAATGAAATTCTTTTAACAGGGACACTTTTGGGGAAAATTGTTAGGTAAATGGGATTATTTATAAAGTTTGTAGGAAACTTTAGTTATATTCAGATAAGGTGGGCATCAAACTTCAGCAACATGTTTAGGTGGGCACCAGACTTAAGTAACTTGTTTAGGTGGGCACCAGACTTAAGTAACTTGTTTAGGTGGGCACCAGACTTAAGTAACTTGTTTAGGTGGGCACCAGACTTAAGTAACT
This sequence comes from Megaustenia siamemsis, assembly GCA_032433765.1. Lineage (NCBI taxonomy): Eukaryota > Metazoa > Mollusca > Gastropoda > Stylommatophora > Ariophantidae > Megaustenia > Megaustenia siamemsis. The sequence goes on from JAVIAB010000117.1 coordinate 68,532,827, forward strand.
TGTTTAGGTGGGCACCAGACTTCAGTAACTTGCTTAGGTGGGCATCAGACTTCAGTAACATGTTTAGGTGGGCACCAGACTTCATTAACATGTTTAGGTTGGCACCAGACTTCAGTAACTTGTTTAGGTGGGCACCAGACTTCAGTAACATGTTTAGGTGGCATTAGGCCTCAGTACTATGTTTAGGTGGGCATTAGATCTCAGTAATGTTTAGAAATTCAAATTTGTGCCACTGTTCTGCTGGAGGTTCTAAATCAATGTTTAACCTCAAAATCTGTACAATTCAATACAATACAATTTGTGTGATCTTCAGAATGACAATGTCTTTGGTGTAGCTTTGGACCACAGTGAAGTTTGTTTGCTGAAAAACGGTGGCATTGAATGTCGATTAAAAAATATTGTAATCCAGATTTTAATTTTGAGATTAGGTGGTTTAGAAATGTGAATTGTTCATTGTGGTGTGTTGATCATCTTTTTCACAGGTTTATCCTTGCGTTGCCACACCTGTAACAGTTTTACAGATGAGCTGTGTGCTGACATAACAAAGAGTGGTGATAAACTGTTACAACCCTGCACAGCTAATGAGACAATGTGCAGAAAAGTGGAACAGCATAGTAAGATTTTGTCTTTGACTTAAGTACGGTTATGCGTCCAAGTTGGTGGTGTATTTTCACTAGTCCATTGTCAACAAGGCGTAATTTTATTTCTGTGAGCTTCAAAACGACGAAAATCTAACGCCCACTGTGCCTTCATGCACCGTAGAGCTAATTGACTGGAGTTGGCCAGTCTATAACATAAAAACAGATTCTGGACCGTGCGTGTGCATGTCTAGACCATCGACGTTCAGCGACCATATCAATCATGATGACAGTAAGTATTCAGATGAAGCACGAAAGACTACAATGAATGAGATGGGCACAGCCAGAAACGAGAAACTTAGTGGGCGTGTAAGAAGACTAATTAACCAACACAAAACTGGGGTCGTCAGTTGCTGGACACTTTGAAACTTGCTGGGGATGGGATCTTAGCACATATGGACGTGTTCGGAGTGCAATGATGATGACCCCCCCTAACTCAACATGTATTTCATGCATAATATTGAAAAATGGGCACTTTAGCTTTTGTTTACTATTGTTTGTTTTAGTCCTAGATTAAGTTACTTATCTGTGACTCAAGTTTTTACAAGACCATGGTCAAAATTATGACCACTTAAATGTTAAATTTGGTGTTTGGAAAATATGGTTTTCTTTTAACTTTTGCTACACAGCTGTGTGTTTACCCAAGCAGAGACACAGGATCCATGGATGTAGTTGTTTCCTGGCTTAGGTTACACTCTATGGTCTGAAATTCAATTTCATCGTGGCTAACAGAGGCGTTACATACATTGTGTATTGACACCAGCGACACTAAGTCTGTCAATCAAGTCATGTGTTTGGCCCCCTCTTAACCTAGTTCTTTGGCTATCCCTTTTTTACAAAGGTTTGTTTGTCTTGCAGACAGCCAAAATTTCCCGTCGTAAGAAGAAAAAAAAGGGGGGGGGGATTTCTTGAAAATCTACCAAATGAAATAAAAAACAAACTTTTGTACGAGACTAGTACTTGTTACCATGCAAATAAATGAAACAAATCTAACACTCAGGTTTCACCATAAGTAATTAGGAACATAATTTGGGAGGGACATAGGGAATATGTTTGCCTGCTGCAAACTGTCTATTTGTAAGAATTTGTATTTTGAGGTGGTAATTTTTAACAAGGGTCTCATAATCTAGGAATAAAAGGTAGTACTACATCAAGAGAAAGGACAGGGCAGTAACATATCAGCTCAGAATGAACAGACATATTCAGAGAAGAATAAAGGAAACTAGTTCCAGCCATCCGTTTAGTTTCAGCTACCTTGAAGGTTAAGTAACGGGAATTTAGAAAGAACACCTTAGTCCGTCATTTTTATTGAATTAGTTCAATAATTTGAAAACACAGGTAGATTTCAACTACCGATTCCCTAGATGCCATTGTTTGTCAATAGACTTGTATGGCTGGTTACTGATCCCAGTTTGGTGATAGGTTTGATATTGAACCATGCACCCTTACACTTCTTCCTTTGGTTTATTGTGAACTGCCCGTTTCATAGAGTGGCCCATTTATCTGGTCTCAGGAAGGAAGCCCCAAGCATCAAAATCTGGACATCCATAAAAAGTTATGCTTTATACAGCTATGTCTGTATTCTGTTAAAGTGACTAGTGATGCTTTATACAGCTATGTCTGGATTCTGTTAAAGTGACTAGTGATGCTTTATACAGCTATGTCTGTATTCTGTTAAAGTGACTAGTGATGCTTTATACAGCTATGTCTGTATTCTGTCAAAGTGACTAGTGATGCTTTATACAGTTGTGTCTATTCTGTTCCAGTGACTGTTTAAACTGTATGTGCTGGGTGCAGAGTTAAGCATTACTGCTTTGATCCTTCTTTTTAATTTCTAGAAAATTGATAGATTGATGTGAGTTTGTAGATTTATCTCCCTGTATTTCTCATGGCCGATCTGTTCAGTCAAGTTTTTAAGCTATTGTCAATATCTCTCTGCTTGTCTGCAAAGTTTATGGTGTGCATACATGCTCTTGTCATCTTTTCTTTGCTGGTCTGTCTGTGGTGTTTAAATGGCCAAGGATTCTTTTCATGATTATTCTGACTTCATGGAATGGAGCAAGCTGATTGGTTTATAAAATGATTTGGGCAAGTCAAACTCAATAACTACCAACCTCTAGAGCTTGGAAGATGGTCAATGAGTTTATGAATAATCTTGTATCACATAGGAAAAGGGAAATGTGATTGCTGTCCCTAAAGGGGGAAAGATGGGTATATGGGAGTCAAGCTATCAGGATGGGGGTGATTGAGTTTATGGAAGTAATGGTGAGAGAGGATGGATTTATTGAATGGGTATTTTAGAAACACTGATGTAGATGTTTAGTTGCTACTTTAGTATTTCTTGTGCATGTTATCAGTATGGAGAATACTCTATCTTTATACTAAGTTGACACATTTTTATTTCTTACAGTCTACTACAATAAACAAGATCACATTAGAGTTTTTCGTCAATGTGCTACGAGAGGATCAGTCGGAGAATGTCACACCCGTACTGGAACATACAGATTTAAATCTTGGTACTGTCAATGCACTGGTGATGGATGCAATGGTTCTAACACTCTGATTGCTCCCATCATTTTAACAGTGGCCATGTTTGTTGCAAGTTTGGGAATTAGTAAACTTTAGCTGTCAATCACTTATTTTTAAGATCTTAATTTTTAAGAGTGAGCTGATTGTGTGTTTGTTTTGAAAGGGGAAAGTTTAATTCATGTAGAGTTATTTCATCAATAAATCTACTTAATCCATACTAAAAAATAATTGAAATATTTAATTTTGTGAAGTATATATTTTAAGCGAATGTCAATTTTCATTGTGGAGAAATTTTTGAAACAGTGAGGCCTACTGATAGAGAAAACGTAGTATTGTATTACCTGTTTCATCTTGTGTAGCAGAACCTGGGTAATTAAGGCAATTAGCTTATTTCAATCCCAGTAATAAAATGTGGGAGTGGGGATATTTATTATTTTTTTTTAAGTTGCATAAATAAATATAAATCATTTTGTGCTGTTCTATAGCATATAACAAGTATTTTTTAAACATATAATGATTGTTATAATGTTAGTACATTGTTAAGACAGCTGCAAAAATGCATTATGATAGATTTTATGAGTTTCACATTAAAGTATATGTGTGTATGTGACAGAAGCACTGAACAAAAATTGTTGTTTCAATGCCATACTTTTTATGTTTAGTTTTTTATATTATTTTTAAATTATGAAACATTCCTGCTATGTAACTAATTTTATCAAGTTTTTACTTTAATTTGGACATTGTGATCACAAGTTGTGAACATTTTAATCTTCTCCCCCCCCCCCCCCCCCCCCCCCCCCACCACGGTTGCTAATTATTTTTAAATGGCTGGGCATCATCCACAAAACTGCCTGTATTTCCATTCTTTACAAGAATGTTCTTTTATGCCAGCTTCTTTTTTTAAGTAAACAGCTGCAAACACAAGAGTCAACATTATTTGTTGAATTAATTTGGTCCAACAATGTATATATTAATATTTCGAAAGTTCTTGCACTACGTTGATTTTGAGATATACACCTGATGTTTATATTCTTGCGGAGTCTGTGTCCACTGCCAGTCATAAGATTTCACTATTTCTATCCCCATTAATATATATATTTTTGTTTGCAGCAGCAGAAGTGTACACCCCACAATTTTGTATTCCAGATTTATGTGGAATTTGTATTGTTTAGTAAAGTGTTTATTGGTTGTTAAGTGAAGTTATGGCTAAGGTGAATATAGATGGTTAGTGTTGGCTTCATATTTGTTGAGCATTATTTTTGTAGATTTGTCACTGTTAATCACATGTTCAAATGTCATTTTATTTTTCTTTTCTGTAACTATCACAAGTTTAATGCACAATGTTTTCATTTTACGTGGAGGAAATTTTGCAATATGTTATTCAAGAGAAAAAGTCACAATTTTAAGATGGTTATCAGAAATTTGAATTTTTACAGTGATAGGTAAATTGTCACAAATTGGCTAAATGCACTATACATGCTCTAGATCCGGCACTAACATATTTGTAGTGGAGATGTGTATGGTTGTGGATAATGTGTACGCTGTCACTTAAATTTCAGTTATTTGCAGCCAGGCACTGTTTTTGTTGAGACAATGTTTTATCACTCCTCAGTTACATCCCATTTCATGTTGAAAAAGCACAAGATTGTGCATGTATATGAATATTGACGAGAAGTTATGTTAAAATTATATAGAACAATTTCCTTGCTGATCGTGGTCCAGTTAGTTGACTTTAATAATAGAGTCAGACTCAGGGTTATTTTATTGATCTACTTACATCATCTGAAATTGTTCCGTGATATATTATGATTTTGTTAAAAATATGGTTGTTTGAACATTGATTGTATTTGTAATCATGTTTATACAAATCAGAGATTTATGATATGTACCATTTTGCTCATACTTCCCCAGCTCCACTTGTTTATCTTGTTTCTGCTTGTCTTTGCAGCTTTAATAATGAAGAGCTTGTGTTCATAGTTTCTACAATAACTTAACCACAGTAAAATGTCACACATGATTGGTTCACAGATACTTTAAGGTGCAGTGGATTAGCAACAGTTTTCTTGCCCAGGAAGGTATAATTGAAGACTATTCTTCAGACAACATTGCTTGATAGGATATGTTGCTTAAAAATAATTGTGACAACAATTAGATAGTAGCAGTAACTTCTAGTGTCTAATACAATTATATTATCTTTAAAATTAATTTATAATTAAAATTCAGCCTAAAGTGCTATCATTTGCTTCTTTCCTTCCTCCCTCATTTGTCTTGTTTTCTATGTAGCATTTGACTACTTTAGTTTTGCCTTTCAGGATAACTCTGCTGGCACGTTGTGATTGCAGAATATTTGCAGATTATTATGTGACTAGTGATGACTAGGGTTTCCCAAAATGTAGTTAAAAACATAAAATTCCCTGTTACTGTTGTATGTTTTACTTTTCTAACAAGAGAAAAACTAATAATAATAATTTAACGTATTGTTCATTGTTCGCTGAAGTTTCACCACTGCCAATGTTCAATTGGGTTCAGACAAAATGTCTTAAAACAATTCATCTGTCGCTACCATTGCCATATTTAACCCTTAACTTACGATGCCTACCTCTGGCTCACTTTGTTATATTCTGTAGTAAGAAATACTACCACTTCGTTGTAACATCAGGAGCACCCACAAACTACCAAATTTGAAGTTGTGTTTTCATGCACAAATTTTTACTAGGGTATCGTCATCTGGGGTTAAATATGATCATGAGAAAACTACACTGCAACAAAGTTTTCAAAAATAAAAGCTGCATCAACAATGTAGGTCGCCATTCAATCATATTTGAAACTGTCTCTCGCTGCTGTGTAAGTAGGTCAGGTTATTTGTTCACATCCACCAAATTTAGAGATCTTCTGCCCTCTTTAAAATGCCATTGCTAATTTTATATGCTATGAAAGAGAATATTTAAGAGCACAGTATAAAATTGTCAAATTAATGTACTTAAATTCTATTTTAAGTCCTTGCAGATGTATTTCTAAAAAAAATATTTAGAAACTATATTTGACTGAGGTATAACGATATTTGATCATCTTTGTGCAGCACTAAAACAAGGGTCAGAACTGAAAGTTTGATAGCAATGCCTCGTGTTCAGCATCAAGGCGGGAGAGGGATACAGCTTAATGTCTTTGCTCTTCTGTTGGCCTCTGCTATTATGTTTTCTAGTTTTTTTTTTTTTCCAATAATTCATCTTTTTCATGGACTGCCTTTTTGTCTGGTGTTCTTGCAGTGTCTGTAGAATCATGTATCTATCTATCTTTATGCATTCAATGGCAGGTATTATTCGTAGTTTGTTTCTTAGTTAGCAGAAAATTGTAAAATAGTTGTAATGACATAGAGAGACATAATAGTCCAGCAAAGTTATGTAAGTCAGTAGGCTACATTCTTAATATAAACATGGGAGTTCCCCTGTATCCTTATGTTTACGTACACTTTTCAGAAAGTTTCTCCTCATACTTCCTAGCACGTGTGGCTAATCAAGAAAAAATTCTAAAAATAATTTGAACACTGACATAATTGTGTAGGCCTCTGTTGTGCCTCTTACGTGTGAGATTTTACTGTGACCATTATCAGCTTTTTTTTTTTTTTTTCTCTCTCTTTTGCTTCAATGCAGGTTTGAACTCAAGAGCTTTATTTCTATTGTATACATATATATTATATACACATATATTATCTATAAGTTCAAAGATTTTATAAATACTTTTCCAAAAGTTAGAAGTAAACACAAACTTAATTTGCTAATACTGAGAATCTCTTTTATTGTGAAGCCCACAACATAGATCAACAGCAGAACTTCGTTACTAGAACATTGGATTAAGGAACTCAGATTGATGCCTGTATTTTCTCATCGCTACTTTGTTTTGTATCCCATGATAGAGAAATGGTCAAATAATTTGTGTACTTTACATGAAAGTTTAGTAATTAATTTGACATGCATCTTTGGTGGAACAATTACGTTCTGTATCAGTTGGTGACATCTAATTGGCTAAAACAGAACATAGACATTCTTAATTAAAAAGTATGTAAGCTGATTATGGTTTTAATATCTTATCTTTCAGTTACAACACAATAAGCTACACTCGGTATTCATCACAATCACAAATCTTAAATCCTCATGATATTGTACAGATGTAAATTTATGGCTTCTCTTTATGGAGGGGCCTAGTTTTAAAATGCTGCTCTAAATATTACACATCTTTAAGTTCATGACACCAAAAACCTCCAGGCTGCCATTTCTTGTTATGATCATTGTTGTTAATGTGAAAAGTCTCTGAATGTCTAAGGGGCTAATAAGATCAGCCATAAATCTACAGTAAAATTTACAAGATGTGATGGCAATAAAAAAATTTTTTCAACATTTACAAGTAAATCCATATGTACATTCTTGTCATTTTCTCCAATCCATCACATCATAGGACATTACTATAATCGAGGAAAGACGACAATTACCTGGCCACTGATGTCTTGAAGACCAACTGCAAATTAGGAGAAAACAAAATTGTAAGCAACAAAGCCTAGACATGGTATTTCTTTATGGCCGTTTTATGTTGACTGATGGCCTTGATGAATCACAGCTTGAAATGTGAATGCAAAAAAAACCCTGAAGGTTTGTTAGAAAAATCCAGAGCCATTATACATTTCAGTAATTTCCATTGCAAAATCCTTTTGCATAAAACAACCTGATATTTGGAAGCACAACTGCCTCTACCATACTCCTTCAGTTTTAGTTCCCTGACTCATGAGACACTTGAGAAGAGTATTTTCTACTGTCTGGCTCTTGGCATATGGAGTGCGAAGGCTCATAGATTTTGTCATACAAAACACTCTAAACAAAGTAAAATAAGCTGAGAGGCCACCTGTATTGGCAGCACAAGTTTCTGGTAGGAGGAACATATCTTGGAATTGCTAGGGACAAAAAGACTTACACTCAAGTATTATTGCCCAACTTGTTTCCAAGTATAGATATGAACCATCCTGTACAGGACCATGATAAATTATGACTCCATTTCTTCCCCATTGCAATGTTAGCTAGAATTTCTTAGATTCTCACTTTCAGCAGTTTCGACACAACAGTCTGACACCAAGTGTTCATTTTCACAATGGCAGCTGCACACAGAAGCAAAGCATTGAGTGTTGATTATCTCTGTTAAAAGTTATGATTCACAATTGTCTGATGAATTTTGAATGGAGAGGAAGCTGTCAGTGCAAAGACAGTTAGGTGGTTGGTAAATCACTTGGAGAAATAACCTTCTGGTGTTGAGCACCATACTGTTGAGCCTGTTAGTTAATGCTACTGGGAAATTTGTGCTTGGCAAATGATGGTTTGAATGTAGCATTGCTCTCTGGGCATTTTTCATTCTTCTATGATGATGTCCTGAAATTGGTTCATAGATAGTGCACATGTGTACCATGTGGAATTTAATTATGAAGAGTTCTAAATGTACTCTGAAGAGATGGGTCCATAATGTATTTTTGTGTTCACCAATAAATAACTTCTGAAAGAAATGGAGTCCACATTTTGGTATGACCTCTAACTTTTTGCTTTAAGTTATCACTCTAATTACCTTTATTTCTTTAAAACAAATTGTCTACATTTTCCGTGATTCATCTTTTTTTTTTCTTAATTATTATTATTATAACTTTGGTGAAAGTAATAGTTTATGTAAAGATAATTTTTTTTACATAAAATTCACACTATTGCTGTTGTGAGATAATAGCAGTAGTACGAAGTCATGTTATTCACTTACCAAGTTTATCTGCCTCTATTTGAGGCCGTTTTTGTATATATTTACTCATTTTCTGCATTTATTAGGTTGTACATTTTGTGTTTAGTACAGCCTTGTTTCACAGATCTAGTTTAAATGCACTTGATTTTCATATATCAAAACCTGATAGTTTACAATTAAATATAGATATTATTGACTGTGTATTGATCGGCAAAAGTATTCAGCTGTGTTTAGATATTAGAATTTACTCAAAATAAAAAAAAAAAAATAAACAGGATTTTAACGTGACTGCATATTTTGTTGCCTTCAATTTGATTTCGCTTGCTCCACGGCATTGTTGATTGTTAATTATTTTTTCCTAATTGAAATTGGGTATGAAATGATTGAATGTGACTAGAAAATAATAGGATCGAAACGCTTGCTTGGCGGTGTCCACTTCTGATGATCAGATTATCTCCTGATACGAAGCTCTGCACAGTTTCCTATTACTATTGTCACTTTTAAGGGGAAAAAAAAATAATGTGTCATGATGTTGTTCTTACCCCTTCATTTAACAGGACATCAAGTTCATATGATCACATACAAAACCAGGCACTTAGGATCATCACAGGAGCAATGAAATCAACACCAATATTGAAGATGGAAAAATTGTGGAGGATACCATAACTGAGAGAACGGAGGGACACAAAGGTGCTGATACAGGCAGAAAAATTTGCATGCATGCCGAGACATCCAATGAAGGACCGATTCCAAAATCTTGCATTGGGACGACTTAAGAGAAACAGTTTTATCCACCAAGCCTAGCGTATTAGTAGACAAAACACCAGACATGCCAAGAGTTGTTAACCCCTACTGCCCATACCAGAACAGACTCCCTGGACAGATGAATCAGGATTATCAATACAAATACGGACAGACGTGAAAGTAGTAGTTGACAAAGAGGAACAAAATAGTCTACAGCGAAAAACAATGACTGTTTCCTGGATGAAGAATACCCACAAGACCTATGGATTCGTATGTACACAGATGGATCAGCACAGAATGCAGTAAAGAATGGGGTGCATAGATAGAGTACCCAAATAGGAATAGAATTAAATAGCAACAGGGAAATGACACAATTATGATGCAGAAATCCAAGCTATAAAGTTGGCAATAGAAAAACTGCTGAACAGTAATCTTAGCCCACAGCCTGTAGTGTTTTTGACAGATGCAAGATCAGTACTCAGGCAATACAATCCAGAAAATTACTACATCTGCAGATACCAGATGGTTGCCCTGCAGTGGATCCCATCTCACTGTGGAATACCAGGAAATGAGAAAGCAAATCATTTGGTAAAGGAAGGTTCAACAGGCACACAACTAGATACACCGGTTACATACCATCATAAGAAACAGATAATCAAATCAGTCAGGGCCACAAGCCCCAAATCAGGATGCCTTTCATAATATGAATAGAAACAAGTTATCATTATACACCTCAGAACAGGACGCAATTGACTCCAGAGTCACATGTATACAAAATTCAAGATCGGCACCTCAACTACATGTACATGTGGACAGTCGTCCAAGACTTCACTGAATATAGTAGACTGAGGAAAATCCATTGGCCCATAGATACATCATTACAAACAAAACTATATGGGCCACTACAAGAATTACAAAAGGCAGTACAATTTATACAGGAAACGACATTACAGATCTTCTTTTCTCTTTTCACTGATACCTAAAGGGTGTCGTGGTTTATATCATTTGTCGTTCTTGTGCTGCTAGAATTTTCTGAGTTAGTGATTTTCCTTTGTTGTTACATGTCTCTGTCACTGCATCTATCCATCTTCTGCTTGGTCTTTTTCCATGCATTCTCGAGAAAACGCCCTTGATGGTGATAGGTGAGGATTCATTCTTACCAGGTGACCAAACCATTTAAGTTGTTGTTCTATATATTCTTGGCAAGGTTTTGTTCCTACTATTTTTCTTATGGTCTCATTTGGTATTCTATCTCTTCTTGTGTTTGTTACTTTTCTCAAGCAACGCATCTCACATGTATTGATCTTTCTTAAATGTGATTTAGAAAGGGTCCATGTTTGACTTTCATAGCATAAAGTTGGTATGAAATGCTATGTATCATTTGTTGCTTAGCTAGCATAGAAATGTTTGGATGTCTTAGCAATGTTAGCGACATTGCTGATAAACACAATAATTCAGGCGAACGAAAGATAGATATGATCACAGAAGTTGAACGCTGGTGTTGAAAATATCGATAAGCGATATGTGCTGTACATCACATTTCAATGTCTTCTATGGGGTCCTTCTTCCAGCTTTATTTCGTTGAACAGCGGTGAATCTGGGGTTCACGTGGAATATAAATGCCCCTTGTTGATCTTAGAGCAAGTGGGATTTTAAGAAGGGATTGATATTAGGCCCAAGAGAAGACGGAGATGATGAAATGTCTGGTTGACCTTGACTTTACAGAAACGGATGTGTGTAGGTGACCTTGTGTGAAGCTAGTGGTATCTCTGTATTTGGTCATAAAAGATAAAACAGGAATTGGGGTAATGGCGTATGCCGTTAATCTTACAGAAAACTGAAGCTACAGAATGTGTCAATAGTTGATCTTAGAGAAAACACGAGTGATAGTGTGTAGAGTTATCATAAAACAGAGGTATGTTTTAGAGGCTGGGTGAACCCCGAAGCTTTGTTGGTTCAAAGAAAAAAAATCTGAGAATCAAACCTGGATCCTTCTGATCAGAAAGCGAGAACTCAGCCACTAAGTTTCTACATTTGCTACTGAGGATGTAAGTATTTGTTTCCAATTGTCTTGATTCTATCCACAGTGCATAATAATGCTAACTACCTTCTTATATTAAACATATCTATCTTTCGTTCGCCTGAAGTATTGTCTATATCTGCATTGTCGTTTCCTGTATAAATTTTACTGTCTTTTGTAATTCTTGCAGTGGCCCATATAGTTTTGTGTGTAGAAACAATGGAGATGATACAGACCAGTAGTAATAAACACATACACATAGATATATTGGGGGGGGGGGGGGGGCAAAGTCCGATAATTTCATCGAAAGAGTGATTTCCTTTTAGTTTACGTCACAACAAAACTACAGTGGTTCTCAAAAACTGTTGAAATTCACACATTAGATCGCATCTCAATACTAGTGCTATTATTTTTGTTGTTTACTAATCAAGCGTGGACATTTAGTTGATGTAACTTTGTATGTTCAAGTGTGCTTCCCTAAAGAAGTCTGCTTTAAAATGAGATGACTGCTAATTAATTTGTTAGCCTTAGGGATTTGAGATTAGGGTTAGCATTAGGGCATTTATACTTTGAGCGGTGATAATATAAAACACTAACAGAGGGTCAATACCTCTAGATCGCAAATCTTTTGTTCAGTGGGAGACTGCTACTTTCCAATCTAACTCCCCCACCCCAATTTTAGAGTAAATCTTTAATGCTGATATGACATTAGATGATGATGAACCATATTGTACAAATATGTCGCAAATGAGCACCACGATTGTGAACAAGCTGTGTCGAAACAGGACTTTACCCTCACGTTTTTGCTCTGTTCTATAATTACGGGTCTTCTAATAACAAATTGAGAACCACCGAATAAAGTGCAGTGTTTACTCATGGACACTACTCTTTCGAACTCAAATAATTTATCAACCTAAACTTGACCTTTACCAGCAGTTCTTAAGTGTTATATACTGCTGGCAAAATACAACTACTTACATCAGCCATAAATGTTATAATGGCCATAAAGCAATATAGGCACTAACATAATATGACACGTGGCGGGCGTTTTCATTTCAAAATTACTTATTCACTGTTAACATAGATCCTGTGCAGTTACAAGGAAGCAAACAATGGATGATTTATAGGAAATATGAACATCAAACTTTTCAGGAAGTGGCCATTGACTCATAGCTGACTACCTACGTCGGGGTAAATGAACCGACACTAATGAAGATTCTGCTATCTACCTCTAGGATGCAAAGTATCCTTGTGGCTGTGCCCAACTTAACTTCCATTTCCACCATCCGAAGAAGTGACGTGGATCTGTGTTTGTCGAAGTCATGTGCTCTTCCCACATCTCGGAGGGCATTGATGATGTCCGCCCGATCCATTGGTTGTCCGTCCTCAACGACAGCGCAGCTAGCCAACCTGTCCGCCCTTTCATTTCCCCGTACTCCCGCATGTCCAGGGACATAGACAAAAGTGACCTTACGTATTTTGGATTTCTGCAACGACTCTACCTATTGCATGCGTACAGAGCCCGCTTTCGCTTTTTTTATCATGCTCATCGAATCACTCAGTATACATGCGTGGGTATAGTCTTGTGACTCTAACCATTTGAATGCCTTGGTCACTGCCATCACCTCCATTGTCATGCTACTCGTGGTCACGACGTATGCACCACTGTCTTCGTATACTATTCTGCCTGCCGAGCATGCTGTAAATGCCCATGCACTTCTTTGGTGTCGTCTTACAGATCCGACTGCATCTTTCTCATCGGTGTTATCGCAGATGAGACCGTTGACCTCAGCATTAGCCACGACCGGGTTCTGTTCCCTACTTTTCGAGTGTGACAATACACGAGAAAGTCCCCTTGAACGACGTAGGCACCAGTATCCACTCCTCACCAACGTTGATATTGGTAAGCCCACAGACCTGTTTGATGACATCTTCTGCTCGACCCACCCATGATTTGCCTCTTTTTAGCCTGTCACCTTTCTCTGTGTTGAGCACTTGGTGCAATGGATGCTCTTTATCTGTACTAATCTTCAGGTATGCTCGTACTCTCCAGATCTTGATTCTGTCATCCATGGTTGGAAAGTCAAGAAGATACCTCATTGCTACACAGGGAGTGTCCCTCGTACATCCCAAGATAATGCGCATATGGCTTCATTTTGTATTTTCTCCAGCCTATCTATTTGAGTCGTACTGACAGTAAGAATTGTCAGGGCATACTCGATAGAATAGGAATGGAAACAATACATTTTAATGTCATGAAGAACATACTAACATCAAAACAAATAACACCAGGGCTAAAACTAAGAATAGCAAAATGTTACATTTTCTCAATATTCCTATATGGTGCTGAAACATGGACATTAGACAAGAAAACAGAACAGAGAATTGAAGCCTTTGAAATGTGGAAATATAGAAGAATAGGTAGAATTGGATGGAAGGAAAACAAAACAAACGATGAAGTCTTAAAACAACTAAAAATGAAAAGAGAACTATTAAACACAATTAGAACAAGACAAATGCGATTCTTGGGCCATGTTAAAAGACACAACAGCCTACTGAAAGTAATCCTGGAGGAGAAAATAAAGGTAAAAGAGGTAGAGGCAGACCAAGACTAACATGGACGAGTAACATCAAAAGATGGACAAATCAGCCTATGACAACCTGCACCATCAAAGCAATAGCCAGAGCAGAATGGCGCTCCATGGTAGCCAACCTTCGTTGCGGAGAAGGCACTCGGTGATGATGAGTTAGCTGAGTTGGCAGTGTTCCCTAGCGTTTGGCTTTTTGTGGCAAAGCGCTGTGCCAAGGAAAGAGTACGGGTTCGATCCTGCTTTAAGACCATATATTATTTATATTCAATATATATAATTTACATCGTTCTTTGTTTTGTTTTCTCATTTTGTTGATTATTTGTCATGTTTTCCGAGTGTTGTAAACATACGTCTCCATCTGAATCGATTCGCTGATTATCGCCTCGGAAGTTTCCCGCTAGAATAATATTCATTTTTAATTATTTGTCTCCAACTCAAAAATACCGTAGGGTTCGATCCCAACCAACGGCTTTCAGTCCACCAGCCTTTAATTGGTACCTGATTTTTGTCTGGGAAAGTATATGGCACAGGTGTAATACCGACCACATTACCCAGAAAATCATGTGCCGAAGGTCTGTACTATTTATGGTCACTAACACCATATTCCCTACATGGTCACTATACGCCACCCTGCGTGACGGGGGTACTTTACTTTATTTTCATCATCATCATCATCATGTGCCATACCGGTTGGCGTAGGCGATCATGTCCCTCCACAATCTTATATCCACAGTGCATCGTATCAGTTCTGTTGTTGACTGTTTTCCATGTCATGACACCAAGCTATCCAGTATTTTCTCTCTTTGTCGCCCGCGATCTCTCTTTCCTTTTATTTTGCTAGTTGTAACCAAGTATTCTAACTTTCCACTTCTCATGATGTGCCCGAACAATGTTGATTGCTTCTTTCTGATGTTTTTTAAGAGCTCCCTTTTTGTGTTGGCCTCTTTGAGAGCTTTATTTACTTTTACTTTATTTTACAACTAAAAAATACCGGCAGATAGCCTTGTATGCAGTGTGTCCGTAAAAAAAAATCTATCTATCTATTGACCTTTCGAGCCGTAGCCGGCCCATAGGGCGTAGACCAAGATACTCCTTCTCATATCTGAATTTTTGTTCTAGCAGTTTTCTTTTAAAGATATTTTATCAAATCTCGCCATTTGTCTCTGTTCTGTGCAAGCAGTTCTATCTCATTGAGGGAGCCGAATCCTGCTGCTCTTGCCTCTCTCATCAATGTTCTTCTCAGTGTCTCCCTGGGTCTTCCTCTTTTTCTATCGATAAGATACTACCGTGTCCCGAAAGGCGCCCATATTCAATCTTTGCAAGGTAGGATGATACACTTCTAGATGTTACATTATCTTTGGTATAAAAAAGATCTATCACATCAGATGGCTGGGGTAAGTAAAGTAAAGTACCCCCCGTCACACCAAGTGGCGTATAGGGAAATATGGTGTTAGTGACCATATATTTTACAGACCTTCAGCACATGATTTTTGGGGTAATGTGGTCGGTATTACGCCCGTGCTGCTTTACTTTCCCAGAAAAAATCCGGTACCCATTTAAGGCTGGGTGAACCCGGAGCCGTCGGTTGGGATCGAACCCTACCCCTTGTCCGTAGTAGTCCAGTTCACTAACCACTGAGCTATCGCGGCTCCCACTAATTTTTAGGGAATTAGTAAAACCCAGGTGTCCTCGCCAGGGTACGAACCCCGGCTGTTGCCGTGGTAAGCCAACCAGATGGGCTGGGGTGTTCGACAATAATTTATTGAAAAAGGTACATTATTTTTCGGTACACACTGTAGTAAGTCCTGTGTACCGCACTATCCGCCAGATATAAAACATGTAAATGGTTACACGAGATAGATTGTTGGTAAACAAAATGTTCAAGTGAGCGAACATTATTTACTCTTATTTGGTGGAGAAAAAAAAAAAAATATCGCTGCGAGCAGGATTCGAACCTGCGCGGGTAAAACCCATTGGATTTCAAGTCCAACGCCTTAACCACTCGGCCATCGCAGCCCTCCAAGTTTGCACTCTGATAAATAAGTTATAAGTAAATTCTCGTTTCCAAGGGTAAAGTGATTTGTTGCTAATAATCTACTGAAGCTATTACAATTCTCTACTAACGACCAAAGCAAACATTGTAACATAGCTGCTCATAATTTATGGATGTGAATCATGGACAATAGGATAACAGACAAGAAAATCACTGGAGTCTGTACAAATGTGGTTTTACAGAAGAATATTGAGAATACCATGGACAGCTAAGAAGAGTAATGAAAATGTTCTGAAGAGGCCAAAGCAAAAAGAGAGCTAATTTCCAATATTAGGAAGAAACAATCATCATTTTTTTGGCCATGTAATGAGAAGAGAACAACTTGAATATATTGTAACAAACAACTGGGAAAATTGAGGGACGAAGAGATAGAGGGAAACAAAGAGAAAAAATAACAGACAGCTTAAGAGAATATCAGAATGGCTTGGCAGAAGGTCAACAACAGAAATGATAATAACTGCCAAGATTGAAAGTTGTGGAGTGACATGATCGTCTACGCCAGCAGGCCCGGTACTTGATGATGATGATGACTTATAATTTAGAAGTTACGAGTTTATCACCGTAAATTGTTTCTACTAAATGAGTGATCATTTTGATAAGATTGGAACAGACATATGGCAAGACATACAGGAGAGAGGCCTCATATGTGATGTGTGTGGTGTAGGACAGTCAACAACACAACTGATATGATGCACTGTAGATAGAAGATTGTGGAGGGACATGATCGCCTACGCCAACCGGTAAGGCACATGATGATGATGTGGTGTAGGATTTATTCAGTGGAGCTTTGACTCTACACATGCGAACACGTACAGGAGAGAAACCTTTCAAATGTGATATATGTGTGTGGTGTAATATTCGCAGAGAATGGAAATCTGAAGAGTCACAGAAGAGCACATACAGGAGAGAAGCCTCACGTATGTGATGTATGTGGTGCAGGATTTGTTAAGAGTCTTCTTCTTCTTCTACCTTTTTAGCTCCCTGTGGAGCATAGGTCTTCAACAAACATTTTCCAAGTCGTTCTGTTTTTGGCCATTCGTTTAAGATCATTCCATGTCTTCCCCATCATCTTCATCTCTGCTTCTATCTGTCTTCTCCAAGAATTCCTTGGTCTTCCTCTTTGTCTTTTCCCCTGGGGATTCCAAAAAAGGGCCTGTAATACTCTCAGTTGGCTTCCGTAGTGTGTGTCCTATCCAGCGCCATCGTCTTCGCTGTATCTCTTTATCCACTGGTATTTGACTGGTACATTTCCATAATTATATGTTAGTGATTTTGTCCTGCCATTTCCTTCCTTTTATTCTGCGTAAGTATCCATTAATGAAAGTCTGTATCTTCGTGATTGTCAATTTTGTTGTTCTCCATGTTTCACAGCAATATAATAGGACTGACTTAACATTTGAGTTGAACATTTTTATTTTTGTATTTACCTAATTTCTTTGGATTTCCATGTGTTTCCCACTGCAATGAAAGCTCCTCTTGCTTTTGATATCCTTATTTTGGTATAATTTTCTGTTCCTCCCTCTTTATCTATATTACTGCCCAGATATATGTAAAATTGTACGTCTAGTAGAGATATTTCTCCTAGTTTTATTTGATTATTGCCAATTGTATTAATTCTCATAATGTTAGTCTTATCTCTATTAATCTTCAGTCCTAGCTGTTGTGATCTCTCATCAAGTATGCTCATATTGTCCTGCATCTGTTGATGGCTGTGTGATAGGAGAGCTATGTCATCAGCAAAGTCTAAATCATCAAGTTGTTTGGTCAGTGACCACTGGATTCCATTTCTGTTGTTTTGATTTATTTTCATAATCCAATCTATGGCCAGTAGAAAGAGAAATGGAGACAGAAGGCATCCTTGCCTTACTCCTGTTCTTATTTCAAATGCTTCTGTAAGCTGTCCTTCATGCACCACACTACATTTCGTTCCTTCATACGTTGTTTTTATCAGGTTAATACACTTTATGGGGATTCCGTAATGACTCAGCAACTTCCAAAGCATTCTTCTGTCTAAACTATCAAATGCCTTTTCGTAATCTATGAATCCAATATAAAGTGGAGACTGTAGTTCTAAACTTTGTTCAACTATTATACGTAGAGTAGTTATTTGATCAGCACATGATCTGTTCTACATAAAGCCTGCTTTTTCATCTCTCAAATGTTTCTTTATGGCCTCTTTTAGTCTCTCCAGAATGATTCTGCTTAATATTTTTCCTGGCACTGATAGTAGCATAATTCCCCTATAATTTGTGCATTCCTGTAAACTTCCTTTCTTTGGTAGTTTGATCATATAACCTTCTTTCCAGTCTTTAGGTATTTCTTCCCTCTCCCAAATGTTATCTAATAGATTATGTAGCATCTTGGCAGAGGTGTTAATATCTATTTGTTAAGAGTGGGCTTTAATAATACACATGCGTTTCCATACAGGAGAAATGCCTTACGAGTGTAATATATGTGGTGCAAGATATGTTAAAAGTGATACTTTAAAAAGACACAAGAAAATACATACATGAAAGAAGCCTTAAATATGGGATGTTTGTAGTTGTGGACTTTATCTGGTGGCACTTTTGCACTTTCACAGATGGTTGGAAATAGGCGGATGCTGGTCTAAAGATGTCTGTGCCTTTTTTTTTTTTAATAACGGTTTTATATGTTCGAAAAAAATGATGTCATAACATCATCAAGCGCTATATATTAAAAAAAAATATGACGATTATCATTTTCAGGAGGACGTGAACTTCTGGTCAATATGGTTAATATGCGGTAGGAACCATTGAAGGCTATGTATGAAAGTGTTTCTTGTTGCAGTTTCCTCATATTCCAAGTCCGGCTTGTTGCAGGAGCTACTGAGTTAAGTGTTCTGTGCACACCGTGAGATGTGTGTCTCATCTGTTTTGATCATGTTCGGATATTCCAATTGTTTACGATGAATGATGGTATCATATGACGGGAACAGTTGGCTCTGTTCACTTTCTGTGCGGTTTCACCTTATGTCTTTTGGCGTGTGCTGAAACTGCTATGATGGGGACTACAGCTACCTTTCTTTGTTTGGGAGATGAGATAGTAATTCGGATGATTCCATTGGCACGGGCGGTTGAGCAATTTTGGATTTTTAATTCGTTTGCAGTGATACCGGGGCATTCTATAACCAAAGAACCAAAGAGTGATCTCTCCCATAACCAAAGAACCAAAAGAGTGATCTCTCCTATAACCAAAAGAGTGATCTCTCCCATAACCTAAGAACCAAAAGAGTGATCTCTCCCATAACATAAGAACCAAAAGAGTGATCTCTCCCATAACCTAAGAACCAAAAGAGTGATCTCTCCCATAACATAAGAACCAAAAGAGTGATCTCTCCCATAACCTAAGAACCAAAAGAGTGATCTCTCCCATAACATAAGAACCAAAAGAGTGATCTCTCCTATAACCAAAAGAGTGATCTCTCCCATAACCTAAGAACCAAAAGAGTGATCTCTCCTATAACCAAAAGAGTGATCTCTCCTATAACCAAAAGAGTGATCTCTCCTATAACCAAAAGAGTGATCTCTCCTATAACCAAAAGAGTGATCTCTCCTATAACCAAAAGAGTGATCTCTCCCATAACCTAAGAACCAAAAGAGTGATCTCTCCTATAACCAAAAGAGTGATCTCTCCCATAACCAAAAGAGTGATCTCTCCCATAACCTAAGAACCAAAAGAGTGATCTCTCCCATAACCAAAAGAGTGATCTTTCCCATAACCTAAGAACCAAAAGAGTGATCTCTCCTATAACCAAAAGAGTGATCTCTCCCATAACCTAAGAACCAAAAGAGTGATCTCTCCCATAACCTAAGAACCAAAAGAGTGATCTCTCCCATAACCTAAGAACCAAAAGAGTGATCTCTCCTATAACCAAAAGAGTGATCTCTCCCATAACCTAAGAACCAAAAGAGTGATATCTTCTCATTGACCACAAGTGTTTGACTTTGAATGTATCATTATCAACAGCTTCTGATTGTTCTGCATTTAAATTATCAATCCTTTCAACAAGGTTTAGTTTAGGGCTAGGGGGGTAATTTACGAGTTTAGCGTCGTAATTTTTTTCTACACGAGGTAACACCCATTTGTACTTTATTCGGCCGTTCTTTAATATGTCATTAGAATAGACGACACCCACACACGAACAATACTCTAGACTCTAAAGTCAGGCTTATGCGTATCCTGGTTATATCAATGTTTCTTTCTTTTCTTTTCTCTTTTCACTGGTACTGAAAAGGTGTCGTGTTTTATATCATTTGTCGTTTTTGCGCTGCTCGAACTGTCTGAATTAGTGATTTTCCTTTGTTGTTACATGTCTCTGTCACTCAAGTTATCCAACTTCTTCTGGGTCTTCCTCTTGGTCTTTTCCCATGAATTCTAGAGAAGAACGCCCTTGATGGTGATTGGTGAGGATTCATTGGCCCAACCATTTAAGTTGTTGTTGTTCTATATATTTTTGGCAGGGTTTTGTTCCTACTATTTTTCTTATGGTTTCATTTGGTATTCTATCTCTTCTTGTGTTGTTTGTTACTTTTCTCAAGCATCGCATCTCACATGTATCTTGATCTTTCTTAAATGTGATTTAGAAAGGGTCCATGTTTTACTTTCATAGCACAAAGTTGGTATGAAAATGCTATTTATCATTTGCTGTTTAGCTGGAATAGAAATGTTTGGATGTCTTAACAACGGTGAAAGCTGGTATGTGACAGCATTTGCTTTTTGTATTCTCATGTCAATTTCTCTGACAAGTTGTCTAATGTTTCTATAAGCCTACGAAACATGGATCCTTAGATTAGAGATACAGAAACATATATAAGCTATACAGAGATGAAATGTTTGGCATTTTTGTTACTTAGATCGTGTCGCTGATGAAAAAGTTCGTAAACGGATACAACAATCAGAGTGCATATGATATTTTGAGTATTGCGAAGAAACGACAAATGAAATGGTTTGGTCATGCATCTCGATCATCTGACCTGACAAAGCCCATTCTGCAAGGAACTGTGATAAGCTCATCATCATCATCAAGTACCGCGCCTTCTGGCGTAGGTGATCATGTCTCTCCACAACTCTCGATCTCGACAGTCATTTATCATTTCTGTTGTTGACCTTCTGCCAAGCCATTCTCTTAAGCTGTCTAGTATTTTTTTCTCTTTGCTTCCTTCTATCCCTTCGTCCCTCAATTTTCCCAGTTGTTACAATATATTCCAGCTGTTCTTTTCCCATTACATGGCCAAAAATGATGATTGTTTGTGATAGGATAGGAGAACGAAAGGTAGATAGATTTAAAGAGATGGGAAGATACATATCACAGAGGAGGCGAAGACGCGCCTCACAGCACCAGAGCTGGAAGTTGTCAGCGACCCACAGCTGATGGCTTGCGCGTCAGGATCGGTGAAACAGAACCATCCAGACCCTGTTCCACCTCTCCGCGGTGCCTCTAGTAATAGACTAACCTGTCTAGTCTGGCCAAGAGAGTAGGAATCGAAGAGGGAAGACAAATGGCATGCTGAAGTTGGATGTGTTGGGCCGAAAGGCGCAAATATAACAGTTATACTGCAAACCACAACACAACGCAAACACGTCCACTTAATGTCCTTTTAAGGGCGGATGATGAAGAGGTGTACTCCTTTAGTCACCGGGCGAACGAAAACAAGCAAAATCATAATCTTATATTACAAGGCTAAGTGGATTAGATGAGTCTATATTACAAGGCTAAGTGGATTAGATGAGTCTATGTTACAAGGCTAAGTGGATTAGATGAGTCTATGTTACAAGGCTAAGTGGATTAGATGAGTTTATGTTACAAGGCTAAGTGGATTAGATGAGTCTATGTTACAAGGCTAAGCGGATTAGATGAGTTTATGTTACAAGGCTAAGTGGATTAGATGAGCCTATGTTACAAGGCTAAGTGGATTAGATGAGTCTATGTTACAAGGCTAAGTGGATTAGATGAGTCTATGTTACAAGGCTAAGTGGATTAGATGAGTCTATGTTACAAGGCTAAGTGGATTAGATGAGTCTATGTTACAAGGCTAAGTGGATTAGATGAGTCTATGTTACAAGGCTAAGTGGATTAGATGAGTTTATATTACAAGGCTAAGTGGATTAGATGAGTTTATATTACAAGGCTAAGTGGATTAGATGAGTCTATGTTACAAGGCTAAGTGGATTAGATGAGTCTATGTTACAAGGCTAAGTGGATTAGATGAGTTTATGTTACAAGGCTAAGTGGATTAGATGAGTCTATGTTACAAGGCTAAGTGGATTAGATGAGTCTATGTTACAAGGCTAAGTGGATTAGATGAGTCTATGTTACAAGGCTAAGTGGATTAGATGAGTTTATGTTACAAGGCTAAGTGGATTAGATGAGTCTATGTTACAAGGCTAAGTGGATTAGATGAGTCTATGTTACAAGGCTAAGTGGATTAGATGAGTCTATGTTACAAGGCTAAGTGGATTAGATGAGTCTATGTTACAAGGCTAAGCGGATTAGATGAGTCTATGTTACAAGGCTAAGCGGATTAGATGAGCTTATGTTACAAGGCTAAGCGGATTAGATGAGCCTATGTTACAAGGCTAAGCGGATTAGATGAGTCTATGTTACAAGGCTAAGTGGATTAGATGAGTTTATGTTACAAGGCTAAGTGGATTAGATGAGTCTATGTTACAAGGCTAAGTGGATTAGATGAGTCTATGTTACAAGGCTAAGTGGATTAGATGAGTCTATGTTACAAGGCTAAGTGGATTAGATGAGTCTATGTTACAAGGCTAAGTGGATTAGATGAGTCTATGTTACAAGGCTAAGTGGATTAGATGAGTCTATGTTACAAGGCTAAGTGGATTAGATGAGTCTATGTTACAAGGCTAAGTGGATTAGATGAGTCTATGTTACAAGGCTAAGTGGATTAGATGAGTCTATGTTACAAGGCTAAGTGGATTAGATGAGTTTATATTACAAGGCTAAGTGGATTAGATGAGTTTATATTACAAGGCTAAGTGGATTAGATGAGTCTATGTTACAAGGCTAAGTGGATTAGATGAGTCTATGTTACAAGGCTAAGTGGATTAGATGAGTTTATGTTACAAGGCTAAGTGGATTAGATGAGTCTATGTTACAAGGCTAAGTGGATTAGATGAGTCTATGTTACAAGGCTAAGTGGATTAGATGAGTTTATGTTACAAGGCTAAGTGGATTAGATGAGTTTATATTACAAGGCTAAGTGGATTAGATGAGTCTATGTTACAAGGCTAAGTGGATTAGATGAGTCTATGTTACAAGGCTAAGTGGATTAGATGAGTCTATGTTACAAGGCTAAGCAGATTAGATGAGTTTATGTTACAAGGCTAAGTGGATTAGATGAGTTTATGTTACAAGGCTAAGTGGATTAGATGAGTCTATGTTACAAGGCTAAGTGAATTAGATGAGTCTATGTTACAAGGCTAAGTGGATTAGATGAGTCTATGTTACAAGGCTAAGCGGATTAGATGAGTCTATGTTACAAGGCTAAGCGGATTAGATGAGCTTATGTTACAAGGCTAAGCGGATTAGATGAGCCTATGTTACAAGGCTAAGCGGATTAGATGAGTCTATGTTACAAGGCTAAGTGGATTAGATGAGTTTATGTTACAAGGCTAAGTGGATTAGATGAGTCTATGTTACAAGGCTAAGTGGATTAGATGAGTCTATGTTAAAAGGCTAAGTGGATTAGATGAGTCTATGTTACAAGGCTAAGTGGATTAGATGAGTCTATGTTACAAGGCTAAGTGGATTAGATGAGTCTATGTTACAAGGCTAAGTGGATTAGATGAGTCTATGTTACAAGGCTAAGTGGATTAGATGAGTCTATGTTACAAGGCTAAGTGGATTAGATGAGTCTATGTTACAAGGCTAAGTGGATTAGATGAGTCTATGTTACAAGGCTAAGTGGATTAGATGAGTTTATATTACAAGGCTAAGTGGATTAGATGAGTTTATATTACAAGGCTAAGTGGATTAGATGAGTCTATGTTACAAGGCTAAGTGGATTAGATGAGTCTATGTTACAAGGCTAAGTGGATTAGATGAGTTTATGTTACAAGGCTAAGTGGATTAGATGAGTCTATGTTACAAGGCTAAGTGGATTAGATGAGTCTATGTTACAAGGCTAAGTGGATTAGATGAGTTTATGTTACAAGGCTAAGTGGATTAGATGAGTTTATATTACAAGGCTAAGTGGATTAGATGAGTCTATGTTACAAGGCTAAGTGGATTAGATGAGTCTATGTTACAAGGCTAAGTGGATTAGATGAGTCTATGTTACAAGGCTAAGCAGATTAGATGAGTTTATGTTACAAGGCTAAGTGGATTAGATGAGTTTATGTTACAAGGCTAAGTGGATTAGATGAGTCTATGTTACAAGGCTAAGTGAATTAGATGAGTCTATGTTACAAGGCTAAGTGGATTAGATGAGTCTATGTTACAAAACTAAATAGATTAGACAAGTCAATTACTCATAGACGGAAAAATTATGAGTATCTCCGAAGTTGTAGTTATCTGCCTGTGCAGTGAGGGACCCCTGTGGGACGGCTGCCAGGAAATAAAAAATGGATCAACATGCCAAATTTAATCCCTAGACTCTAACTTCGCTAGAGGTGAAAAAAGAAAAAAGGCGAATGGACAAAAAAAAAAAAAAAAAAAAAAAAAAAAGATAAGTACATCTTTAGAGACTCAGTACTTGATATACAGAAACAATACTGCCTGATGTCTGAAGTACTACAAAATCTTACACCTAGCACACTAACAATCTAACACATAGCAGCTTCTACCAACATGGCATCTGACACAACAACAATCTAACACACAACAGTTTCTACCAACATGACATCTGACACAACAACAATCTAGCACACAACAGCTTCTACCAACATTACATCTGACACAACAACAATCTAGCACACAACAGCTTCTACCAACATGACATCTGACACAACAACAATCTAGCACACAACAGCTTCTACCAACATGACAGCTGACACAACAACAATCTAGCACACAATAGTTTCTACCAACATGACATCTGACACAACAACAATCTAGCACACAACAGCTTCTACCAACATGACAGCTGACACAACAACAATCTATCACACAACAGCTTCTACCAACATGACGTCTGACACAACAACAATCTAGCACACACCAGCTTCTACCAACATGACATCTGACACAACAACAATCTAGCACACAACAGTTTCTACCAACATGACAGCTGACACAACAACAATCTAGCACACAACCGTTTCTACCAACATGACATCTGACACAACAACAATCTAGCACACAACAGTTTCTACCAACATGACAGCTGACACAACAACAATCTAGCACACAACAGCTTCTACCAACATGACAGCTGACACAACAACAATCTAGCACACAACAGCTTCTACCAACATTACATCTGACACAACAACAATCTAGCACACAACAGCTTCTACCAACATGACATCTGACACAACAACAATCTAGCACACAACAGCTTCTACCAACATTACATCTGACACAACAACAATCTAGCACACACCAGCTTCTACCAACATGACATCTGACACAACAATAATCTAACATACAACAGCTTCTGCCAACATGACATCTGACACAACAACAATCTAGCACACAACAGCTTCTACCAACATGACATCAGACACAACAACAATCTAGCACACAACAGCTTCTACCAACATGACATCTGACACAACAACAATCTAGCACACACCAGCTTCTACCAACATGACATCTGACACAACAATAATCTAACATACAACATCTTCTGCCAACATGACATCTGACACAATTACAATTTAATTTAACAGACGTATGCCTTAAGCCATAAGAAGTTGCATAGATTTTTATTGAATTAATGACCATAAGTAGAAACATCATAAACATTTGTTCTGCTCACAGCAGTTCACATTAAGATAATGGGAATACAGTGAAGTAACCAGAGCCTGGGTCTAGATAACACGTCATACATTAGAGAATTTAGCCACGTACAAACAAGAATTCAAAGCCACATACAAATGAGAATTTAGCCACGTACAAACAAGAATTCAAAGCCACATACAAATGAGAATTTAGCCACGTACAAACAAGAATTCAAAGCCACATACAAATGAGAATTTAGCCACGTACAAACAAGAATTCAAAGCCACATACAAATGAGAATTTAGCCACGTACAAACAAGAATTCAAAGCCACATACAAATGAGAATTTAGTCATGTACAAATAATAATTTAGTCACATACGAACGAGAATTTAGAGTCACATACAAATGAGAATTTAGTCACGTACAAACAAGAATTTAGTCACACACGAATGAGAATTTAGTCACATCTGAGAAATTAGAGAAACATACAAATGAGAATTTAAAGCTACGTACAAATAGCATGTCATAAAATGTATACATAAAATAGCTTTCCATACAGATACTAATCTCTAACAGACTTAACAGAGGTTCACTAATAGATGAAATGTCCTGCAGCCCATATAGTAACACTGACAAGTGAATGAAATACATGTAGTATAGATTCATTTATAAATGGAATGTCCTGTTTAACACAGGTACATACAAATGACATGTCCTACACCATTAGTGTAGCTTCGCTAACATACGAGATGTCATATAATTATCGGGGAAACGAGGAACTTTGTCATGCCTTGAATATGGTGTACAGGAAACGCTTGCCTGTATTTGCCCAAGGACTAAAGGAGTACACGTCTTCGTCATCCGCCCTTAAAAGGACGTTAAATGGGTGTGTCTGCGTTGTGTACAGGAAATATAAATAAGGGTGCGGCTTAAGGCATATAGGGAACATAATGACGGCCCATATTTTTAAATTACCAACAACACATTTTATAAATTGGAGATATAGCGAGAGCTTTAAAAGAACAACTCTCACAGGAAAGCAACAACAAAGATGAGGATAATACATGTCAAAGGAAACAAGTCGAGGCAAAACAGCAACAGTGCTGAAAGCTGTCAGTGACTGATAGATGATTTGCGCCAGGATCGGTGAACCAGAATTATCAGACCCTACTTCATCTCTTTGCAGTGCCTCTGCAATCATAGTAACCAGTCTAATGTTCGTTCGTTCGCTTTCGTCAGCTTTGACCTCTGACGAAGTCCCACCCACTCAATTTTGTGGAACTGAATTTTGCGTGTAAAGTCTGTTTTATCCCATTACAGGATGCCCCTCGCCATGCAGGCAGATTTACTCCGACTTCAGAGGTACTAATTTTTTAGGGAATTAGTAAAACCCAGGTGTCCTCGCCAGGGTACGAACCCCGGCTGTTGCCGTGGTAAGCCAACCGCCTATTGATTGCGCTAATCGGACACCCCCAGTCTAATGTGACCAAGTGAGTAGGGATTAAAGAGAGAAGGCTACCTGGTATTAAAAAAGGCAGTGCTGACGTTGGGTATTTTGGGCAGAAATTTGCAAATCATAGCTCTATTGCAAACTTCAGCATAACACATCTACACCTACTTAACGTCCTTTTAAAGACAGATGACAAAAAGGTCAATTAATTCCTTTGGTTATTGGAGTGAATGCCAGAAAGAGAGATACACGTCAAATGAATGGTGGAAGACAGCATGATGAAGAGCGACAATAGGAAAAGTATCCTCAGTGGAAAGGAGTACAATGCGTTCAATCAATGCAGGACAGGAACCATCAGTAGATGGACACTTTGATGAGTGCTGGAATGGGCGGCAGAGTGGATATGAGAAATGTCCAGATTGACGCCAGTCCTAACTCAAGACATTTTATCAGTAATGTGGCCAGCATCAAATCAGGTCACTATACTTCCCTCATATAAACTTGTGGCACCCATTTCCCGAGATTGTGTGAACCCTGAGACCATGTTAATTTAGAATTTAAATAATGGACACACCTGGAACTTGAGCCTTTCTGGTTAACAGCGAGCAGACTAATCACTGAGCAAATGTGGCCCCTAATATGACGTTAGTGTATGATGGTAGTGTCCTGATTATTTTTATTTATCATTGGCATTTTGTTTAGTTATGAGGTCAGCATTGTGGAAACCATTTTGTTTAGTTATGAGGTCAGCATTGTGGAAACCATTTTGTTTAGTTATGAGGTCAGCATTGTGGAAACCATTTTGTTTAGTTATGAGGTCAGCATTGTGGAAACCATTTTGTTTAGTTATGAGGTCAGCATTGTGGAAACCATTTTGTTTAGTTATGAGGTCAGCATTGTGGAAACCATTTTTTTCTTCAGTAAAATCTCCTGGTACTCATCTTCTTCTTCTTTCCTTCTTCACTTGCCTTTCAGTAATGATGGAGAGATATAATCCTTTTGAAATTTTGCTCTTCTTTTGGCTTCTGCTGCTATTATGTTTCCTAGTGCTTCTAATATTTGATCAATCCATCTTTTCCGTGGTCAGCCCTTGAGTCTAGTGTTCTCTAACGTTTATTATAGGCTCAATGTGCTGTGGTACTCATCTAAGGCGGAAAATAAAAAAAAAAGAAAAGATTTACACACACAAATAACAGGTCCTTTACTTTGATTACATATTTTTTCACAGATGTAGTAGACAATGAAATGATGTAAGTAGAAACATCTATGAATGATTAAATTATGCAGAAATGCCACAAAGTAAAGAAACAATGTAATTAGAAACATTCTAAATTTAATGAACTAATGTAAGGAGAATAAATAGATCATGAACTTGTATATCATACTCTTACTGTATCAAAATGTAGAAAAAGAAATATCACAGAAAATTAGAGAGAAAAATTTGTTTGTTTGTTTACTAATACTTAAAGGTATGGGTCTTCATATTTTTTTTCTCTTGTATCAAAAAAGTGCAAATACCACCCTCACATTTTATCTGCCTTGTGAACCCATGTTTTAGACTTGAGTTAGAATCGGAATAGCTAAAGCAGCAATGTCTTTCAGAAGCCTTGAAAAGTTGTGGAAATCAAAACTCATCAGCACAAACGCAAAACTTAAGACTATTCAAATCAAACATACTATCTACCCTTACGTATGCATGTGAGAGCTGGAAAACAACAAGAGACATAGAAATAAAGCTGAACGCATTCGAAAAAAATAAATGTCTAAGGAAAATACTTGGTATAGCGTGGAACGAATTCAAAACAAACGAAGAAATTAGAGAAATTGCTAATCAACCACTAATATCTTCAGTAATTACGAAAAGATGATGGTCATATGTTGGACATGTGATGAGAAGAGATAATAACCGAATAGCAAAGCAAACCCTCATGTGGGAAACAACTGGTAAGAGGAAAAGAGGCCGACCCAGAGAGACACTGAGAAGAACATTGATCAGAGAGGCAAGAGCAGCAGGAATCTCTCAATGAGATAGAGTTGCTTGTACAGAACAGAGACAAATGGTGAGATTTGATAAAATATCTTTAGAAGGATTCAAAACAAGAAAATATTCTTGATGAGACTGTAAATAACATCAGCTGATAAATCTATTATTGTATTTAAAGTACATAGAAGAGTTCAGAGGTCAAGACTGCCAACAGTGCTTGGACTGAAAGTGGTCAGCAACTCATAGTTAACTGCATGCTTCTTGATCAGTGGAAATAAGTGGTCAAAATCCTACTACACCTCCCTGTAGTACCTCTGGAAACAGGTACCAGTAGGGTAAAGTGAGTTGGGATAGAAAAGGAAAGGCTACTCAATATTCCTTGCTGAAGTTGGATGGCCAAATATTGCAGCATGTCCTTTTAAGGGCAGATGACACAGACTCCTTTGTAATGGGGAAACAAATTCCCAGAACTATCAATTATTATTTGTAGAACTATTAAGATCAATTACTATTTGTAGAACTATCAATTATTATTTGTAGAACTATTAAGAATTATCAATTATTATTTGTAGAACTATCAATTATTATTTGTAGAACTATCAATTATTATTTGTAGAACTATTAAGAACTATCAATTATTATTTGTAGAACTATCAATTATTATTTGTAGAACTATCAATTATTATTTGTAGAACTATCAATTATTATTTGTAGAACTATTAAAAACTTAATTCACGAAATAGATATGTCTTAGTACAACGTTTGCTCTATTAGTTGACCTAACACTGCAGATGAGGTCGGTACCCACGTGACAGAATTTGAATGTATCACTACAATTATTGTTCCGAACAAGAACCAAAAAAATGTGAAAACCCATTACTTCTGAGATTAGTTAAGCAAGTGAAATTTGATTTTATTTTCAAAGAAGAACATTCATTGTTAAATAAAAATATATTACCATCTTAATATAACCAAAAATTTGTAGATTCAAAAAGGTTTTATGTAAATATGAGCAAATAATAATTTCGGAGGAACCACCATCCCCATACAAAATTAATTCATTCTGCAAGGGCTTTCATTTTCTCTCTCTCTTTTTCATGCCTCTTTCACTTTCTTACTAGTACGTAAACCATTATCAATTAGGGATGGCTGAAAGAGACTTGCCTGTGTGGAACGTAACATTATTACAGGGCAGGCACACAATGAATAATGTGGAGACTAAGATTCATTTATAAATTTCATATTTTTGTTTCGTTTCTTAAAATCTTTTGTTTTGTTTATGAGAGATTTAACTTCAAAACTTAAGATTTTATACTAATTTATCTATTGGCAGGGGACAAAACTGTGGCAGAAATGTTCAACTGGATAAGTCTAAATCTTGACTGAGTAACGTGCCAGGTGTAAATGTTGCTTGATCCTGTCTGCATCAACCTGGCGAAAATGAGCATCATCATCGCAGCGGAAAATTTGCTCCTGGTACTGTTTGATCTCAGATTCCATTTTTTCCGAAGCTCTTTCTTCATCCGGTCCATCATCTAAAAGACAAGGAAAAAAAAAAAGGCAAATGCAATTATAATAATTTGGTGAAAGTGGTGAGTGAAATAACAGTCAGGGGAACTGGTTGGATTTAACGGCACTGGTTAGTCTCTGGGGAAGTGTAGTCTAACAAAGGTCTGCTTCATTTCTGTGCTAGGGCATGTGAGTATATAAGGTAATGGACAAGCTGATAGACTTGCCAGTTTGGCTCATGTTGAGTGTGAATGGACTGTGATGACATTCTGAATGCCCTCAGGGACATTGGATGAAATTAAAGACTAAAAAATGATCCTGCATCCTCAACCATGAACAGACTGGTTTATTAACCACTAAACATTGAGAGATATATTTCAGAGAAGATCTGAGTACTTATAGACCTGTCGACTAAACTAAACTAAACATTCAGGGTTAATTGATGATCATATGACTTGTCTATTGGCCCGATCAATGAAAATCTGTAAAATGCAATATTTAGAGATGAGATACTGAAATTATTGTGATTGATCAAGTAAGTGGAGGCAAGGATGGATATCAGCACCTGGGATGAAAGTGGTCAGCAACTCATAGCTGACTGATTGTGCAGGATCAATGAACCAGACATATCCAGATCCTATCCTACCTCTTCGTGGTGTGCCTAGAAACAGACTAACCAATCAATCCTGGCCAAGTGAATAGGGATCGAAATGGAAGGCTACCTGGTACTAAAAAATCTCATGCTTGTTTGCGTTCACCCGATGACTAAAGTAATATACCTCTTCATCATCCGCCTTTAAAAGGACATTAAGTGGGCGTGTCTGCGTTGTGTTGTGGTTTGCAGTATAACTGTGATATTTGCGCCTTTCGGCCCAACACAACCGACTTCAGCATGACATTTTTGAGTACCGGGTTGTCTTCCCTCTTCAATCCCTACTCGCTTGGCCAGACAAGACAGGTTAGTCTGTTACTAGAGGCACCACAGAGAGGTGGAGCAGGGTCTGGATGGTTCTTGTTCACCAATCCTGGCACAAGCCATATCAGCTGTGGTTCACTGACAACTTCCAGCTCTGCTGCTGCTGTGAGGCAAGCCTTCGCCTCCAAAATATCATACTGAAGTTGGATGTACTGGGTGCTGAAAGGAACAAATATCACAGATTTGATGCGACCAAGTTAAAAAAAAAAAAACAGAACGCACCCACGCTAACATAACACCCTTTTAAGGGTGAATGACAAAGAAGACTATCTATCCATTCCTTTAGTAGTCAGGTGAATGTAAAAAGAAGACTAATCATTCCTTTAGTAGTCATCAGGTGAATGTAAAAAAGAAGGCTATCCATTCCTTTAGTAGTCATCAGGTGAATGTAAAAAAGAAGGCTATCCATTCCTTTAGTAGTCATCAGGTGAATGTGAGAAAGAAGGCTATCCATTCCTTTAGTAGTCATCAGGTGAATGTGAGAAAGAAGGCTATCCATTCCTTTAGTAGTCATCAGGTGAATGTAAAAAAGAAAGCTATCCATTCCTTTAGTAGTCATCAGGTGAATGTGAGAAAGAAGGCTATCCATTCCTTTAGTAGTCATCAGGTGAATGTAAAAAAGAAAGCTATCCATTCCTTTGTTAGTCATCAGGTGAATGTAAAAAAGAAAACTATCCATTCCTTTAGTAGTCATCAGGTGAATGTAAAAAAAGAAGACTATCCATTCCTTTAGTAGTCATCAGGTGAATGTAAAAAAGAAGGCTATCCATTCCTTTAGTAGTCATCAGGTGAATGTGAGAAAGAAGATCAAGAAAAGGGCTCTCACCTTTACCCTAAATTACAATATATATCTCTGACTGATGTTTTCATGACACCTTCATAAAAATTACTACCACTTAAATGCTACATTTGGGTTCCAAAAATAGTATTTTCTTTGAACTTTTGCTACAGAGCTGTGTGTTTATCGAAACAGACACATGGGAATCAGATGCTCTAATGATTTCCTGAGTTATGTTTATAACTGAGTTAAAGGCGGCTTGGAGTGATACTGACCCAATCACAAAAATAGTGTGTGGTTATAGAAAAATATGGTCACCAACACCATACTTCCCATATGCCTTAGTAAGATGTGGAGGGAACCTTTACTTTACTTTGGTTGTGTAGTTGGGTTTATAGTGTCTTGATTCTGTTTGGGTGTGTAGTGTCTCGATTCTGTTTGGGTGTGTAGTGTCTCTATTCTGTTTGGGTTTGTAGTGTCTCGATTCTGTTTGGGTTGTAGTGTCTCAATTCTGTTTGGGTTTATAGTGTCTCAATTCTGTTTGGGTTTATAGTGTCTTGATTCTGTTTGGGTTTATAGTGTCTTGATTCTGTTTGGGTTTATAGTGTCTTGATTCTGTTTGAGTTTATAGTGTCTTGATTCTGTTTGGGTTTATAGTGTCTTGATTCTGTTTGGGTTGATAGTGTCTTGATTCTGTTTGGGTTGATAGTGTCTTGATTCTGTTTGGGTTTATAGTGTTTTGATTCTGTTTGGGTTTATAGTGTCTTGATTCTGTTTGGGTTTATAGTGTCTTGATTCTGTTTGGGTTTATAGTGTTTTGATTCTGTTTGGGTTTATAGTGTCTTTATTCTGTTTGGGTTTATAGTGTCTTGATTCTGTTTGGGTTTTCAGTGTCTTGATTCTGTTTGGGTTTATTGTGTCTTGATTCTGTTTGGGTTTATAGTGTTTTGATTTTGTTTGGGTTTATAGTGTCTTTATTCTGTTTGGGTTTATAGTGTCTTGATTCTGTTTGGGTTTTCAGTGTCTTGATTCTGTTTGGGTTTATAGTGTTTTGATACTGTTTGGGTTTATAGTGTTTTGATTCTGTTTGGGTTTATAGTGTTTTGATTCTGTTTGGGTTTATAGTGTCTTTATTCTGTTTGGGTTTATAGTGTTTTGATTCTGTTTGGGTTTATAGTGTCTTGATTCTGTTTGGGTTTATAGTGTCTTGATTCTGTTTAGGTTTATAGTGTTTTGATTCTGTTTTGGTTTATAGTGTCTTGATTCTGTTTGGGTTTGTAGTGTTTTTATTCTGTTCAAAGGTCAACTTAAACTGATGTACATAAAAAGACAGAAAATTCAACAAAAAATTGTCTATTTGTGTACCTGTTTCTGAGCCACATTCTGGACTTCAGTTTCAAAACGTTCTCGAGCTAGTCTCTCTGCCAGCAAATCAAACTGATTGTGGTAGCTGACAGGAAGTTAAGGCAGCAGTCAGATGTATATGCAAACATAAATATATCTCTAATATATGATGTAAGCAAACCGCCAGTTTCACATACAGGAAACATGTTGATATATGGCAACCTAGAAAACATGCTACATCTTTGCAACAAGAATGATAATTTTAATAAGAATTTGTTCATGATCGCTCACACAAAAACAAATAATTTTCATAAGAATGTTCTATCTTCTCCTAAACAAAAACAGATAATTGAAATAAGAATGTCTTTTCGCCTCTGACACAAAAACATATAATTTTAATAAGAATGGCTACCAACCTCTGACATAAAAACAGATAATTTTAATAAGAATTTTCTATATCTCCCACACAAAAACATATATTTTAATAAAAACTGACATAAAAACAGATAATTTTAATAAGAGTGTTCCATATCTCCCACACAAAAACAGATAATTTTAATAAGAATTGTCTATACCTCCCACACAAAAACATATATTTTAATAAAAACTGACATAAAAACAGATAATTTTAATAAGAATGTTTTATCACCTCTCACTCAAAAACAAATAATGTTCTATGGTCTTTCACATAAAAACTGAAAACTTTAAAATGTTCTATGGTTATGGAAGGCCCCGGTATCACTGCAAACAAATTAAAATCCATAATTGCTCAACTGCCCTAAACCAGTGGAATCATCCAAATTACTAACTCATCTCCCAAACAAAGAAAGGTAGCTGCAGTCCCCAGCATAGTAGTCTCAGCACACGCCAAAAGACATAAGGCGAAACCGCACAGAAAGTGACTTTAAAATGTATATATTCTATGACATCTCACGTAGAAAACTTCTTTCTTCTTCTTAATGTCCACCTGTTAAGTGGATGTGGGATGCATTGTGTCATCAGTTTACCGGCAAAGCCGCAATATCTGCACCTTTCAGTCTGACAGATATGTCTTGGCATGGGGTAAACTTGCTTAACTCTTTCCATATGTTTCGCCGCACTGTGCGCCAAGCCGATTTCGGCAGCGCACGTTTCGCCGCATAGTGCGCCACGCTCAATTTGATTAATGTGAACGCCATCAAACCATATTCTTTTTACACGTCTTGTATCATCTAGATATTGGTGAAATCTAATACCTTGTTCAATTATCTAAAAATTAATATATAATATGTTATATGTTAGAGCTGCGATAGCTCAGTGGTTAGTGAACTGGACTACAAAGGACAAGGGGTAGGGTTCGATCCCAACCGATGGCTTCCGGGTTCATCCAGCCTTAAATGGGTACCGGATTTTTTTCTGGGAAAGTAAAGCAGCACAGGCGTAATACCGACCACATTACCCCAAAAATCGTGTGCTGAAGGTCTGTAAAATATAGGGTCACTAACACCATATTTCCCTATACGCCACTTGGCGTGACGGGGGTACTTTACTTTTTTATGTTATATGTTAGATACGTATAAATATGTAGATTGATTCTTAAAACCATGAAACATTTTCTCTGAAATCTCTTCTGTTGCGTCAATAAAAAGCTTCCGTATGGAAAGAGTTAATTATTTTTGGTCTACTCTTTTATACTTTGAAGTGCCCCATCAAGGCCAGCTCCTTGTCTTGGGGGATGGGGGCTTAACAGTCACCAGGGACTGAAGACCAAAACTGGCCAGGCCTTCCTACACCCGAACAAGACCACAGCCTGCTCCAGCAAGTTTAAGTGCTGAAGTCGGAGGCAACCAGGCAAAAGGTGCACCTCAGCAATCAGGATATCAGACACTCACGCCAATGGGAAGTATGTCTATAACTGCGAATTGATATGGCACTTACTCTGTGATGGACACTCAAGCAGGTGCAGTGCCGGGCTCTCAGCCTCAAAGCGACCCATCCACTATAACTGGACAAAAGACAGTAAAATTTATACAGGAAACAACATTGCTGATATAGACAATACTTCAGGCGAATGAAAGATAGGTAGGTAGATAGATAGATAGATAGATAGATAGATAGATAGATAGATAGATAGATAGATAGATAGATAGATAGATAGATAGATAGATAGATAGATAGATAGATTTGAGCTGCCAAGAGTTCTTTAATGTGTGTAAGTGCTCACAGTGTAACAGCGAATAGATGAGGGTGTGTGAAACGGGTGTGTAGCGGGGCAACAAGAGAAACAGTATTGATGAGAGTTGATTGAAACAGACGATATTAGTAGAGAAATAATAAACATCTAGGGGAGACAAGCAGAAGTGGTCAGGTGTGAGTGAGTGAACTGTTTTATAGAGAAAGGCGAAATAAGCGTGAAGGGGTGAGATGTTTTCAGGGGAAGTAGGGAGATGAGAATAGACGTAGATTTTAAAGTCAGTGTGCATTTGAGCCGGGTCCAGTGCGGACGTCTAGAGAAATCTAGTTAGCATACCGTGGACTAGAAAGGAGTTGTAAATAGATGAAAGTTAAGACAGATATAGGGCGACAGCCAATTAGTTTAGTTATACTATTTCCAGGAGTTGTGATTGTTAGTTACTAAATGTTGTGTTAGATATGGCAAGATAGAATAGGTGTGATTGTCACTGTTAAGGTTAGGGTTACCTTAGCGGCAATGAAACTGATTGTGAATCAGTGAAATTGACATAGAAGAACATTGTTGGAAACTTGTTAAGTGTCCAGCGCTCGCCGACTTTAATGGAGTCGTAGAGCAAGATTTATGAAGAATATAGAATCAGTGGGATTGTCACTGTTAAGGTTAGGGTTACCTTAGTGGCAAAGAAACTGATTGTGCATCAATGAAAGTGACACAGTAGAACATTGTTGGAAACTTGTTAAGTGTCCAGCGCTCGCCGACTTTGAGAAAGTCGTGGAGCAAGACTTATGAAGAATCTAGAAGTGTGATTGTAGCTGTTAAGGTTAGCGTTACCTTCTCGGCATAGAAGCTGATTGCGAATCAGTGCAATCGACACGTTGTTGGATAATCTCGCTGACTTCGAGGAAGTCGTGGCGGGAAAGTGTAGGAAGCTTATGACTAAGCTTCTACCATGAAGAGAGACTTTCATCGATCGTGTAGATCGTACACATCGTTGGGAAACTTCAAGTAAGGGTCCTCAGAGACTTGGGAGCTTATGACTAGCTTCTACGACACACAATTGAACTTGTTCGTCAAGTAGATTACACAGAGTTGGGAACTCGACAAGAGAGTTCCACAGAGTTTGGGCTATATTAGCAGTCCATGAGAAGTGCACCTGAGGGTGGCACTATTGTTAATCAAGGGAGGGAATTATCACTGTGAATATATGTACTGTTAATTTGTAAAATGTGTTTACATGATCCGGACATGTGCCTTGTCAAATAAAGATGTTTTGTGTGTAGTCAGGACTTGTGTTGAGTCATTAAAACATCTTCAATGTTACAACCATCTAGCGAGTGAACGAGCTGGGAGAAATCGCGGGGGAATTGATAAGTTACAACGTGAAGTACTACACTATAGATCATAACGGTCCAAGGAGAGTCGCAACAGAATGACGTGAAGTACGAGGCATCAATCATGGCGGTCCAAAAGACTGGCATGGCAGCTTGAGAACGGGGCAGATCATCAGAGTGGCGAGGAACTCGTCATTCAGCAATCCGGCCATAAGCAGCATCACGAGCCCTCGCTCATCGTGCTAAAGCACCTCTGGTACTCGGGCTCGTGGTGAAGAGGAGTGATCTCAATCTCAAGGGGACGAGCGGTCAGTCGATCGTTCATGAATCGTTCAGTTCATCGGTCACGACATTCAAGATCCAGTATTATTGTTTGATCTCTATTCCAAGTGATTATTATTGGTCTCTCTCTCGCAAGAAATATTACATCACGCTGGAGAGCTCTCTCAGCGCAGCTCATTCTCTCGAGGACTCGCAAAAGTTCATTATTACATTGGTGGCTGATCAACGCTAGATCGGTTGCAACAAGACAACTGAAAGGCACAAAGAGAGAAAGAGAGAAAAATGTGTTTAAGTATTCTAAGGATCATCGAGGATGTGATTCAGTAATTAGTTAATTAAATTGATTGAAAGATAATATGTGAGTGGAAGAGTGATTGAAAAAGGACACAAATTACTAACAAATGAGTGTGATAAAGAAGTATTGGAGTCATGTGTGTCGAACATTTTTGTAGATAGAATAGAGTAACGGATGAAGAATTAAAGGAAGGGGGTAGACTAGGAAAATGAGTAGGATTTAAATTGATAGACACACATGGCTAGAATACAGGAAAGAAAGAAATAAGTTGTGTGAGATAAGTCAAACAATTGAAGGAGTTTGACATGAGATGTAAGAGTATTGTGTAGAAGGCTGGAATTTTTGTTGTTGTATGATTGTAAAAGGTATATTGTTAATATGCCAATTGAGAAAACACCTACAAGGAAAGGGAAATAATTCAGAATGAATTTTTTGTGTGTGTATTGTTGGTAAATGTATATTGTTAAGATGCCAATAGGAAAACCTCTACAAGAAAGGGGGAAATAATTAGCAAATAAGGTATTGTATAAAATGATGAATTTTTTTTTTTAAATGATTGTTGCTAAAGGTATATTATTATGGCAATAGAAAACCTCTACAAAGAAAGGAAATAATGAGCAAATGAGGTATTATGTAAAATGCTGAATTATTTTATGTTGTAAAGAGATATAAGTGAACGTATCAATAGGAAGACCTATGCAAAGAGGGAAAAGATAATTAACAAATGGAGAATATATCTCAGGAAGGGTATAGGTGGCAAGCGGTGCAAAAGATGGGAGAAGTGATTGAAAGATTAAGTGGTAGTTTGCAGATGCAGGAAATAACAGGTAGAATACCAATATTTGAGGGACAAGTAGAAACGTTTGAAAATTGGATACAAGCAATTGAGTTCTGGGGTAATAGGAAAAGGTTAAATCAAATAGAATGGAAAGACTTGGCAGTGGCCACAAGTCAAGGGGCAGTGCTAGCGTGTGTAAGGAGAAGAGTTGAAGATAGAAATGAAGAACCATGGCAGGAATTTAAGTCATATTTAGCAGGTAGATATGGGAGATTTCAGGATGAGCAGCATGCGTTAATGGAGTTAAAAAGAGTAAGGCAAGAAAGGTATGAAACGGTACAAGAGTATGGGGAAAGGATAAGGGAGATGGCTGAAAGAGGATTTGGCAAAGGGGTTGAGTCAGAGCAGGTAGACAAGATACTGATAGCGACATTGATAGAGGGAGTAAGGGATAAAGGGTTAAGGTTAACATTATCAAGGAAAAAGAACATGAAATTGTTGCAGTTATTAGAAATAGCAGTTGAAGAAGAAGGGTTAGTAAGAAGATTTCAAGAACATAGTCAACAAAGAGAAAAAGGGGGGATAGAAAGACAAGACAGTCCGATGGAAGTAGACCATTTTAGGAGAAGGGATGAGCAACGAGAAGGTAGACAAATAGTGAATAGCATACAAGAGAGAAGAACATGCTATAGATGTGGGAAGATAGGACATATAAAATATGAGTGTAAACAAGGAAGTATGAGACAAAGAAGAGGACAGGTAATAGAGGTAGGGGAGACAAGAAGATGTTATGGATGTGGCAAAGTAGGGCATTTAGTGGGTAGGTGTAGAGATAATATAAGGTACGGAAGGTATAATTAGCAAGAAGTGGTAAGGAATAATAGTCTGGAAGTTATTACAGATGTTTAAATAACTTGCGGAAGGTATAAGGCAGTGTAACAGCGAATAGATGAGGGTGTGTGAAACGGGTGTGTAGCGGGGCAACAAGAGAAACAGTATTGATGAGAGTTGATTGAAACAGACGATATTAGTAGAGAAATAATAAACATCTAGGGGAGACAAGCAGAAGTGGTCAGGTGTGAGTGAGTGAACTGTTTTATAGAGAAAGGCGAAATAAGCGTGAAGGGGTGAGATGTTTTCAGGGGAAGTAGGGAGATGAGAATAGACGTAGATTTTAAAGTCAGTGTGCATTTGAGCCGGGTCCAGTGCGGACGTCTAGAGAAATCTAGTTAGCATACCGTGGACTAGAAAGGAGTTGTAAATAGATGAAAGTTAAGACAGATATAGGGCGACAGCCAATTAGTTTAGTTATACTATTTCCAGGAGTTGTGATTGTTAGTTACTAAATGTTGTGTTAGATATGGCAAGATAGAATAGGTGTGATTGTCACTGTTAAGGTTAGGGTTACCTTAGCGGCAATGAAACTGATTGTGAATCAGTGAAATTGACATAGAAGAACATTGTTGGAAACTTGTTAAGTGTCCAGCGCTCGCCGACTTTGATGGAGTCGTAGAGCAAGATTTATGAAGAATATAGAATCAGTGGGATTGTCACTGTTAAGGTTAGGGTTACCTTAGTGGCAAAGAAACTGATTGTGCATCAATGAAAGTGACACAGTAGAACATTGTTGGAAACTTGTTAAGTGTCCAGCGCTCGCCGACTTTGAGAAAGTCGTGGAGCAAGACTTATGAAGAATCTAGAAGTGTGATTGTAGCTGTTAAGGTTAGCGTTACCTTCTCGGCATAGAAGCTGATTGCGAATCAGTGCAATCGACACGTTGTTGGATAATCTCGCTGACTTCGAGGAAGTCGTGGCGGGAAAGTGTAGGAAGCTTATGACTAAGCTTCTACCATGAAGAGAGACTTTCATCGATCGTGTAGATCGTACACATCGTTGGGAAACTTCAAGTAAGGGTCCTCAGAGACTTGGGAGCTTATGACTAGCTTCTACGACACACAATTGAACTTGTTCGTCAAGTAGATTACACAGAGTTGGGAACTCGACAAGAGAGTTCCACAGAGTTTGGGCTATATTAGCAGTCCATGAGAAGTGCACCTGAGGGTGGCACTATTGTTAATCAAGGGAGGGAATTATCACTGTGAATATATGTACTGTTAATTTGTAAAATGTGTTTACATGATCCGGACATGTGCCTTGTCAAATAAAGATGTTTTGTGTGTAGTCAGGACTTGTGTTGAGTCATTAAAACATCTTCAATGTT
Source organism: Megaustenia siamemsis (assembly GCA_032433765.1). Classification (NCBI taxonomy): domain Eukaryota; kingdom Metazoa; phylum Mollusca; class Gastropoda; order Stylommatophora; family Ariophantidae; genus Megaustenia; species Megaustenia siamemsis. The sequence continues at coordinate 68,574,213 of JAVIAB010000117.1, forward strand.
ACAACCATCTAGCGAGTGAACGAGCTGGGAGAAATCGCGGGGGAATTGATAAGTTACAACGTGAAGTACTACACTATAGATCATAACGGTCCAAGGAGAGTCGCAACAGAATGACGTGAAGTACGAGGCATCAATCATGGCGGTCCAAAAGACTGGCATGGCAGCTTGAGAACGGGGCAGATCATCAGAGTGGCGAGGAACTCGTCATTCAGCAATCCGGCCATAAGCAGCATCACGAGCCCTCGCTCATCGTGCTAAAGCACCTCTGGTACTCGGGCTCGTGGTGAAGAGGAGTGATCTCAATCTCAAGGGGACGAGCGGTCAGTCGATCGTTCATGAATCGTTCAGTTCATCGGTCACGACATTCAAGATCCAGTATTATTGTTTGATCTCTATTCCAAGTGATTATTATTGGTCTCTCTCTCGCAAGAAATATTACATCACGCTGGAGAGCTCTCTCAGCGCAGCTCATTCTCTCGAGGACTCGCACAATTTCATTATTACAACAGGACCTCCTGTTATTTTCACTTTTATCTGAAAGTACCTCAAAAAAAGCCCTCAAATGGGAACCAGAGAGTAAAAGAAAAAAGGCAGACCTAGAGAAATATTAAAAAGAACACTGAGGCGAGAGGACAACAACAGCAGGCATCAGCTCTCTTGTCAAGATTGAACAACTCGCCCAGAACAGAGTCATGTGGGTCCTGCACAAAGGCTGATACTTGATAACAAAGATCCGCGACACAAAAATACTAGAATTTCTGCCACATGTGGCATCTTCCACTCAGAAGGACTATAGATAGAATGACAGAGAGGGCTAGACATCTGATCTCACTACTCAGAGTAAAACCACAAAGAAACCACAGATTTGAAATGAAAAATTCCTTAAGTCTGTAGCGGATTTCAAACCAGGAACCTTTCTGTATGAAGGTGGATGTCTTTACTGTTAGCCCAACCAGTCCTCGAACACAGAACACTAATAACTTTAATAACATTTTATGACCTCCACTTAAAAAGTTTGACTAATTTATGTAAGAAAATCTACATCCACAAAGAGAGTAAACACTATTTTATGACCCCCACTTAAAAAGTTTTACTAATTTATGTAAGAAAATCTACATCCACAAAGAGAGTAAACACTATTTAATTACCCCCACTTAAAAAGTTTTACTAATTTATGTAAGAAAATCTACATCCACAAAGAGAGTAAACACTATTTAATTACCCCCACTTAAAAAGTTTTACTAATTTATGTAAGAAAATCTACATCCACAAAGAGAGTAAACACTATCTAATTACCCCCACTTAAAAAGTTTGACTAATTTATGTAAGAAAATCTACATCCACAAAGAGAGTAAACACTATTTTATGACCCCCACTTAAAAAGTTTTACTAATTTATGTAAGAAAATCTACATCCACAAAGAGAGTAAACACTATTTTATGACCCCCACTTAAAAAGTTTTACTAATTTATGTAAGAAAATCTACATCCACAAAGAGAGTAAAAACTATTTTATTAAAAATATCCTAAATTTAAATAATCAACTGGTCTCTAACAAGGAAGGATACTAATTTTCCAAGGAGTCTATCTCATTCTGTCTCTGCTGTTCCTGACGCTTGCGTTGATCAGAAGCATATCTTCGAATGTCTTTGATTCTCTCCCGCTGGATGTTGAGAGCATCTCTGAAAAGCTCTCGAAAAACCTATAAGATTTAAGAAGCAATAATGACATTATGTAATTCATTCTTTAGATTACAAAACTATATGGGCCACTGCAAGAATTACAAAAGACAGTAACATTTATACAGGAAACAACATTGCAGATATAGACAATACTTCAGGCGAACGAAAGATAGATAGATTCTTTAGATTTAAAAAAAAAGGCCTTCAATTAAGAGTATTATAAAGCTCATTATCTGTTTCTGCTAACTCAAACATGATGCATTATAAACACAAGTATTTATAAAGAACATTCTTCTATACTTGCCTGGTTGTTACACTTCATTGTCTGCCCTAAAAAGGACTTTACAACATTCGCTACCAAGGAGTTTAAAACGCTGCGGCAGAACTTTTTTTGAAATTTTTTCAAGCATTAACAATATCAATCAAGAAGTTAAAAGAAGATGTTGGAAATGGCTAGACTATGCTCTTTGAATGGAATAAACCAGGCATCCACACGTAGCATTAACTTGGACGTCACCTGGTAAACGAAGAAGAGGCAGACATTGGGAACATGGTAACGGACCATGAATGGTGAAATGAAAGAGGCTGGCAATTCCTGGCAGGAGTAAAAAAAAAAAAAAAAAAATAAGTAAAGCACCCCCATCACGCCAAGTAGCATATAGGGAATATGGTTTTAGTGACCATAAATTTTACAGACCTTCGGCACATGATTTTTGGGATAATGTGGTTGGTATTACGCCCGTGCCGCTTTACTTTCCCAGAAAAAAAAATCTGGTACCCATTAAAGGCTGGGTGAACTGAAATCTGTCAGTTGGGATTGAACCCTACCTCTTGCCCTTTGTAGTCCAGTTCACTAACCACTGAGCTATCGTGGCTCCCTCCTGGAGGGAGTAATCCATGCTAATTATGCTTACTCCAGACTGGATTGGGTGGAGATCTCCTGTGAGTGCCCTATGCTCCGATTGGAGTTCAAAGGATGAAGAAGAAAAAGACTAACACATTCGCTACCGAGTGGTTTAATACGCTGTGGCAGTATTTCCTAATTTTTAAAAATAGCAATAAAATAAATAAAAATTGATCTAAAACACGTATTACTTTTGTCCATAATAAGAGAATTACAAGGTTTATCAGAAATAATTGCGAAAATGTCTATAAATTAAAAGCAACATATCACAGCCTTACTATATTTTCAGCTCGTGTTACGGGATATGTTAAATGAGCATAGATTCACCATGAAGTTGTTTACAGTAAACTGATATTTTGCACCTTTTGGCCTAACAGATCCATCTTGTGCAAGATATTTTAGAGTACCAATTTGCCTTCTCTCTTCTGTCCCTGCGTACTTGACCATGCTTGTTTGTCTATGACATCACCACAGTGCTGCACTATTACATAAGATATGTAGCTCAGTACAACTGGTTGCCCACTGAGTAAGCTCTATGAGTCACAGGACTTCCTCTATCACTACAAAGTGACGACACAATAGAGCTGCAAATTTGCACAGATGCAAAATTTGTACTGGACGATTCTAAGATAAAAACATACCTTACAGTTGAACGTCTACTGTGTTATAATGATAAATGGTATCAGATCTGATCAATCATGAGATTCATTCCTCCCTCCCCCCTTCTTTTTTCTACCTTATTTGGATTAATTGTCCATCTTCCATTTGGCATAAATGATATGTCATTTTAGGCAATGTTGATCAGGATAGTAAGCATGTTTGAATCTAGCTGGATCCAGCACGTCATTGCCTGTTATTTCAAGAGGTTCCAATTATATTCCATTGGCAGCACACGTGAAATGCATTCATTCTTTGTTTGGGATACACTGGCATAGGGTAGAATACCCGATATGCAGGCTTTATTAAACAACTTTAGTGCTGACTGTCACAACTTTTTTTTTAACTCTGAGTTACCCTGTTAAAAGTTACTGAAGCCAAGCCAGAATGATAAACTGTAAAAGTGAATAAAAGAAGGGACATATCTTGCAATAATCTTCTCCTTCCTTTCAAATCCCTGAGGCGAATAGGTCTTCAACAAACATTTTCAGCTCCCTGTGGAGCATAGGTCTTCAACAAACATTTTCAGCTCCCTGTGGAGCATATGTCTTCAACAAACATTTTCCAAGCCGTCCTTTTTCTTGCCATTCTCTTCAGATCATTCCATGTCTTCCCCATACTCGTCATCTCTGATTTCATCTGTCTTCCCAAAGTATATTTACCTTCCTATTTGTCTTCTCTGATCGGAATTCCAAAAAAGGGCTCATCATGTAACTCTCTCAGTTTGTTTCCACAGTGTCCCCCCTTTCCAGCATCATCATCTTTGTCTTATTTCTTTGTCACTGGTACATCTTGCAATAATAAAAGTAAAGTGCCCCTGTCATGCCAAGTGGCGTATAGGGAATATGGTGTTAGTGACCATAAATTTTACAGACCTTTGGCACATGATTTTTGGGGTAATGTGGTCGGTATTACGCCTGTGCCGCTTTACTTTCCCAGAAAAAAATCCGGTACCCATTAAAGGTTGGGTGAACCCGGAAGCCATCGGTTGGGATCGAACCCTACCTCTTGTCCTTTGTAGTCCAGTTCACTAACCACTGAGCTATCGCAGCTCCCTATCTTGCAATAATACACTTAATTACGATGCCTGCCTGTGGTGCACTTGATTACACTTCGTGGTACAAAATACTACCACTTAACTGTAACATTAGGAGCACTAAAAATAGTATTTTATTTGAACTTTTGACAGAGAACTGTGTGTCTACCAATTACACACACAGGGATTTAACTTGGATTTCCAGTCTCAGGTTGATTTATGACCCAAAATTGACGCTTGGACCAGACAAGTTATTTTTTCTATTCAGACTTTTTCTATTCAGACGGATGCTGTAAATTCGTCTGTATGTTTGGCTACCTCAAAGTGTTATTTGCTGATTTCCCTGAGTCACAAAGAGTTGTTTGATGTCGCCGAGGACTGAGAAAATTTCCCTGGTCAAAGGGAAAAAAACAAAACAAAAAACAACCAATTTGCTGAAATTTAACAATTAAAAAAAAAATTATAGGATCACATCTCATAAATTGGGAAAAAAACCTACATCAAAAGAAACAAATTAAACACTCATGGGTTATCAGAAGTAGTATTTAGGAAGGTACACGGAGAGGTGTAATGTTTAAACACCACAAACTATAAAACATTTGTAGAAATTGTGTTTTGATGCAGTAATTTTTACAACAGTATCATAATCTAGGGATAAAGCAAAGGTTTGGGGAAAGAGAGAGAGAGAGAGAGAGAGAGAGAGAGAGAGAGAAAGAGAGAGAGAGAGAGAGAGAGGGAGAGAGAGAGAGAGAGAGAGAGAGGAGAGAGAGAGAGAGAGAGAGAGAAAGAGAATGTCTAATTTAAATAACAGTAAAACAGTGAACAAAGAAAGGAGGGAGTGATGCAAATATACATTTATCAAGTAAAGGATTTGTTTCAAGCTGATTATACAAACCATTTCTTCTTTTGTTCTTTTCTTGAGCACCTTTGCTCGTGCTCGAACTTGATATTCATTGTAGTAGCGCCGAGCCCGAGCCGACTGGATGCGCTTTTCATGGGTTTTGTTTTTGATCTGAATCTGTTGTTGTTTTTGTTCCTTTATATCTTGCTGCAAGTCACATATAAAAGATAAGGAAATAAAAGAACATAAATCATAAATACCAGCAAGAAGAGCAATGTACAAGATTCAGCAGAAACAACTATATTTTGTGATGGCTAAAGGTGTGGAAAGATCAAATCAAGCACAGATAAAAGACATGTAAAACGATACACAAAGTGCATTTTAAATGAAAATATATATACAAAGTGTTGAATCATCTGTCATAATAATAATATATATATATATATATATATATATATATATATATTGTCCTTTTCAGCTGTAGTAGGCAGAGACTATATTAGATGATCTTTGTTATCAAGTATCAGACCTGCACCAAACATTACCTGCTCTGGATGAGCTGTCCAATCTTGGCCCAGGGAACTGATGTCTTCTATTGTTGTCTTTCACTTAAGGTGTTTTTTTTAGTGTATCTCTAGGTCTGCCTCTTTTTCTTTTACTCTCTGGTTCCCATCAGAGGGCTTGCTTTGAGATTCTCTTGTTTCTCTCCTCATCACAACGCCAACATATGACCACCTTCTTCTCTTGATTATAGATGATGTATTTAGACATCATTTCTTATACAGCGTTGAATGATAAGTTATCTTTAAACAGATATCTAAAACCAATCATTTGCTTGATATCAGTTATAACATTAACTATTATTGTAGAGAGAAATGATGCCCTATACCTCCAGACACAGAACTCAATGACGATCAAACAAACCAGTCAACATCTACCATATATAACACAACTAATCATGTTTTAGTATACTGGATCATCACCATCCTCATGTGCAGACATCAGCACTTCAATCTCTCAGGAATATCTGAGTACATTACACAAGTTCTATAGCAAGGAACAATATTAAAACAGGTAAATGAATTTAAATATCTGGGAACAATGTTAAACCTCAGATGGTAGATGTACAACAGAGGTGAGAACCAGTATAGCTCAGGCAAAAGCAGTTTTCCAAAAAATGAGGAAGATACTGTGCAATCCATTTTTGACAATAGAAACAAGAAAAAGAGTTCATAAATGTTATGTAAAACCAGCTTTAACATATGAATGTGATTCATGGACAATAGGACACCAGGCAAGAAAATCACTGGTGGCTGTAGAAATGTAGTTTTACAGTTGAGAATACCATGAACAGCTAAGAGGAGTAATAAAAACACTCTGAAAGAGGCCAAAGCTAAAAGATGGCTAATATCCAATATTAGGAAGAAACAATCATCATTTTTTGGTCATGTAGTGAGACGAGAACAGCTGGAATATATTGTAACAACTGGGAAAATTGAGGTACGAAGAGATAGAGGGAAGCAAAGAGAAAAAATACCAGACAGCTTAAGAGAATGGCTTGACAGAAGGTCAACAACAGAAATGATAAATAACTGCTGAGATCAAAAGTTACGGAGAGACATGATCACCTACGCCAGAGGGCATGGTACTTGATGATGATGACGATAGCAAGGTATTTTCTTATAGTTTTCTCTCCAACAGGATTAGGTATTTACTCTCAACTACCCTGAGGTCAGGATTACAGGCAAATAAAATATGATTTCTCCAGGTGAGATTCAAACTGACTACATTTTGAAACTGAGGCAAGCATCTTAATCTCAATGCTACAGCAACACTAAAAACAATATAACATCTAATCAATTTGCACAAAACATAGCTTAAGTCAATCATCCCTCACATTGATATAACATAAGTCAATTATGTCCATAGGGCATTACATATGTTATAACATAAGCTAATTATATCTGACATACGATATAAACCAAATATCGTTCACACATGTATATAGCTCTCGGTTATAAACATTTCTTCTTCTTTCCTTCATTATTTGCCTTTCAGCATCGAGGGGAGATAGTTTGCACTCTTTTGCTCTTCTGTTGGTTTCTCCTCCTGTTATGTTCCCTAGTGTTTCTAATATTCCATCAATCCATCTTTCTTGTGGTCAACCCTTGGGTCTGATGTTCTCGTAACGTTTATTAAAAACTTGTTTTGTTTTGATCTCTTGTTTTCATCACTTATCATGTGACCAAATTATTTTGTCTGTTGTTTCTTTATGTTTTCTTTCTTCTCTTTCTTCACTTCCTCTTGTACCCATTTGGGTGTTGAGGGAGATACAAAGTTCTGGTTCTCGTCCTTTTGACGGTTTCACTCATTGTCAGTTGATGTTTAGGATTTCTTTGATGTTTGACCATCTTACTCTGGCTCTGCGATGTATTCAACACAGGAAATTAAAAACACTAGGAAGTCAATTTTCAAAATCTTCTTCTGTGATCACGACTAATTCAGACTAGGACTCCAGACTCTCTTATGAATGCAGCTGTCTGTTTCAGTAATTTGGTTGCTCCATAGAGTTTTTCTTCCAGGGAGGTGGGTGTGGGCCACATGTCCTCCTAAGGCCTGTATACTGGGGGAAATCCTGTATAAAGTGTTCTTTTGTCATGTTATAAAGGGAACAGTGGCATTGGCTGGTATTTCCTATTTTGAGTTTGGTGAACATGTGGTTTCTCATTCTGTTGTAGCCAGTGCGTAGGCAAAGTATGCTGACTTGATCCCCTCTTGATAGTTGGAGGTATCCATCCCTCTCGTTATACTTTGGGTGTTCTTGTTTCCATTTTTCATGATACTGGCCTTTGATGATGAATTAATTTTCAAATGACTACAGGTATAACTTCATTAGGCTTATATTAACAAAGTTGTGAGGGAAAGAGGGCATGAGTGGCTTTTCATGCAAAATTTGAAGAAGCAAAATAAACAACCCCTTGTCAATCCAGCGGGGGGAATGGGGAAAAATAAGTGGACACTGACCTTTGATTACAAACAAAAAGGTGTCCATGGTGAGAGTACAGAGCCAAACATTGTGCTCAAGAGCTGCAGAGCCCCATCTCTAACTTTCCCTCTCCAAAATCTCTGTCTCTAGCCAGATCTCCCACAGAACGTTGCATTCACCACAGCTCGTCTGAAAGAATCTGTCTCTAGCCAGATCTCAAACAGCATGTTGCATTCACCACAGCTCATCTGAAAGAATCTCTGTCTCTAGCCAGATCTCCCACAGAACGTTACATTCACCACAGCTCATCTGAAAAAATCTCTGTCTCTAGCCAGATCTCCCACAGAACGTTGCATTCACCACAGCTCATCTGAAAGAATCTCTGTCTCTAGCCAGATCTCCCACAGAACGTTGCATTCACCACAGCTCATCTGAAAGAATCTCTGTCTCTAGCCAGATCTCCCATAGAACGTTGCATTCACCACAGCTCATCTGAAAGAATCTCTGTCTCTAGCCAGATCTCCCATAGAACGCATTCACCACAGCTTGTCTGAAGGAATCTCTGTCTCTAGCCAGATCTCTCACAGAATGTTGCATTCACCACAGCTCGTCTGAAAGAATCTCTGTCTCTAGCCAGATCTCCAATAGAACATTGCATTCACCACAGCCCGTCTGAAAGAATCTCTGTCTCTAGCCAGATCTCCCACAGAATGTTGCATTCACCACAGCCCGTCTGAAAGAATCTCTGTCTCTAGCCAGATCTCCCACAGAATGTTGCATTCACCATAGCCCGTCTGAAAGAATCTCTGTCTCTAGCCAGATCTCCCACAGAATGTTGCATTCACCACAGCCCGTCTGAAAGAATCTCTGTCTCTAGCCAGATCTCCCACAGAATATTGCATTCACCACAGCCCGTCTGAAAGAATCTCTGTCTCTAGCCAGATCTCCCACAGAATGTTGCATTCACCACAGCTTGTCTGAAAGAATCTCTGTCTCTAGCCAGATCTCCCACAGAATGTTGCATTCACCACAGCCCGTCTGAAAGAATCTCTGTCTCTAGCCAGATCTCCCACAGAATGTTGCATTCACCACAGCTTGTCTGAAAGAATCTCTGTCTCTAGCCAGATCTCCCACAGAATGTTGCATTCACCACAGCCCGTCTGAAAGAATCTCTGTCTCTAGCCAGATCTCCCACAGAATGTTGCATTCACCACAGCCCGTCTGAAAGAATCTCTGTCTCTAGCCAGATCTCCCACAGAATGTTGCATTCACCACAGCCCGTCTGAAAGAATCTCTGTCTCTAGCCAGATCTCCCACAGAATGTTGCATTCACCACAGCCCGTCTGAAAGAATCTCTGTCTCTAGCCAGATCTCCCACAGAATGTTGCATTCACCACAGCTCATCTGAAAGAATCTCTGTCTCTAGCCAGATCTCCCACAGAATGTTGCATTCACCACAGCCCGTCTGAAAGAATCTCTGTCTCTAGCCAGATCTCCCACAGAATGTTGCATTCACCACAGCTTGTCTGAAAGAATCTGACTCTAGCCAGATCTTCAACTTCTGTTGTCATGTTCAAGGTCTCTTTGATTGAAACCACCATCTTCTTGGTTTGTCCCTGATGCATCGCCCAGCAACCATGCCTTCCATTATTGTTCTTTCCAGCCCACCGTGTCGTTTGACATGACCATAGTATTTTAATTTTCTCTGTAGAAAGGTGTTTATAAGGTAGTTATTTTTAATGTTTTAATCTTTTAACGTATTCATTGCTGTTTTTCATTATCTAAGGTATCTTAAAGATTTATCTGTACCATTTTGTATCAAATGAATTGATTTTCTTCTTTGCTGCTTGTAAGACTGTCCATGATTCACAATCATATGTTGCTATCGGAGAGATAATATGTACTTAGTAATTTTAATTTTTACTGCCTTGCTATCTTCACAAACAGCATGCACAATCTCAGCTTACCAGTCTCCGTGAATGCTCCAGCTGCTTCCTCATGATCTCTGACAGCAAGTTGTGCTTCTCTGCAGCATCTGATAACTGAGTATAACAAAGATAGAACTAGTTATAATGATTAGATCAACAGCCAACTTCAGAAATATTAAATGATTTGTGTGACTTGTGATCTGAACAGGTCTAAAGGTCAGTGATAAACACATTTATCTTTCTAAATCACTGCACCTGGGTGGTCTAGAGGTAAGACATCGGCCTCTGGACATGAAGGTCTAGGGTACAAATCCCATCACAGGCTGTGTAAATTTTTCACTTCGAATCTGTGGTTTCTTTGTGGCTTTACCTTCCCCAAGTCTCTGGATAAAGAGATCCAATGTCATGCCCTCCCAGATAATGGAGAAAAACGGGAGGTTCAATGTGTACTTGCGCATGTTAAATAACTCGGCAGTTATAAGTCTGAAAGAGTAGATAGTAATGGCTGCAATATGGGCAAAAATTGTTATGCTAATCTACCCAATTCACGTCAAAGATGGATGAGTCGGGCCAAAAGACGTAGATATCGTGGTTTTGTTGCAAACTAGTGACACATTGTATCAACGCTCACTTAATGGAGGGATGTCAAGAAGAAAATGGCTGCCTGCAGGTCAAGGTTGATTTCCTAGTGTCATCAGACTCTAAGGACCCACAGTGCATCTCACCACAAGTCCCTGTTCTGGGTTGAGCCTCTCAATCTCATCAAGGGAGTCAATGCCTGCCATTTTTTACTCTCTTACCAGTGTGATCTTAGTGTTTCTCTAGGTCAGTCTCTTTTTTAGGGTGCTGTTTCACAATTGAGAACCTGCTATGTGATTCTTTTATTATTTCCTCTCATTGTATGCCATCATTTACCCACTTTTTCTTGAACACATATGAAACTGTTAGATGCACATCCACTTCTCTTACTTTGGCAGTAGTCTTGAATTCATTCCAATGTATACAAAGTTTTTCCTGAGACACATATAGATCAGAGGGTCAATATAAAAAAAAAAACCCATTTTGAATGAAATAAAAATAGGACCCACAATTTGTTATAGGATTAAAAACCATGAATTACCTCCCCATGTGTAAGCCAAATTTTAATAAAACACACCCATAAATAATCATGAGTTACCTGGTTCTGAGATCGTAATTTTTTTCTTTCAATTTCCTGATAAGCTCGTGTCAGGCTCTCAATTTGTTGAAGACCCTTTCTCCACAGCTCATGCCAGGTGTGTTCTGAGAGATGGAGGCTGGGGAACTCATCCATCAAGAAAGGGATCAAATCTTCTTCACTTTCAATTTCTCCTGCTACAAGAAAGGTGATATGTTGAGTCAATTATCATAACATCACAAGGCATATATGAAGTCTCTATGGCAGATAAAAAACAAACCTCACAAAACATTGTACTGGGACAAGGCCTACAGGATACTGATCACAACGTTTAGGCAACAAACACAATATAATCTTATCATTCTTCACAGGCTACAAAAACACATTCTTATCTTATAATCAAGCAGCAAACACACTCTAATCTTATTATTTATCATAGCCAACAAACACACTTTAACCTCACCATTCTTCACATGCAACAAACATACTCTAATATTACCATTCTTCACATGCAACAAACATACTCTAATATTACCATTCTTCGCATGCAACAAACATACTCTAATATTACCATTCTTCACATGCAACAAACATACTCTAATATTACCGTTCTTCACATGCAACAAACATACTCTAATATTACCGTTCTTCACATGCAACAAACATACTCTAATATTACCATTCTCCGCATGCAACAAACATACTCTAATATTACCATTCTTCGCATGCAACAAACATACTCTAATATTACCGTTTTTCACATGCAACAAACATACTCTAATATTACCGTTCTTCACATGCAACAAACATACTCTAATATTACCGTTCTTCACATGCAACAAACATACTCTAATATTACCATTCTCCGCATGCAACAAACATACTTTAATATTACCATTCTTCGCATGCAACAAACATACTCTAATATTACCATTCTTCACATGCAACAAACATACTCTAATATTACCGTTCTTCACATGCAACAAGCATACTCTAATATTACCATTCTTCGCATGCAACAAACATACTCTAATATAATATTACCATTCTTCGCATGCAACAAACATACTCTAATATAATATTACCATTCTTCGCATGCAGCAAACATACTCTAATATTACCATTCTTCGCATGCAACAAACATACTCTAATATTACCATTCTTCGCATGCAGCAAACATACTCTAATATTACCATTCTTCGCATGCAGCAAACATACTCTAATATTACCATTCTTCACATGCAACAAACATACTCTAATATTACCATTCTTCGCATGCAGCAAACATACTCTAATATTACCATTCTTCACATGCAACAAACATACTCTAATATTACCATTCTTCGCATGCAGCAAACATACTCTAATATTACCATTCTTCGCATGCAACAAACATACTCTAATATTACCATTCTTCGCATGCAACAAACATACTCTAATATTACCATTCTTCGCATGCAACAAACATACTCTAATATTACCATTCTTCGCATGCAGCAAACATACTCTAATATTACCATTCTTCGCATGCAACAAACATACTCTAATATTACCATTCTCCGCATGCAACAAACATACTTTAATATTACCATTCTTCGCATGCAACAAACATACTCTAATATTACCATTCTTCACATGCAACAAACATACTCTAATATTACCGTTCTTCACATGCAACAAGCATACTCTAATATTACCATTCTTCGCATGCAACAAACATACTCTAATATAATATTACCATTCTTCGCATGCAACAAACATACTCTAATATAATATTACCATTCTTCGCATGCAACAAACATACTCCAATATTACCATTCTTCGCATACAACAAACATACTCTAATATTACCATTCTTCACATGCAACAAACATACTCTAATATTAACATTCTTCACATGCAACAAACATACTCTAATATTACCATTCTTCACATGCAACAAACATACTCTAATATTACCATTCTTCGCATGCAACAAACATACTTTAATATTACCATTCTTCGCATGCAACAAACATACTCTAATATTACCATTCTTCGCATGCAACAAACATACTCTAATATTACCATTCTTCGCATGCAGCAAACATACTCTAATATTACCATTCTTCGCATGCAACAAACATACTCTAATATTACCATTCTTCGCATGCAGCAAACATACTCTAATATTACCATTCTTCGCATGCAGCAAACATACTCTAATATTACCATTCTTCACATGCAACAAACATACTCTAATATTACCATTCTTCGCATGCAGCAAACATACTCTAATATTACCATTCTTCACATGCAACAAACATACTCTAATATTACCATTCTTCGCATGCAGCAAACATACTCTAATATTACCATTCTTCGCATGCAACAAACATACTCTAATATTACCATTCTTCGCATGCAACAAACATACTCTAATATTACCATTCTTCGCATGCAACAAACATACTCTAATATTACCATTCTTCGCATGCAGCAAACATACTCTAATATTACCATTCTTCGCATGCAACAAACATACTCTAATATTACCATTCTTCGCATGCAGCAAACATACTCTAATATTACCATTCTTCGCATGCAGCAAACATACTCTAATATTACCATTCTTCGCATGCAACAAACATACTCTAATATTACCATTCTTCGCATGCAAAAAAAAACAACTATTTAATTTAACAATTTGCCATTTTAAAAGTGTACAAATGTCACTTAAAAAAAAAAAAAAACCAGGTTGTCAGTGTTCATATGAGACTTTTCTTCCATTTAACATGTTAAATTGACAATGATTATAAACAACTCTCTATTTAATATTAATGCTACTTGTTCATTATGAAGGTATTTTATCTGGTCTCAAGTGTCAACAATTTCCGCTGTTGTGTGATATTAACTTCTTCATGAAAAGACATACATGTTTTACTATTGTTGTGCTAACTTGTTAAACTCTATTATCTTCTTCACCCACATTCCCATACAGACCACAGAACAAATAAATACAATGACCATCCTGGCACAGTGAGAGATGTCGTCAGGTAAAATTGGCTATACTAAACACATTTTTTTGGTTGCCTTCTTACGGGAAATTTTGAGAACTCTTCTGAGTGTGATGCAATCATTTACATAAAAGGGTTGGTTATTTGGCACGTATGGAGCGTAATGACTCAGGTTGGAAGTAGAACTGCGAAAGAAAACACTGATTACAAGTAGTTGATCATGGGTGTTACAGCTGCCACTAAAGCATCAGTATGGCTTGAGACACTGACTTCTACACATACATATTTCTTGAGTGACTCAATAAGTATGCTCAAGAAGATCAGAAAAGGCTGAGTTCAATGGCAGAGGTTAGAGCTTCTAGGAGATCTAGTCTGACAAAAGTCTGCTTCATTTTTATGCCAGAGTAAAGACAGACTAAAAACCTGAATCTGCAACCATATAACAGGCTGCACAAACTCAAGATGGTGGATAACAGATAGGAGTACTACACAGGAAACCAAAAAGGCTTGTACACCAATACAGGACTGGTGTTTTTAGTCACTATTGGTTTTACTTTGGAGACAAACTGAGCACTTGTGGACTTGTCTTTTGTGCAATGAAGGTGACCTACTGACTAAATTAAACTAAACAGAAGCTTGTTAAAGACAACCAAATGATTGAAAAACCCACTTCGTATATATTTTTTTTTTTTTTACCGTTCACCAGCTTTGACCTCTGACGAAGTCCCTAGAGACTAGGAACTGAATATTGTATGTTAATCCATTTTTTTCCTGGCAGCCGTGTGTATAGGGGTCCCTCGCCGCACAGGCAGATAACTCCAACTTCAGAGGTACTCATATTTTTTCCATCGATGAGTAATTGACATTTTAAGCCGGGCCTCACTGCTGAGACCAGGTGTGGTTGTCGCAGAGAGAACTCATAAATAAAAACCCCAACCGGTGCAGCCAGGATTTGAACCCACAGTCTCTCTATCTCGAGGCCAGCGTCTTGCTTCGAGACCAACCAGTGAACTTTGTATATGAAGACTGTAGCAACGTAAAGACAAAAAGTAGAGGAGTACAAGTAATGATCAATGGTCTGTCCTAAGGCTTCCAATATCTCCACAAGTTTTTCTAGGAATAGCATCAATTATACCTGGTCATGTTGCCCTTAAATGTTCAGCATTTCTGCAACAGACTTACAATGTGAAACATTCACGCTCAACACAACAGACTTACAACGTGAAACATTCACGCTCAACACAACAGACTTACAACGTGAAACATTCATACTCAACATAACAGACTTGCAAATGTGAAACACTCACACTCAACATAACAGACTTACAACGTGAAACATTCACGTTCAACACAACAGACTTGCAAATGTGAAACATTCACGCTCAACACAACAGACTTGCAAATGTGAAACATTCACACTCAACACAACAGACTTGCAAATGTGAAACATTCACACTCAACACAACAGATTTGCAAATGTGAAACATTCACACTCAACACAAGCTTAAGCTGTAGAAGGTTGCTAATGTCGTGGCTTGTGCGGGAGAGATATTTAACTTGTTCTTTTCTGCATTCTTTTCCTGTTGGCCGGAATACTACTTGTCTTCATTATCTGATGTATGGTGAATGTTAAGTGAATGTAGACCTGTGTGAATTGAGCTTTACAGCAAACTGTGATATCTGCATGTAGATCTGTGTGAATTGTGCTTTACAGCAAGCTGTGATAACTGCATGTAGATTTGTGTGAATTGTGCTTTACAGCAAGCTGTGATATCTCCAAATGTAGGACTGTGTGAATTGTGCTTTACAGCAAGCTGTGATATCTCCAAATGTAGGACTGTGTGAATTGTGCTTTACAGCAAGCTGTGATATCTCCAAATGTAGGACTGTGTGAATTGTGCTTTACAGCAAGCTGTGATATCTCCAAATGTAGGTCTGTGTGAATTGTACTTTACAGCAAGCTGTGATATCTCCAAATGTAGGTCTGTGTGAATTGTACTTTACAGCAAGCTGTGATATCTCCAAATGTAGGTCTGTGTGAATTGTGCTTTACAGCAAGCTGTGATATCTCCTTGTAGGTCTGTGTGAATTGTGCTTTACAGCAAACTGTGATATCTGCATGTAGATTTGTGTGAATTGTGCTTTACAGCAAGCTGTGCTATCTACATGTAGGTCTGTGTGCATTGTACTTTACAGCAAGCTGTGATATCTCCAAATATAGGTCTGTGTGAATTGTGCTTTACAGCAAGCTGTGATATCTGCATGTAGATTTGTGTGAATTGTGCTTTACAGCAAGCTGTGCTGTCTGCATGTAGGTCTGTGTGAATTGTACTTTACAGCAAGCTGTGATATCTCCATGTAGGTCTGTGTGAATTGTGCTTTACAGCAAGCTGTGATATCTGCATGTAGATTTGTGTGAATTGTGCTTTACAGCAAGCTGTGCTATCTGCATGTAGGTCTGTGTGAATTGTACTTTACAGCAAGCTGTGATAACTGCATCTTTAGGCCTAAAACATTCCTGACTTCAGAGCATCATTTTTGTTTACCAGATTGTCTTTTCTCTCAATCCTGATTCGTTTGGTCAGATTAGTTAGTATGCTTCTAGAGTCACTATGGATAAGTGGAGTAGGACCTTGATCAGCTGTTAGTTGCTGATCCTGTTGCAAGCAGTCAGCCATGATAGCTTTCAGCTCAGGTACTGATGGGTGTCTTCGCTCTATTCTTTTGAGTGGGAAGCTAGTATACATAATTTCTCCTGTGCACTGTATCTTATTGGGAGCTGTGATAGCTCAGTCATTAGTGGACTGTACTACAAAGGACTAAAGATCTGGTTCAATCCTGAGTGACATCTTCCGGGTTCTCCCAGCTTTAAATGGGTACCGGATTTTCTATGGGAAAGTAAAGTAGCAAGGGCATAATACAAACCATATTACCCCAAAAATCATGTGCCGAAGGTCTGTAAAAATTAAGGTCACCAACACCATATTTCCCATACGTCACTTGGCGTGACAGGGCTCTTTTACTTTTTTTTTACTTTCTGTACCTTATTGGCTCATGTATCTATCCCATGTAGCTATCTCCACTCTTAATTATATGTATCAATCTACTTCTGTTAACTAAACACATAAATTCAAGTAACAACTGGTGGCTCCCCCCCCCCTCTCCAAAAAAAAAAATGTGTTGTACATACAATGTGTCAAGCAATCATTTGATTAAATGAATGACATACCCAATGGTGGTGACTTGGACTCTCTGTTAGAGATTTGGTGTTTGGTAGCCTTCTTCTTCCATTTCTTTGGCACTGGCTGTGTTGGTATACCTGATGAAAAGTCATTTGTAACTAAGATCAAATATACTCAATTACAAAGCAATACAAAAAGAGCAAGCTTTGTCAAACGTTAAATGGTACATCAGGTACTTTTTAAAAATATAAAACACACAATCACACAAAAATTAGCTATGAGGTAAGGTAAAGAACAAGACCTGAATCGACATCTTAGCAGGCAAGTTTTTTCCACCCATATGTGCTCAGCCACCTATCCAGAAGTATTCGAACACTATACGAGGCGGCATTCCTCACCTTCCCAGAGTACTACTCTGGTACCCATTTCTGCCAGTTGCTGGGTCGACCGTAAGGGTATTTTTTGTTCTTTCATAATTACAATTCACATTGCTTCCAATGGGAATTGAACACAAGTTGTCCTAACGTCAGTAGCCTAGTCTGATAGTTTTCCCAACTAGGCTACCGAGCCCCCCCCCCCCCCCCCCCCCCCATTCACTAACCACTGAGCTATAGATTATGATACTATAGTAAAAATTACAACATCAAAACACAAATTCTTAAAAATTTAACATTTTGCCATGTTCAAACATTATCTCCCTCTGTGTACCTTCCTAATTACCACTTCCTGTGATCCCTGTGTGTTTGATTTGTTACCATTGTTGTTGGATTCTACGTTGCTATGTTAATGAGCATATACTACAGGACTGTAGCAATATCAAAAGTTGCTATGTTAATGAGCATATACTACAGGACTGCAGGAATATAAAAAGTTGCTATGTTAATGAGCATATACTACAGGACTGCAGCACTATCAAAAGTTGCTATGTTAATGAGCATATACTACAGGACAACAGCACTATCAAAAGTTGCTATGTTAATGAGCATATACTACAGGACTACAGCAATATCAAAAGTTGCTACGTTAATGAACATATACTACAGGACTACAGCACTATCAAAAGTTGCTATGTTAATGAGCATATACTACAGGACTGCAGCAATATCAAAAGTTGCTATGTTAATGAGCATATACTACAGGACTGCAGAACTATCAAAAGTTGCTATGTTAATGAGCATATACTACAGGACTACAGCAATATCAAAAGTTGCTATGTTAATGAGCATATACTACAGGACTACAGCAATATCAAAAGTTGCTATGTTAATGAGCATATACTACAGGACTGCAGCAATATCAAAAGTTGCTATGTTAATGAGCATATACTACAGGACTGCAGCAATATCAAAAGTTGCTATGTTAATGAGCATATACTACAGGACTGCAGAACTATCAAAAGTTGCTATGTTAATGAGCATATACTACAGAACTACAGCAATATCAAAAGTTGCTATGTTAATGAACATGTACTACAGGACTACAGCACTATCAAAAGTTGTTATGTTAATGAGCATATACTACAGGACTGCAGCAATATCAAAAGTTGCTATGTTAATGAGCATATACTACAGGACTGCAGAACTATCAAAAACTTAAGAGCACAAATATGGACAATAGAAACAACCCAGCAAGACAAGTTATGTGGAACCAGTGCAGACTTCAAATGCACCGTCTTGTTTGTGACCCATATTGGTCTAAATGCATAGCAATAGCTGGTCATTGAAGAAGAAAAAAAAAAAAGAAAAGTGAAGAGTATCATTAGAGAACTTTAAAGCAATCACACTGACTGTGATATAAATTTATTGGCTCTTTATAAGCGAGAGAAGAGCAATTTAAAAAAAATACAACAAACACTGTCTGGGTTTCAAATAAGGTCATGTTTTAAGTAAAACTGGGTCCAACCTTTAACTTTCAGCTCACTTTTCTTCTTTGAAGCTGCTTCTGCACATTTCTGGACATAGAGGTCCTCCTGAGAAAAGCACAAAGTTGGAACAAACAGCAAAACTCAATTTAAATACTTCTCTTCAATCAAACTGATGAGTAGGAAATTACTAAAAAGTATAACTATATTAAAATAAACCTTTTGTACTTAACTTCATCGACTTCAAAAAAGCATTTGATAGTATTCATAGAGATTCTTTGTGGAAAATTCTGAAGCAATATGGCTTACCATCAAAAATCATAAATATTATCAAAGACATGTATGATGGTTACACATGTGCAGTTCGAACAGAGGAAGGACTGAGCGAATGTTTCCCAATAGAAACTGGGGTTAAACAAGGATGTATTTTATCGCCCTTGTTATTTGGAATTGTTATGGACTTCATAATGAAGAAATGCTGCACTGGTAATAAAGGCATCGAATGGATACAAGGAGACCATTTGGAGGACCTGGACTTTGCTGATGACATAGTTCTCATCAGCAATCAGATAAAAACGATGCAGGAAAACACAAATGAACTATCATCAATAGCCAGCAAAATTGGGCTTGAGGTCAATCATGAAAAGACTAAAGTCATGAAAAGTTTAATTCCAACAAGTGACAAAATATACATGGAAAACAAACCAGTAGAAGAGATCGATCACTTCATCTATCTTGGAAGTCACATTGATCGAGAAGGGGATACGAGCAAAGAAATTAGAATCAGACTGGCTAAAGCAGCAATGTCTTTCAGAAGCCTTGAAAAGTTGTGGAAATCAAAACTCATTAGCACAAACACAAAACTTAGGCTATTCAAATCAAATGTACTATCAACCCTTACGTATGCGTGTGAAAGCTGGAAAACAACAAGAGATATAGAAACAAAGTTGAACGCATTCGAAAATAAATGTCTAAGGAAAATACTTGGTATAGAATGGAACGAATTCAAAACAAACGAGGAAATTAGAGAAATCGCCAATCAACCACTAATATCTTCAGTAATAAAGAAAAGACGATGGTCATACGTTGGACATGTGATGAGAAGAGATAATAATCGAATAGCAAAGCAAGCCCTCATATGGGAAACAACAGGTAAAAGAAAAAGAGGAAGACCCAGGGAGACACTGAGAAGAACATTGATGAGAGAGGCAAGAGCAGCAGGAATCGGCTCCCTCAATGAGATAGAACTGCTTGCACAAAACAGAGACAGATGGCGAGATTTGATAAAATATCTTTAAAAGAAAACTGCTAGAACAAAAATTCATATAGGAGAAGGTGTATCTTGGTCTACGCCCTATGGGCCGGTTACGGCTCGAAAGGTCAATAGATAGATAGATAGATATTAAAATCATCATCCCTTCAGTGCCATTAAATATCACAAAAGGCTTGCAATGTACCCTACCAGAGTTCCTGTTCTGGGCGAACTTCGCAATCTCAGCAAGGGAATCTATGCCCGCTGTCCTTGCTTCACTTACCAGTGTCTTTCAAGGTTGAGCTCTTTAACTTTTTTCAACTACTTGCCCCCTGCTTGTGATTCTCTTGCTACTATCACATGGTTGACATATGCATGTATTCTTTTCTTGATTATACATAAGGCTGTTAGTTGCCTGGCCATTTCTCCTTTAGTCTTGAATTCATTCCATTGCATAAAAGTCTTTTCCTTAGATATTTGTTTCAAGTGCATCTAGTTTACTCTTTATTACATTTATTGTTCTCCAGGTCTCACATGTAAAGGTGGATATCACATTTAGGTTGAATATCCTAAGTTTTGTTTTTAAGCACATAATCTTTTATTTCTATATTTCCTCAAGGTTTCTGAAAGCCATTGCAATCACATCTACTCTGGTTATGATTTCCTTTATTTGCGTTATTTTCTTGATCTTCCGTGATTTTCATTCAGAGAATTTAAAAAAAAAAACATTTAAAAAAATAAAAAATTCAGAGAATAATTTTCTTCCTGAGTTGAATTTTTAATTACTGTTATCTTTTCTTGGTTGATATCAAGTCCTCTTCTGCTAGTCATTGAAAGCAGGACATCTGTTTCTTTCTTTTATCATGTTCACTTTACTATTGATTTAAATTAGTTACCACAAAAATCAGGGTATTCTAACTCAGACCCAAGTATTCATTCAATGTTTGTGTTATCTGTACAGCCTTTCTGTATAAGAAGCCAAAGGCAATTTCAAATAACAAGGGAGATAAAATACATCTAGTTAAATAACACGGGAGATAAAATACAAAATACATCTTGTTCAAAAAACAAGGGAGATAAAATACAAAATACATCTTGTTCAAATAACATGGGAGATAAAATACAAAATACATCTCGTTCAAATAAGGGAGATAAAATACAAAATACATCCTGTTCAAATAAGGGAGATAAAAATACAAAATACATCTTGTTCAAATAACAAGGGAGATAAAATACAAAATACATCTTGTTCAAATAACAAGGGAGATAAAATACAAAATACATTTTGTTCAAATAACAAGGGAGATAAAATACATCTCTGCCTTTTAATCTGAAACTATTCAGTCAGTCCTGCCTCTGTGCAAAATGTGTATGAGTTTCAAATCAAAACACTTCTCAACAAAACAATCACTCAATAAACAATCTTACAAATTAGTCAAACATTTTACAATCATTCCCTCATATTATCTTAACTCTTTCACTACCAGACTCTATTAAGTATTACCCAGGACCAGACCAAAAATAAAGCAAATACCATGTATCAAACAAGCTACTTATCTCAGAGTTACATTTGACACAGTCTTGGAAAAAGCAAATAAATAAGGTAACACACAAAGCCAGGAGGAAGTTAGCTATTCTAAAAAGTTGTGTGGAATCACATGGGGTGTGAGTGGGAAAATTCTCAGTAAAGTTTACCAACAGAGTATACGCCCACATCTAGAATATGGATTATATGCATGGTGCTCAGTATCACTGCAAGAGTTGTATAGGTTACAAAACCAAGCACTTAGGGTCATCACAGGAGCAATGAATTTAATGTCTATACTAGAAATAGAGAAATTGTGAAGGATACAAGCACTGAGAGAACGCAAGGACACAAAAGTGCTGATAATGATATAAATTGATAAAAAAAAATGATATAAAATAAAAATAATATGCAGAAAAATTCATATCATGCTGAGACACCCAATGAAGGACTGATTCCAAAATCTTGCATTGGGGCGGCTTAAGAAAAGCAATTTATTCAACAAGTCAAACAAATATGCAGACAAATGCCAGACATACCAAGAGTTGCTATCTGGACAGACCCCTTGGACAGAGGAATCTGGATTGACAATACAAATACAGACAGAAGTGAAAAGGATACTTGACAAGGATGAACAGAAGAGTATACAGCATAAAACAATCACTCTCAGTTTCTTGAACGAAGAATAGCCACAAGATCTATGGGTTCTTGTACACATAGATGGACCAGCACAGAATGGAGTAAAGAACGGGGGAGCAGGAGTATACATAGAGTACCCAAATAACACTAGGGATATGACTGGAATAGCAACAGGGAATTCTGTCACAATTTACGATACAGAAATACAAGCAATAAATCTGGCAATAGAAAAACTGCTGAACAGTAATCTTGGTCATAGCCTATAGTATTTCTGACAGATGCAAGATCAGAACTCCAGGCATTACAACCCAGAAAATTACCACATCTGCAGACCTTATTGACTGAACTCTGTAAGCACCACAGGTTGTCTTACAGTGGATCCCATCTTACTGTGGAATACCAGGAAATGTGAAAGCAGATCAGCTGGCAAAGGAAGGCACAACAGGGACACAACCAGATGTACTAGTTACATACACTTACATACCATCAGAAGAAACAAATAATCAAATTAAGACACCTTTGAAAATATGAATAGATGGGAACAAATTATAGGCCTCAGAACAGGACACAATCAACTCCATAATCACATATAGACACAATTTAAGATGTACATGTGGACAGGTGTCCCAGACTGCTGCACACATACTTCAAGACTGTATTGAATATAGTACAATGAGGAAAACCTATTGGCTTATAGATACAACACTACAGACAAAAATATATGGGCCACTGCAAGAATTGCAAAAAACATGAATATGCAAAAGGAATATCTCTGAACCGACTGCACCTATATGCTTAATTTATATACGTTTACAGAAGAAAAATTATTGAGGAATTTGAATATGTAAACATTATGTGTGCGTGTGTGATGAATTAAAAATAAGTAAATGAAAAAAAATATGTTTTTAAATATTTTTTTTCATAGAAAAATTTCATTGAAAATCTTTGGATGTTTTTATCCTTTTATATGTTACTAAAAATAGTCACAGCAAAAGAAAAATATAACAAAGAATAAATATATTTAGTAATTTATTATCTTTATTTACTGTTTTATTTATTACATTGTTATTCCAATTAGTTCAGTTTTATACAGCACAATTTCAGCTAGGTATTGATTCCACATGACGCCATTGTTGAAACAATGCAGGTCAGCCATCAAGCTCACTATTTACATTTTCTCAAAAAAAAAAATAATAATTAATAAAATTAATAAATAAATTATTAATAATTAATAAAAAATAAATAATTTTTCTGAAAAAAAACTAAGAATAAAACTGACGGAAGGGAAATAATTGAAAAAAGTCATGACAATAATTATTGGTTACATCCCTTAATAAATGAAGGACAATGCTATAAATTGACAACTAATGTACTCAGCTCAGGTACACAGTTCAAATTTGTATGGATGAGTCTACTCGTAGGTGGGAGGGAGAAAGGAATAATGAAAGTCAGTAGTTTTACCGTTTCTGCAGCTTTCTCGTGATCTCTCCCCAGCATATAATCCACATTCTCAGCAAACTCCTCATGATCTTTCTCATAGAAGGTTCGCAGCAGCTGTAATGAAAAATTTGATATACAAATTCAGCTTTTAATAGAAAACTTTTAGTACCGTAAACAAAAAATGTGTCTCATAGTTTAGTCAAAAGATCGTCTTCATTGCACAACAGATACCTCTCCATAGAAAATATAAATGAGAAACAAAAAACCTTGACAAAGCTATATAATCACTTAAAAGTAAAAAAAAAGTAAAGTATCCCCCATCAGGCCTAGTGGCGTATAGGGAAATATGGTGTTAGTGACCCTATATTTTACAGACCTTCAGCACATGATTTTTTGGGGTAATGTGGTCGGTATTACGCCTGTGCTGCTTTACTTTCCCAGAAAAAAAACCAGGTACCAATTTAAGGCTGGGTGAACCAGAAGCCGTCGGTTGGGATCGAACCCTACCCCTTGTCCTTTGTAGTCCAGTTCACTAACCACTGAGCTATCGTGGCTTCCATATATATAATCACTTGGCTACCATTATTATTATTCGTACTGTGAAAAAACACATAAACATTAGTATTCTTGCTAAATCATAAACAGACTTCAAACTTATGACCCAGGAAACGTAGAAGTCTTTAACTCACAAACTAAGTCTTTACAGAGACAAAAACCTGGGCACACAATTATAGAGTTCAAAATGGGCAGAATCAATGTTATAAAATGACTACAAAATTGTAATCAGTCAACTTTTCCAAAGAAAAGAACTATTCTGCAGGGTGGAAACCTCCAACTTCAACTCTGACATAAAAGAAACTAGCAAATAATGTAAAAAGTACATTTTTACTTGAGAAAAAATTACGTATTAAAAAAAAAACAGAACAAAAAAATAAACTGCAATATCATAGAAATACAGAACATAAAAGCTGCTAAAATGCACAAATATAACAACAATTGACATTAGAAGTGCAAGGAAACTTTTAGCCAACAGGATACACTTCAGTAACAACTACTATTCTTCAAACTTACGGGTCACATACACAAAAAGAAGATAAAAACAAATTTAAACTGATAGGCTACACAATAAAAAATGAACACTAGGTATGCAAGAATACTTTTAGCTGACAGAAAACAAACAGGCATTAGATATTCAAGGGAACTTACAGCTGACACAAATAATGAATCAGTCAAACCTAACTTCTTGCCTTTTGTATTCAGTTCCCCTAGCACTGAGTTACTGCGGCTCCCAACATCAAATAAACAGGTACATTAAAACTTACAGAACACATACAAATATTATATTTGTGATGTAAAATAACAGCCGTAACCATAAAACATCCATTGCTATTGAAACAGAAAGCTTGACACTTGAATAGATTACTTATGTATGTGAGAGCTGGGAAAACAGCTAAAGAAATAGAAAATAAACTGAATACATTTGAGAACAAATGCATCAGGAAAATACTTTGTACACCATGGAATGAATTCAAGCCGTGTAGAAATAAGAGAAATGACAAAGCATCTAACAATTTCATCTATAATCAAGAGAAGAAGGTGGTAACATGTTGGACATGTGATGAGAAGAGACAAGAAGAGAATCTCAAAGCAAGCCCTCAAAGGGGAACCAGAGAGTAAAAGATAAAAAGGCCAACCTAGAGAAACACTTAAAAAAAAACACTGAAGCGAGAGGCAACAAAAGCAGGCATCAGCTCCATCACCCAGAACAGAGCTGTGTAGTGAGATACAATGCAGGTCCTGCTCAAGGTCTGATATTTGATAACAAGATCATCGAATACAAGTGTAGAATATCTGCCATATGTGCCATCTTCATTTCGAAAGGACAATAGATAGATATCAAATAAACTTTAAAACTAAAGAAACAACACTAAATACCTCATGTTTCTTTCGTATTGCCAGATCTTCACTTTTCAATGCCAGATGAGCAGCTCCCAATTCAGATTGTCTGTTACGAGCAAGATGTCGGGCAAATGCTTTTATTTGATTTTCTGATTTGACAGAAACTGGTTTCTTATGTGTCTGCACATCAGACTCACTGTATGTGGGGTCAAGTCTATAACTGGGTAGAAGAATTGATTTCACACATAAAGAGCCAAATAATGAAATCAGTAAAACTCTCATTCAACACGGCAAAGCATAACTTATTATTAACAACATTATAGTCTCATCAAACACAAACAGTTGCCAAGTTGTTGGTTCTTCCCGTCTACACAGTTGAGACAAGCATTATATCATCTCTAATCTTTTACCTCCGAAGACGGAGCTATCTGCCTGTGCGGCGAGGGACCCCTATGCACACGGCTGCCAGGGAAAAATGGATGCACACGAAAAATTCAGTTCCTAATCTCTAGGGACTTTGTCAGAGATAAAAAGCTGGCAAACGCAAAAAACAAAAAAAACTCTAATCTGTGCCTGCTGAGAATACCATGGACAGCTAAGAAGAGTAATGAAAACGTTCTGTAAGAGGCCAAAGCAAAAAGAGAGCTAATTTCCAATATTAGGAAGAAACAATCATTATTTTTTTGGCCAGGCAATGAGAAGGGAACAGCTGGAATATACTGTAACAACTTGAAAAATTGAGGGACGAAGAGATAGAGGGAAGCAAAGAGAAAAGATACCAGACAGCTTAAGAGAATGGCTTGGCAGAAGGTCAACAACAGTAATATAAACAAGAGTTAATTAGCTGTTGAGATAGAAAGTTGTGGAGAGACATGATCACATATGCCAGCAGGCATGGTAATTGATGATATTGATGAATCCTTGTTTATTCAGGTTATCCAGGAGAGGTTGGGTGGTCTTGAGGTAAGATGTTCTCTGGCCAAGAAGGTCCAGGGTTCGAATCCACCACAGGCAGTGGGAATTTTTCAACCCAAACCTGTGATTTCGTCATGGCTTTATCTGCCCCTGCTCCTGCGTGGTGGAGATCTGATGCCTGGCCCTCTCAGATAATAGTAAAAAAAAAAATAAGAGGTCCCATGTGGATTCAGGGCACGTTAAAGAATTCTAGCCAGTTTTTAACACTGAAAAAGATACGCTAAAAATGATAGGAATAAAACAAATGACTCATCATCATCATTTTCGAGTACCGGGCCTGCTGGCATAGGTGATAATGTCTCTCCACAACTTTTGATCACGACAATTATTTATAATTTCTGTTGTTGACCTTCTGCCAAGCCATTCTCTTAAGCTATGATGACAAATGACTCAAAAACTTCAAAACTATCGATGATAAAAAATGAGAGTACCTTTGAAGTCTTAGAATATTTGTATGTATGATGAGAGAAACCTGAGCACATGGCTTGTGGTGTGAAAAATAGCAAAAAGTGATATGCAAAGTTCAGTCCCTTGGGACATTGCTAGAGATATAAAGTAAACGAAAACAGGTAATCCATTTTATTTTGGTCACTGTCTAATAAAGATTTTTTTATGTTGAAATTGAGTTCTGTCTTAAATCTGTAAGCTAAAATGTACAACTTACATATTCTTCATTTTTCCTTACCAGCTTTATATCGTGGCTTTGTATGATTGTGTATTTACACTTTAAAGAAATAAATGTATGCCTATTTCCTCAAACGGATGTCTTTTAATCACTTCTTCAGCAATTTTTGTACCTCCATCTTCGCAATATTAGCCTGAGTTGATCCAACTGTTAAAACGGGCACTCGACTGCCAAAGTTATGGAAGGTGATATGAGAGAATATGAAGAAGGGGACACCCATTCACACTGTCAGTGTTATCTGGGAACATAACAGATGTTATCTGGGAACATAACAGAAATTCACATATAATTCTGTCTTGAAAAAGCCTTCAGGGACTTCACAAGAGGTTAGAAGCTGGGGATCACAAACAACAAAATTGTCTCACTTAATGACTGATTAAAAAATGTATTTTTAATAAATCCTGCACTTGTAGTTTACTTTAAAGAAGAACAACTCTTTATCTTACTGCAAGGGGGAACAACTCTATGTCCATGTAACATCCTTTAACAACACTCACTACCAAAGATTTAACATGCTGTAGCCCAACCATTTTTCAGAAATAAAAAAAAAATTGAAATAGCAAGAAAATTAATGAAAATTGATCTAAAACACACAGTTTGTTTGGACAAATTACTCAGGAAGTAGGAAAAGAGGTTTAAATAAGACAACCACAAGGTTTTAGTGGAAATAATTGCAGAAAAGTCATTAAATTAAAAACAGCAAAACATGGCTCCTATATAACGTTAAAAAAAAAGAAAAAGAAAGTAAAGTACCCCTATCATGCCAAGTGGCGTATAGGGAATATGGTGTTAGTGACCATAAATTTTACAGACCTTCGGCACATGATTTTTGAGGTAATGTGACATATAACATATAGCATAACTATAATATAATATTGAAATGAAGATAAAGTTAAGACTAACCGCCATTTCATGCCTTCCTCTTTGCTGACACCATTAATATATTGTTCACAGTCAGCACTGACCAATGGATCACTGTTGAACAAGTTACCAGGCAGGTCACTTCATTTTGAAAAGATGCATTAGAATTGAAAGTTTTAATACTTTAGAATAGGATACTTGAAATTAGGATATAGAAACATACTTGAAATTAGGCTATAGTAGGATGGAAGGAAAAATTAAAAAATAGAAAAAATGGTATGTTAGAAGCTTTACGTGATTAGTGGACGACACAGATTAAACAACGTTTCGGCCCAATAGGCCTTCAGCAGGAACAAACAAAAAAAACCACACACACAGATATGTAAGTAAAACTAATAATGAAACATCCAAAACAAAAATAATCGAAATATGTCTATCCTGTGTGTCAGGCCTAGGTCAAAATGAAAAGGAAATGGTAACCTGAGTGTGGCTGTCGTGAATGTGCATAAATGTGCAGAAATGTGCGCAAATGCACACAGAACCAGAGGAGTTCACACAGGGGTCAGTGTGCAAACACAAAGGAGAAAGAATAGAACAGTAGACTAACAGGTGCTCAAAAGGCGGTAAGAGTGAGATGTCTGAGAGTGGGGTACAATAAAAACTATGGAAGTGTTTGTTGAAGACCTATGCTCCACAGGGAGCCGAAAGTGTTTGTTGAAGACCTATGTTCCACAGGGAGCTGAAAGTGTTTGTTGAAGACCTATGCTCCACAGGGAGCTGAAAGGTAGAAAAATCACACAAACCTGCCTTTTCACAAGGTCTGCATCAATCTTGTTTAACAGATCACATGACACAACCGTCAATGTTGATGTAACAATACAATGCAGTTGCTCAACCTTCATCTTCGTTACTACACATAAGTTGTCTGCATGACAGTTTAAACTTTATACAATGTTAAAAGTGTCTATTTCTTTATAACCACACAATATATATATAAGAGTCGGTTCTCGTTGTACTTTTCTGTGTTAAAAGTAAAAATGATGATCTACTTATTACATCTGTGCCGCTAAAGCGAAGTTGTACACCGGCAACAGTCCACTTTTGACAAATCAAGTGTTGTGAATGCGACCTTCCAACGTTTAGACTTGATCTGCGCTTTATGTCACATTGGTGCTGTTCATGACCGTTGTTGGAATTCCTTGACGCAAGTTATTTCCATGTTACTTATTAATGTAAAGTCGTCAGCTGCAGTTTTATCTCTTTAGGAAATTTGCACCGTGTTTTGTTCGTAGTAGGCTGCTTTCACTAGAGTAATTAGAAATCTAAAGGGAGCGAAATTGTTGTGTGTACGACATTTTTGTGTGCTACGTCATCGTTCATCCCTAGACGATAATCTTACGGTCTGTTGTTTGATGTGCGATGGGAATAATCTGATGACTAACTGTGTGTCTAAATGTTTGGAATTGGAGTCAATAACGATGGCCTAACATCATCAAGCGCTATACATAAAAAAAAAAAAAATACGACGATCATCATTTTCAAGAGGACGTGAACTTCCGGTATATTGTGGATAGGTGGCGGGAACAATTGAAGGCAATGCATGAAAAGTGTTCCTTGTTGCAGTTTCCTCATATTCAAAGTCCAGCTTGTTGCAGGAGCTACTGAGTTAAGTGCTCTGTGCACACCATGAGCTGTGTGTCTTATCCGTTTTGATCATGTTTCGATATTCCAATTGTTTACGATGAATGATGATATCGTATGACAGGGAACAGTTGGCTGTGTTCACTTTCTTCACAGTTTCACCTTATGTCTTTTGGATGTGCTGAGACTGCTACGATGGGGACTACAGTTACCTTTCTTTGTTTGGGAGATGAGATATTAATTCGGATGATTACGCTGGCACGGGCGGTTGAGCAATTATGGATTTTAATTTGTTTGCAGTGATACCGGGGCCTTCCATAACCAAATCAAATATATAGAAGAGAAGAAACCAAGACTACATGTCAAACTATATGAGAAGAAAATTTGTCATTTGGTCAAAGTGGATGAAAGAAGACTGCAACACCAGGTCTCCATGTCGATGCTAGATAAAGAAAGAAAATAAGAAAGGCCAAAAGAAACTCTTTCCCAATAATGAATAGAGAGGGCTCAACTATGAACTTAAGAACTCTACAAAATCTAACAGTGGTCTATTGTATAAGTCTATTATTAGATATCTACTCTACGTACTGTTTTTAGATCAAGGGAAACTACTACTACAACCACTATTAGTAATATTACTATGTTTACTACTACTGTGTCTAGCAATTTACAACCAATAATACTTTTATGTCTTTCACTAAAATCCTTAATATTATTGAATATTACTGCAGCTAACTGGTGAGAAGAGACAACATGAGAATTTCAAAACAACCTGAAATGGAAAAGACGGGGCAAAAGAAATGGAAGCGGACCTAGAGAAATGTTAAACAGAGCTTCTGAGGCAAGAAGCAACAACAATGGGCATCAGCTCTCTTGTGTGGTGGTGGGGCTCACCCAGAACTAGGACAAGTGGTGAGATGCAAAATGGCCCTGTGGGCCTTTGTCTGATGCTTAATAGCAAAGATTGTTAGCCATTGAGAGTCTAAAATTTCTGGTCTATGTGCTACCTCTGCCTCAAAAGAACAATAGATAAAAAAATAGGCTAGCAGAGAGGTATGTAGAGGAAAGGTAAGGCAGACATATGGGTACATAGAGGAAAGGTAAGGCAGGCAGAGAGGTACATAGAGGAAAGGTAAGGCTGGTATATAGGTACATAGAGGAAAGGTAAGGCAGGCATATAGGTACGTAGAGGAAAGGTAAGGCAGGCAGAGATGTACATGGAGGAAAGGTAAGGTAGGCATATAGGTACATAGAGGAAAGGTAAGGCAGGCAGAGAGGTACATAGAGGAAAGGTAAGGCAGGCAGAGAGGTACATAGAGGAATGGTAAGGCAGGCATATGGGTACATAGAGGAAAGGTAAGGCAGACAGAGAGGTACATAGAGGAAAGGTAAGGCTGGTATATAGGTACATAGAGGAAAGGTAAGGCAGACAGAGAGGTACATTGAGGAAAGGTAAGGCTGGTATATAGGTACATAGAGGAAAGGTAAGGCAGGCATATGGGTACATAGAGGAAAGGTAAGGCAGACAGAGAGGTACATTGAGGAAAGGTAAGGTAGACAGAGAGGTACATAGAGGAAAGGTAAGGCTGGTATATAGGTACATAGAGGAAAGGTAAGGCAGGCATATGGGTACATAGAGGAAAGGTAAGGCAGACAGAGAGGTACATTGAGGAAAGGTAAGGTAGACAGAGAGGTACATAGAGGAAAGGTAAGGCTGGTATATAGGTACATAGAGGAAAGGTAAGGCAGGCATATAGGTACGTAGAGGAAAGGTAAGGCAGGCAGAGATGTACATGGAGGAAAGGTAAGGCAGGCATATAGGTACATAGAGGAAAGGTAAGGCAGGCAGAGAGGTATATAGAGGAAAGGTAAGGCAGGCAGAGAGGTACATAGAGGAATGGTAAGGCAGGCATATGGGTACATAGAGGAAAGGTAAGGCAGACAGAGAGGTACATTGAGGAAAGGTAAGGTAGACAGAGAGGTACATAGAGGAAAGGTAAGGCTGGTATATAGGTACATAGAGGAAAGGTAAGGCAGGCAGATAGGTACATAGAGGAAAGGAATGGCAGCAAGAAAGTGAACTGCCTACCCAACCTCATAAAGCTGAGGTTCAGATCAATGAAGTCACTAACATTTCATTACCCATAGGCAATTGCCACTATGGGACTACATTTACCTACTACTACTATTACAAATACCTATACTATGTCTACAGCTAACATTACTAAGATGACTATCATTACTATTAATATTACTACAGTAAAACTGACAACCTCACCTTTGTCCCCCATTGACTTCTGATTGTGAAGATGCAAAAGCCACTCTCTTCTTCCCAACATTGTACTGTAAGTAAAAGTAAAGAGCCCTGTTACACCAAGTAGCGTATAGGGAATATGGTGTTAGTGACAATAATTTTTATAGACCTGTGGCACATGATTTTTAGGGTAATGTGGTCGGTATTACGCCCATGCTTTAATTTCCCAGAAAAAATCTGGTACCCATTTTAACGCTGGGTGATACCGGTAGCCGTCCTTTGTAGTCCAGTTCACTAACCACTGAGCTATCACAGCTCCCAATATTGTACTGCAACAGTATCAAAATAAACCCTCTATGTGTCTTATATAAATGGATGTTTTCAAACCAGGAGTAAAAAAATTGTCTTTGACCATAGGATTATCAATATTATATTTAACAACAGCTGGTTATCAGTGATTTTAATTTACTCTCGATATTTCTTATAGTTCATAGTTTGGATAACTGATTTTACTGCATTCAGTGCTACTCCAAAAATGCTCAGACTTTTCAAGCAGATAAAGAAGAATACACATGATGATGATATGATTAAACACTTGTTAAAAACATGTCAATCAATTCCTTCCTATTTTGTGACACGCTGGATTCAAAAGTACCACAGCCCAATGGCTTTAGAAGGTTTATTATTAAATACATGTCTCATGTTGAAGCTGGATGTGTTGGGCCAAAAGGCGCAAATATCACAGCTATACTGCAAACTACAATACAAAGCAGACATGCTCACTTAACATCCTTTTTGGGGGAGCAGAAGCGCCTTCGACCTGCGGTCGCAATAGCAGGGTCAGCGCACCATCAGCTGACCAAGACCTAGCAGTTCTACCTCCTCGTGGTCTCCCCTAGTAACAGTTTGCATCAAAACAGGCTGGCTAACAGAAGCTAGGATCGCCATGTTCCATATAGTGGTGGCTGTTACTGATATAGAGGACCCAGTCTTTCAGTACCTCTGGGCAGGACTAGTAGTTTCCCAGCGTAGCCTGGGAGAGACGAACTTCAACTTCTCCAGTAAAAGCCGGGAATGTCAAGAAAGCCATTATGACCTGCCACATCGAATGAGTCAAAGGGCAACAACTCATGGCAATCCGTCAAAACATCCGTTTAAGGGCAAATGATAAAGAGGTGTTCTCCTTTAGTCGTTCGGCAAATGCAAGCAACCAAGCAAATACAAATCTTTTGATTGGGGGAAAAGAGGGATCGCTTCCTTTTCTGGTAGTTATGTGTAATCTAGAAGTAAGATATTGGCCTCTGGACAAGAAGGTCAAATTCACAAGAGCTGAGAATTTTTCTCCAAAACCATGGTTACTTTATGGCTTTATCCTACCCTCATCTCTGGGTAGTGAGTTCTGATGTCTAGCCCTCTTGGATAAAAGCACAAAAAACACAGGTCTCTTATTCATCTCATTCTTCATCCCAAAACCCTGGGGGTTGTTGGGGCACTACTGACAGACTTGGTCAATCTCTTCCATCTATCTCTATCTACAGTCATTTTTCGGGACTCCGAAGTTGAAGCTTGTCCATCCTTTGATGCTATCTTCCCATCTTTTTCTCTGCCTACCGCTCTTTCTCAAGTGTGCAGTCTATATAGTTTAAAGAATCCCCGGCAGTTAAAAGTCTAAAAGAATAGGCCAAACAGCCAATGTGCAGACAAAATTGTTAGAAAAAAATCTACCAAAACATCAGACTCTGGACAATAAAAATATGAGTATCTCTGAAGTAGGAGAATATCTGCCTCTATGGTGAGGGACACCCTCACTGCTAGTGCGAACTGGGAACAAAACAAATGTTCACATATAATTCTGTCCTGAAAAATCCCAACAGGGGCTTTATGAGAGGTTACAAGCTGGTAAACACATACAATGAACATACAAACATGCCTTCACTTAATGGCAATTACTAAATTAACTCTTTACAGTACAGTACTCCCTTCACGCCAAGTGGTGCATAGGGAATATGGTGTTAGTGACCATAAATTTTACAGACCTTCGGCACATGATTTTTGGGTAATGTGGTCGGTATTATGCCCATGCCGCTTTACTTTCCCAGAAAAAAATCCGAAATTACCTCTTTAACTCAAGATTAAGATATGATCATAAAAATCACCACTCTCAAAATACAAATTCTTGAAATTTGACAGTTTGCTGCAGGCAAACACCTCTCCAAATGAGCAGTCACAGAGTAAAAAGAAAGAAGCTGGTTACAGCCATCACTGTTACTCCAATGACTCTGAGAGTTCAGAGAATAGAAGAAAGTAAAATTTAATTATGGCATAGAAGAAAAAGGTTGGACAATCTATGTTTTAGCTAAATTTGATTTTCTCTGCAACTCTACTCACTGTCCGGCATAGTTTTTAATGTTTCATATATTTTATATTAGTGTTTATCTCTATATTTTAGTTTGTTTACCTGGTCATTTCTCATGGCATTCAGCTCCTGTGCCAGTCTCACATCCTTGCCAGAAAGTGATGGCCTTTGTTCACCTCTGCAGGGAAAAGACAAATTATTTTAATATAAAAAAGCACAAAAATAACACATGAAAAAACACTGATTTATTAATCACTTAGTCAAATAAACAGCAAAGATTATGACACAAATAGTTAACAAAAATTACATAAGGCGCAACCTGAAGGCTATGCTCTAGAAATTTAGTGACAATTAAATAAAGTATCAAATGAGTGAACAAAGAAGGACACAGTTTTAGCAACAGGATATTGCTTTCATCTTTTCAGCTCCCTGTGGAGCATAGGTTTTCAACAAACACTATCCAAGCTGCTCTGTTTCTTGCAATTCTTTTAAGATATCTTTAATTCTTCCCCATCTTCTTCATCTCTGCTTCCACCTTTCTTCTCCAAGAATAATTTGGTCTTCCTCTTTGTTTCGTCCCCTGTGGATTCCAGAACAGGGCCTGTTGTGTAATGAATAATAGGATGAGCTTCTTTAAAAAGTAAAAGTTCCTCCATGTCTTGCTAGGCACTTGGGGGGTATGTGAAGAAAAGATGGCCTGGTGTGATACCGCCTTTATTTCCCAGAAAAATCTTTGGAACCCATTTTTAGGGGCTGGGTGAACCCTGAAGCCTTGTTGGTCCAAAAAAAATCTGCCACTTCCGGGGATCAAACCTGGATCTTTCTATCAGGAAGCGAGCACACTAACCACTCAGCCACCGGGGCTTCATGCATTCCCAATAAAAACAAAAATCTGAAGACAAAAAATCAAAACAACTTAATGAAACTCAGCAAGGAAATATATTTTTCTCACACGCCAATAGCATGATAGTAGGCAAAAACATAGTAGTAGTAGACAAAAACATAGACCTACTCCAAATATGAATATAACAAAAATGAAATGGTAAAAAAAATTAAGACTTTCACTTTTACTCACAAAAATTATGAAATTGTATTTTTATATAAACAAATAAGGTGTTCAATGTTAATAAGAGAGATTAAATGTTAATTAGGTGGATTGTAATATAAAATATGTAGTCATGGTTTAATTTTTCTGGGAGTGGCAGGATAGACAAACATTCTGATCAGACTTTGTGGGAGGGAATTCTGTATTTGACATCTATCTATTTATTGACCTTTCGAGCCATAGCCAGCCCATAGGGCATAGACCCAGATACTCTATCTAAATTTTTTATTCTAGCAGTTTTCAATCCTTGTAAAGATCTTTTATTAAATCTCTCTGATCAATGTTTTCAGTGTCTCACTCTGGGTCGACTTCTTTTCTTCCTACCTGTTGTTTCCCACATGAGAGCTTGCTTTGTTATTCAGTTATTATCTCTCCTCATCACATGTCCAATATATGACCATCATCTTTTTTTGACATCACGACTATATAAAACTGAGGAAGATGTTTTAAATAGCAAGTGTTCAGATATGGCCATTGCATCCTCAAATTCTTGCTACCAAACTAGATTATTTCAGCTAAGATACTTCACTGGACCGGAGAGATCAGACCTTTGGTGATTGTTGTAACGATATCAACCTTCTAAGAAATGACTTCATCATACAATGCTGACAGGGTGATCTTTATTAACATCAATGAATGAACAATAACAAAAATGACCAAAAGGATGAATTAATCTGAATGTAGTAAAAAGTAAAGAGCCCCTGTCATGACAAGTGGCATATAGGGAATATGGTGTTAGTGACCATAAATTTTACAAACCTTCGGCACATGATTTTTGGGGTAATGTGGTCGGTATTACTCCCGTGCCGTTTTACTTTCCCAGAAAAAATCCGCTACCCATTTAAGGCTGGGTGATCCGGAAGCTGTCGGTTGGGATCGAACCCTACATCTTATCCTTTGTAGTCCAGTTCACTAACCACAAAGCTATCGCGGCTCCCTAATCTGAATGTGTATATCATGAAATGGACACACACAGACTTACACAAGAGATGTACTCCAGTTATGTTCAGTTCTAGTCCTGTTTGGACTAGTTTCTAATGCCATCCTGGTCATGGCTGCTGTCTTCTTCACCAGATGATTCAGGCCTTTGTAACCGTTGGGCAAGTTCTCAGCACCTGTGTTCCTGAGCACCAAAAAAAAAATTGATCTAACTAAAAAAAGACATGAGTCAGTCCCAACACAGACATTTGTTGAGGACATTTGAATCACAGTCTACAAACAAAGATATATTCATTTATTAATTCAAGTAAACAACAACTAAGACTCTTAACATTTATTGGAGAAACAAAAGCTAGTATTAAAAACAAGATTAATTTTAAGAAACTTGAGTCAGCACTAACAAATATGTTTATTCAAGAAACTTGAGTCAGCATTAACAAATATGTTTATCTAAGAAACTTGAGTTAGCACTAACAAATATGTTTATTTAAGAAACTTGAGTTAGCACTAACAAATATGTTTATTTAAGAAACTTGAGTTAGCACTAACAAATATGTTTATTTAAGAAACTTGAGTCAGCATTAACAAATATGTTATCTAAGAAACTTGAGTCAGCATTAACAAGTATGTTTATTTAAAACACTTGAGTCAGTGCACCACGTGCTCAACACAGGGAAAGGTGCCATGCTAAAAAGAGGCAAATCATGGGTGGGCCGAGCAGAAGATGTCATCAAACAGGTCTGTGGGCTTACCAATATCAGCGTTGGTGAGGAGTGGATACCGGTGCCTATGTTGTTCAAGGGGACTTTCTCATGTATTGTCACAGTTGACAGGAAAAGTAGGGAAAAGAACCCGGTCGTGGTTAATGCTGAGGTCAACAGTCTCATCTGCGATAACACTGATGAGAAAGATGCAGTCATCTATACAGACGGATCTGTAAGACAACACCAAAGAAGTGCGTAGACATTTACAGCACGCTCGGCAGGCAGAATAGTCAAAGAAGACAGTGGTGCATACGTCATGACCACGAGTAGTATGACAATGGAGGTGATGGCAGTGACCAAGGCATTCAAATGTTTAGAGTCACAAGACTACACCCACGCATGTATACTGAGTGATTAGATGAGCATGATAAAAAAAGTGGAGGTGGGCTCTATACGCATGCAATGGGTAGAGTCGTTGCATAAATCCAAAATATGTAAGGTCACCTTTGTCTATGTCCCTGGACATGCGGTAGTACGGGGAAATGAAAGAGCGGACAGGTTGGCTAGCTGTGCTGTCGTTGAGGACGGGCAACCAATGGATCAGGCGGACATCATCAATGCCCTCCGAGACGTGGGAAGAGCACAGGACTTCGCCAAACACAGATCCACGTCACTTCTTCGGATGATGGAAATGGGAGTTAAGATGGACACAGCCAGAAATGAGAAACTTAGTGGCCATATAAGAAGACTTATCAACCAACATAGAACTGGAGTCGTCAGTCGCTGGACACTGCGGAAATTGCTGAGGAGGGGATCTGAGCACCTGTGGACATTTTCGGAGTGCAATAATGATGACCCGCAAATAACTCAATAATTTGAGTCTGTACTAACAAATATGTTTATTTAAGAAACTTTAGTCAGCATTAACAAGTATGTTTATTTAAGCCACTTGAGTCAGCACTAACAAATATGTTTATTTAAGAAACTTGAGTCAGCACTAACAAATATGTTTACTTAAGAAACTTGAGTCAGCACTAACAAATATGTTTATCTAAAAAATTGAGTCAGAGCTAGTGCATGCAAACAAACAAAGCATGCCCACACACACCGAGAAAGAAGGGGATTGATACATTTCTAAAACCTGAGTAAGTAAAGTAAAGAGCCCCGTCATGCCAAGTAGCGTATAGGGAATATGGTGTTAGTGACCATAAATTTTACAGACCTTCAGCACATGATTTTTAGGGGTCGGTATTACGTCCGTGCCGCTTTACTTTCCCAGATAAAATCCGGTACCCATTTAAGGCTGGGTGAACCCGGAAGCCATCGGTTGGGATCGAACCCTACCTCTTGTTCTTTGTAGTCCAGTTCACTAACCACTGAGCTATCGTGGTTCCCTAAAACCTGAGTAAGCACCAGCAAACATTTTGATACTTGAGAAACTTCTTTAGTGCTCAAGTCTTTTAATCATGTAAACTTGTCTCTGTCCTGTTTCATGATGGAGGGGTAGGAGCTATA
Source organism: Megaustenia siamemsis (assembly GCA_032433765.1). NCBI lineage: Eukaryota > Metazoa > Mollusca > Gastropoda > Stylommatophora > Ariophantidae > Megaustenia > Megaustenia siamemsis. The sequence goes on from JAVIAB010000117.1 coordinate 68,613,231, forward strand.
TCATGACACAAGAGATGAGTTAGTTCAATGGTTGGTACATGTATGTGTGAGTGTATCCTGAAATTTCCCCTAACCATATTCCATGGCTGCGGCACTCTGACTTCAGCTGGCTGAATTCTGGTTTGACATTGTTTTCCTTCTCATAGGGTGGATGCCAACCAGGGCTATTGAGCCAATCCTGCCTGTGTTTTCTGTCTGGGTATTCTTCCCTAGTATTTCCTTCTGATAGTAACTGCTAGGCAGCAGTGGTTTAACTTCTGGAGTGCTCTTCCCCATGGATAGAGTTTTGAAAGTGGGTGGCCCTTTGAGAAACGAGTCAGAAGAAATGAACAAACACATATTTACAGATACTTTCAGAATTAGTAAACAAGCACATACTGACAGAGTTTGTGACTACTTGCTCCAGGAGCAGAGAACCAGAACTGATCAAGATTCTACAACTCACTGTTGTAAGCTTGGAAACAAGACTATCCAGCCTGACTAAGCTAAGAGATCAAGAGAGAAGGCAACCTGGTGTCTAAAAATAGCATTCTGAATTTTGGTGTGATGGATCGAAAGGTGTAGACATTTCAGCCTGCTGTAAACCATAGCATGTGGTCTTCTATGTTCATTTAACATTCACTTATTGGTAGATGATGTCAAAGGAAAACTTCCGGGAAGATGGCAACCATGCTTATAGGCATATTTTGATAGACAGAGCCATCACTAAAACAGTTTTTCAGTGTTTTGACAGTTTGTGATGTGTTTTTTTTTCAATTTATTCGGGTGATTTAGAGTTGGAAGTGACTGTAGACACTCTCTTTTCAGCGTTGTTTAAAATTATCACCTGCATGGCTGACTTGGCTCGCACTAAAATTCAACCTTGCAAACGCCAAAACCAACAATGTAAAATGGTGGCACATTGCCCTGTTTTTGCAGAGACTAACGCAGTCACTTAGACCTTTTTGGTTTCTTTGTTTATCTTAAATGAGTGTTTTCGAGCCAAGTGGGGTGAGAAAGTAATTGTGCTCTTTCCACTCGATGGAAGGAATTTGGAGAATTTCCTCGTTGGTCTGATCAATTTACACACAAGAAATTAGACAATCAATTCGGGAATCAATGGAGCACTTAAAGATTTGTATGAGAATTTCTAGTCAAATGACAGTTTTTAATGATAATCTGAAAGATAAATGAAACATAAGTATATATAAATTGATTAAAAGAAAACTGAAATATACAAAGTACAGTTACAATGCAAGAGGGAAAATTAAGATGAAAGATGTAAGTTACCTATCAGTTTGGACATTCCGAGGGGTGGGGTGAGTATGGTAAGTGGTTGATCCTATGGTTGAGCGGAGTGGGTCATGCATCTCTGGTGCTTGGGAGTGGCTTGGAAGAGGCATTGATGATGATAAGGCTGTAGGAGAATTACATTTAAAAATTTGTAACAAATTAAATTTCAGAACAAAACAAGAATTGTCCAACATTATAAGATTTAATGTCTACATCAGAAAACCTAAACCTGTGCCATGGCTGATGCGCTCTGACTTTGGCAGGCTGGATTTTGGTTTAACGTAGGAGTTTTCCTTCTCATAAAGTATATACCAAGGCTGTTGAGCCCATCCTGCCCGTGTTTTCTGTTTGGGTGTTCTCCCCTGGAATTTTGTTCTCCTGATGGTAACTGCTGGGCAGCAGTGGGTTTTTTTTCAGAGTAACCCCTTCCCAGTGGATAAAGATTGGAATGTGGCTCTTTGAGAAACTTGAGTTAGAACCAGTGAACAAACACACACTTATAAATGAACAGGATGTGTGTCTCATAACTAGTGACTACTTGCTACAGGTTCAGAGTACCCCCTTCCCAGTGGATAAAGATTGGAATGTGGCTCTTTGAGAAACTTGAGCTAGAACCAGTGAACAAACACATACTTATAAATGAACAGGGTGTGTGTCTCATAACTAGTGACTACTTGCTTCAGGTTCAGAGTGCCAGATCTGATCAAGATTCTAGTCGTGCTACACCTCACTGTTGTGGTTGCAATTAGGTCCTTCGGTGTTTCACCTGCTAATGAATATGTCAGTCAGTCCTACTTGACAATTGCAGTCAATCAGTGGTTCTCTGTCAAACAGCTAAAGCTAATCAGTGATAACCTTCCAAACCGAGTCACTCTTTTCCTGTCAAACATTAAAAACTCAGTCATTACTCAAAATATATATTGATTAAGATTTAAAAAAAAGCCCTCCTTAAAATCAGAATTTAATAATGAAAGAAAGCACACATAATGTAAACACATTTATTTAAATTTAAGAAAAAAAACATGTGGGAAAAGTTATACAATTGGTTGGAACAGCATACAAGTATTTATTTTTTTTCTTTTTAAAGAAAATTCCAGAATTATTACGAGGATCCTGTACCATCAGAAAAGTTTGAGCATTCCTTGAGAAAAAGATTAGCATTTGTCTACAAAACTAAAAGATATCTTAAATCAAAATTATTATAGACAAGATGAACATCATAAAAATGTTATGAACTTTACTATTTATTTATATTTTAAAAAAAGGAAAGGTCTCTCTTTAAAAAATAGTCACAAAATAGGCCAGAACATGTATTTGCGTGTTATCAGCAGATACAAAAAGATAAAATTAATGACAACTCCAACTCCTTCATTTTCCTCTTGGGTCGAAGACAATACACAGAGTGGAAGTCATAGTTCTCCACAATTGATGATTTGCTGCTAGTTCTTGGTTGTTTCTTAGGTCCATGGTTGAGCCTTCCCTAGTAATTGTTCTGTAGTGATTCTCTGAGTCTGCAGTGTTTTCTTTTACCAGACGGTGTCCATGCTTGGTATGGAAATCATTCTTCATCTATTCTCAGCACATGGCCGATGTATTTCTACCTTTTTCCAATAAAGCTCATTTCGCATATTCTTGCTTAGATTGGTCTCATATTTGTTTGGAATATATTCTTTCCAGCTTGTGTTTGAGATCCTATGAAGACATTTGTTTTCAAAGGCATTTAATTTCCGATCTAAAGTCTTAGTGGATTTCTAACTTCCGCATCCATATGTTACCACTGGTATCATACAAGAGTTGAACAATCTAAGTTTTTTTCATTTACTGAAAACTTTTCACGTTTGTCGTTAGCATTTGATGCTGGTATTATATGTGTCATGATTTCTGATGTTATGTCTCCATTTCTGGACATTTTGCTGTCTAGTTAGATAAAATAACTTCAACTAAAGCAACATAAAAAGCAATCATCTTAAAGTGAAAGTCACAGTGATCACCTGTGAAAATAGCCATTACAGTTTGTGTGAACAAAGTACAAGCATAAAAGATGAACTGGGTTTGATCAATATCACAATATGTGTGAATAAAATACAATTAAATAAATCAGATTAGCTCAACATGACAATATATGCCTAAACAAAGTGCTGGGGGCTGGTTGGTCTTGAGGCAAGATGCTGGTCTCGAGACAGAGAAGTTGTGAATTCAAATCCTAGCGGCAGCAGTTGGGATTTTTATTTATGATTTCTCTCTGTGGCAACCACACCTGGTCTCAGCAGCGAAGCCTGGTTTGAAACATCAATTACTTGTTGAGGGGAAAGATATGAGTACCTCTGAAGTCGGAGTTATCTGCTTGTGTGGCGAGAGGACCCCTGTGCACACGGCTGCCAGGGAAAAAATGGATTAACACGTAAAATTCAGTTCCTAGACTCTAGGGACTTCGCCAGAAGTGAAAGCTGGCAAACGAAAAGAAAAAAATTGCAACCAAACTACTGAACAAATAAAAAACATGAGTTCAAAGTTAAAACATGCACTAAAAAGGCACAACCAAGGAAAATAAATCTGATTGATTCAACATACTCATTTATGAACTAAATGCAACCAAATTAAATAGTCACAAAGCGTTAAATTAGCAAGAACAAAGTAGGAACTCTGTCTTGGGGGTTGTCCTTTAAATTCATGACAATATATTTAATCATCATCATCAATGAGTGCTGTCTCCACAATGAAGGTTGGCTACCATGGAGTGCCATTCTGCTCTGTCTCTTGCTTTGATGGTGCAGGTAGTCATAGGCTGATTTGTCCATCTTTTGATGTTACTCGTCCATGTTAGTCTTGGTCTACCTCTGCCTCTTTTACCTTTTATTTTCCAATATATTTATTACCATAGTATTATCAGAGAGTGATTTTTTAAAAAATAATCAAGGATACTTTTTTAATGAATCTTTTTGGTGGTTTCTGATTTATAAGACTTTTTTTGGTTTTTGTAAAGTTAGATTATATTCTAGTAAAAGTAAAATACCCCGTCACGCCAAGTGGTGTATAGGTAATATGGTGTTAGTGACCATAAATTTTACAGACCTTCGGCACATGATTTTTGGGGTAATGAGGTCAGTAATTCGCCCATGCCGCTTTACTTTCCCAGAAAAAATCTGGTACTCATTAAAGGCTGGGTGAACCCAGAAGCTGTCGGTTGGGATCGAACCCTACCTCTTGTCCTTTGTAGTCCAGTTCACTAACCACTGAGCTATCACGGCTCCCTTATTATATTCTAGTGGGTTTTAGGTTTTTTTTCTTTAAGACTCTTTTCTGATTGGTTCTGAATTTGGTTTGTAATAAGATTAATTATCTTTTCAAAAGCTTTCCAAATGACAACAATAATCAGGTGTAGTGGTGAGCACAGTCATCTTGTAATTTTGATAAGGTAGGTGGGCTGAAAGGAATCGCCCAAAGTTTCTGATTTATTTCAGCTTTGCAGGCAGAGGCAGTTGGGTGAAATGAAGTCAGTTGTTTATAACTCATATAGCTATAGACATCAAAAGCTTTGGGTGACTCCAGGATTTCCTTCCTGCAGACCTTAGTGAAACTATAGATGGTTGTGGTGTTGAGTTGTACTGAACAAATTAGCGACATTAGATGTGAACAAATAACAGATGATGATTGAATGCTTTCATGCAGCTCTCTCTGGAGGTGTAAGCAAAATTTGCCGCAGAACGTGTACGTTAGTACTCAAGAAGCATGCTGTGCTGCAGAACGTGTACGTTAGTACTCAAGAAGCATGCTGAACTCAAACTGTTTCCAAGAACTTCCAGAAATAATGATCCCACCTGTAGTACTGGGTTGATGATGATCATAATGATGGTAGAGATGATGAGTAAACATGTAATGAACACTACCAGTGGTTGCAGGAGTTGTTGTAGGTGGTTTATCTTTGTCCATGGACGATGTGGCAGCAACAGTAGCACCAACCACAGATTGGATATCTCTAACTGATGTAGGTTTATCATCCCATGCAATCTGTGAAAAAGCAGCAGGCAACCAGATAAAACATACAGGCCTTACCTGGTACAGAACACGCCATACAACAACATATTTACAAAAGTTGAGCACCAGCTTCTTGCAAACTTGGATCATCATCATCATGTACCATACCGGTTGGCGTAGGCGATCATGTCCTTCCACAATCTTCTATCTACAGTGCATCGTATCAGTTCTGTTGTTGACTGCTTTCCATGCCATGACACCAAGCTATCCAGTATTTTCTCTCTTTGTCGTCCGCGATCTCTCTTTCCTTTTATTTTGCCAGTTGTTACCAAGTATTCCAACTTTTCTCTATTCATGATGTGCCCGAAAAATGTTGATTGTTTCTTTCTGCAAACTTGGATACATGATAAAACAATTGTTTACATTTATTCTTCTTCCACCCGTGGTGATCACAGGCCAACAAAACAGTTTGATGCAGTAAGCCTTATGGTGTTTTGTTGAGCAATAAAAAGTCCCTCAAACTTATGCGGTCGATGACCATTTTTCACAGGAGTCTAATTTTTAGCTCACACTATTCATCTCTTCTTCTACTATTCTTTTCTAGTTGTTTTTGCTCTGCCTCTTTTTCACCTTTCCTCTGGAATCCACTGCATGGCAGTTTTTATAATTATTACTGAATCTGTTACCCGTATTACTTATAAAATAAATAAAAACCACTAAATTAAAATTGCAGAAAAGAGCAATATGCCATATCTAAAATGAGATTAACACAAGGAGGACAGCAAAAGAGGGGATTAGAACATAGGAAGAGAAACATTGTAGCTCTATAAGAAAGTGTTAGATGATCAAATAAAGTCTAAATTATTGAGTTATTTGTGGGTTATCATCATTGCCCTCCGAACATGTCCATAGGTGCTGAGATCCCCTTCTCGGCATGTCCTGCAGCGTCTACCGATTGATGACTCCAGCTCTATGTTGATTGATAAGTTCTCTTATGTGCCCAAGAAGCCTCTCATTTCTGGATGTACCCATTTCATCTCGTCATTAATGACGTCCGCCTGATCCTTTAGTAAAGCTAGACAGCCTGTCCGCTCTTTCACTTGCCCATATTCCTGCATGTCCAGGGATATATGAAGCAGGGAGGTAGCAGTGATTAAAGAGTGTATGATAAGATGGGAGTGAGGTAGTAGAAATCGAGGGGAGATAAGAAGGGCTAAGTAAATTAAAATTATGGGGTCCACGAGACAATAGGGTTAAGAAGTAAAGAGGATGAACACATCGTGACTCACGGGAATTGTAAGACACAATGTAGGAACAAGGCAAAAATGTAAAATGGGGTATTGATTGGTTGAAGGGAGAAAAGTTTAGACAAAGGATAGGTTGGGAAGATGATTCGAGATTAACGATGGCTCTATACGGACAGTTGTGTGTTTGTGTTGCAACCGGTACTGTGAGCAGGTTTGGGTTAGTTCACCAAAAAGTGACAGAGTAAGTTAGTTGGTGTGTGGTTGCTGCAGGGAACAGACCATATTCCAGGAGCAGTGATAAGTAGAAGTGTCTTAGAGTAGTTAATAAGATAGTTGTGAAAGTTAACAGCACCAACCATTTAGTGGCAGTCAGTGAGAAAGTCTCACAACGTAGACTTCATCAGAAATAGGAAGTTAGAGTGTAGTTGTGCAAGTTAGTGAAACAGGGAGGTAATAAGGATATGAAAAGACGGGTAATTCGGTAGAGGTCAAGGGGAGACAAAAGGTTGAGAAGAAAATAGAGGTAAGGGGGAAACTCATGGTCCACATGATGGGCGGAAAGCCTGAACAAGTCATGAGGCACGAGTACTGTAAGCAATGTGAGAACGAGGGTAGATGTAAAATGAGTTGCGATTGGCGGGAAAAGAAGAGCTGAGAAAGAAAATAGGTGGGCAGATTAATTCGATGTAAAGTGATGATTCAATGCGGGCAACTGTGCATGTTGTACAGCCGATACCGTGAACAGGAAAGTTGAGTTCAAAAAATTTCGAGAACAGGTTAGTGGCGGGCGAGCTAGTGAGATGTAAATTCCTGGAGCAGTGTTAGAATAAGGAGTGTACTTTGACATTATGATAAGGTGGCCGTGGTAGGGCCTCATAGGCAGTAGCAAGTAGGAATGTTGCTAAATGGCAGCCAACTTTTGATGCGGAGACGGCACTCAATGACGATGAACAAAGTGAAATGAAAATTGAAATTCAAATAATTACCCACCCTGGGATGTCCAGAAAGAGAGCCAAGCATCTTTTCAGTGTCTGTATCAAATTCTGAGTCAACAGTTTTCTCTAAAGAATGGTAATTTCAAATTGTTAGAAAAGAAAGAGTGGTAATTTCAAATTGTTAGAAAAGAAAGAATGGTAATTTCAAAATGTTAGAAAAGAAAGAATGGTAATTTCAAATTGTTAGAAAAGAAAGAGTGGTAATTTCAAAATGTTAAAAAAGCAAGAATGGTAATTTCAAAATGTTAAAAAAGAAAGAATGGTAATTTCAAAATGTTAGAAAATAATGAGTGGTAATTTCAAATTGTTAGAAAAACAAAAGAATGGTAATTTCAAATTGTTAGAAAAGAAAGAGTGGTAATTTCAAAATGTTAGAAAAACAAAAGAATGGTAATTTCAAATTGTTAGAAAAACAAAAGAAAGGTAATTTCAAATTGTTAGAAAAACAAAAGAATGGTAATTTCAAAATGTTAAAAAAGAAAGAATGGTAATTTCAAATTGTTAGAAAATAAAGAATAGTAGTTTCAAAGAAAAGAAAGTCTTGATCAGTTTATAGGTTAAATATAAAATCACCAATAATTACATTGAATTATTTATTGTTCTAAGACTTTAAATAATTATATTTCTGTAATATATATTTGTTTTAATTCAACAAAAGTAGGTCAGAAGTACATATAACAAATTCAGAAAAGTTATTTGTTGTGTTCATATATAAGGAAAAGTATGTTAGATATCTCACAAGTATACAAAGTATGTTAGATATCTCACAAGTATACAAAGTATGTTAGATATCTCACAAGAATACATGAGGATACTAGATATAATATAAATCTGTCTATCTATCGTCCTTTCGAGCTGAAGACAGCACATAGGGCAGAACCATAATCTCAAAAACAGAGACCTTGTGTGCCAAAATAGCACATATTGTAGAGATCACTGCTCTAAAATCTATAATATAAATACATACAAGTAAATACAAGTAGATGATATATATATATATATATATATATATATATACAATAATTATTATAATTAAAGTGTGCCATAATTATACAAGAGGATACTAAATTATTCAGAAATATACACAAATAATCTAAACATGTTACAAGTATAGAAGACAAGATTAGATATCTGAAAAAGGTCAATCTGACAGGAGAGAAGACAAAATATCTCACATCAATGTAAGCGGGGAACACAATTCTCACAAACACATCTCATGGGGGCTGGACAGTCTGGAGGTATGACATCAGGAAGGACCTGGGTTCTTCTGTGCATTCAAATGTTGCATTTGTATATATCATAAAGGGTGGTTATACCCTTTAGTTTAGCAGCTATAGAGTTAACTTGCTATATCACCCTAAAAAATTCAAATTCATCATTGTCAAAAGAAAAACTCAATGTAAATCTGCCTTTAAAGAGCAGATAGTACTTACGGCCAAGCAAGGACTGTGAATAATCAGGATGTATGGGTGACAGCGGCCGTACATCATGGTGCTTCGATAAACCTCCATATGTCATAGCATAATAGTCTTCATGGCTAATTATTTTGTGATCATCATAAGCTTTTCTGTTTTCTGAGAAGCAAAACAAGAATGTTCAAAAGTCAAGTTTGATTGAACTATAACTGTAAACACAGCTTTAACGAAAATAATTAGTGATCTATAAGGAGGCAAGGCACCAGACAGCAACAAAGCTGGATGGCTAGTGCCAGGATCAGTGAACCAGAACCAACCAGACCTTACTCCACCTCTTCATGGTGCCTCTAGAAACAGACTAACAAGTTAGTCTGGCCAAGTGAGTAGGCATAGAAAAGGGAAAGTAACCTGGTAGTCAAAAATGTAGTGCTGAAGTCAGATGTGTTGGGCTGGAAGGTACAAATATCAGAGTTCTACAGCAAACCATAACATAATTCATTTACACTCATTTAACATCCTTTTAAGGACGGATGACGAAGAGGGATCAATTTCTTTGGTTGTCATTTGGTGCATGCCAGAAAGAGAGAAGTGATAAATAAGCTCAAATATGGCAGGATTATGTTTATTTGTTCCCTCCCATTACATGTCCCACAAGTTTATGCTGTTATAATATCAGTTACACTTAATCCTGGATTATGGGACCTTTGTAATAAGTGATGACCTCAAAATAAAATTTTTTACACTTTGAAAGTTTGCATGCAGCAGGCAAACCCCCCCCCCCCCAACCTTCCTAATTATTATTTCTGGTGACCCCTGAGTGTTGATTTAGTTTCCTTTGATGTTGGATGAAACACCGACGTGCGTTTCGTCAAAAGTATGACATATTCATAAAAATGGGGCTTTTGTTTTCTTCTGATAAATCTGGCCAATTTTCAAGAAATTTGTTTTTCTTTCTTATGATGTGAGAAATCTTTTCGGCTGTTGGCTAGACATCAATCAAACCTTTGAAACACAGGAATAGGCAGCGAATGATGCTAAAAGGACACCGAACATACGGACGAGACTGCCGTGTGAATAGACAAAGTAACACCTCCAGGGTTTCAGGCCATAAATTGAACTTATGCCATGAAATGATTATCGCATCCGATTCCCATGTTTCTCCTTGTGTAAAAACACAACTGTGTATAAAAAGTTCAAAGAATATACCATTTTACGACTTATAGAAAGTTTCGTAAAAATGTGACTTACAGATTGGTCATGTAATCTAGGGTTAAACAGCACAGCCAATTACTTTAACAAAGGTGGATGAATATGTCAATGAATATTTGGAGTAAAGGCGGTCTGTTTCAAAATTTTTCTTATACAACATTATCAATATACGATAATCATAATGAGGATAAAATGAAATTAGAATAACAGAGAGACCTGATTGACAAGGTGAGTCTGCGATAAAGTGAATCTAGAAAAACAAAGTGGACTGACAGACCAGGTGAGCCTGCAATAAAGTGAATATAGAAAACAAAGTGAGTTGACAGACCAGGTGAGTCTGCAATAAAATGAATCTAGAAAAACAAAGTGAGCTGACAGACCAGGTGAGTCTGTGACAAAGTGAATCTAGAAAAACAAAGTGAGTTGAGAGACCAGGTGAGTCTGTGACAAAGTGAATCTAGAATAACAAAGTGAGTTGAGAGACCAGGTGAGTCTGTGACAAAGTGAATCTAGAATAACAAAGTGAGTTGAGAGACCAGGTGAGTCTGTGACAAAGTGAATCTAGAATAACAAAGTGAGTTGAGAGACCAGGTGAGTCTGTGACAAAGTGAATCTAGAATAACAAAGTGAGTTGACTAACCAGGTGAGTCTGTGACAAAGTGAATCTAGAATAACAAAGTGAGTTGAGAGACCAGGTGAGTCTGTGACAAAGTGAATCTAGAATAACAAAGTGAGTTCAGAGACCAGGTGAGTCTGTGACAAAGTGAATCTAGAATAACAAAGTGAGTTGAGAGACCAGGTGAGTCTGTGACAAAGTGAATCTAGAATAACAAAGTGAGTTGACTAACCAGGTGAGTCTGTGACAAAGTGAATCTAGAATAACAAAGTGAGTTGAGAGACCAGGTGAGTCTGTGACAAAGTGAATCTAGAATAACAAAGTGAGTTGACTAACCAGGTGAGTCTGTGACAAAGTGAATCTAGAATAATAAAGTGAGTTGAGAGACCAGGTGAGTCTGTGACAAAGTGAATCTAGAATAACAAAGTGAGTTGAGAGACCAGGTGAGTCTGTGACAAAGTGAATCTAGAATAACAAAGTGAGTTGAGAGACCAGGTGAGTCTGTGACAAAGTGAATCTAGAATAACAAAGTGAGTTGACTAACCAGGTGAGTCTGTGACAAAGTGAATCTAGAAAAACAAAGTGAGTTGACAGACCAGGTGAGTCTGTGACAAAGTGAATCTAGAAAAACAAAGTGAGTTGACTAACCAGGTGAGTCTGTGATATGTAAGAGACTTACCATTCTTGTTAAGACTAGCAGCACGTTGGCCTCCATAAGCTGTTACCAACTTTACTTCCTTCTTCCTGTTTTCATGAATCACAGATATGTCATTATTTTAATTTTACTGTTATAATTAATGATATCTTTAAACTCTTTATTACAATTTCATAGTAAAAAGTACCATCTCAAGATACAAATTATTGAAATTTGACAGTTTTCTGAATGGGAAACATTACGCCCCACTCCTTATACTTCCTAATTACTACCAGTTGAACCCAGAAGCCCAGAACCTTGTCAGTCCTGAAAAAAAAAAAATTTGCCATACTGGGTATCGAATCTGGACCCTTCTGGTCAGGAAGTGAGCACACTAACAACCACTCAGCCATCGAGGTTGTCTAGGTAGATCCAAATGTGGTTAATTTTTTGTGATCAATACAGCTTCTGAGTTAATCAACCTCTTGGAATAGACAGATAATTTCTCTGGGATGATACTAACCATATCAATCATAAATGTGCAAACAAGTCCTGAAAATACATGATAACTAACCATTTATACAAGATGTGAAAAATACTTTAACAATTTTGTAACAAAAACAATATTTATACAATCCAGAATAATATATGTGTATGTGTGCAATACAGTCTAGGTATGATATGGTCACTAAAATGATAATTAGTTGTCTCAGTCAGTCATAGTTGACTATGGATTTTGTAGCGCCCCTAGGAATGCTATTTTTTCTTTTCTTTCACAGTGTATTTTATTTTTCTATGAATCTGTCTGCTTCTTGCTTGAGTTGGAGCTTTAGAGTGTGTTTCCATAGATTACGGCCTGCACCTATTTTTTCCCAGAGAGCTCATATTCAGAGTCTTCACATCACATTTACATATGTCTATAAATCAGAGTTTTGACACCCCAGCAGTTATTTTCCTTTCTACTATTTGTCCAGAAAGTATATATTATGGTATGTGGCCATCTTTCATACGGTGTAAGTTACCAAGCCAATGTAATCTATGTTGTTTGAACAGCGTTTAGATATTCGGTAGGCTTGTGCAAGTGAGGACTTCTACCTCTGTCACTTTGTCCTTCCAGATGATATCAATAATATGGCACTGGTGTTTATGGAATGCATTTAACCTTCAAAATGGTAATTAACTTGAGATTGACAGTGAATCATAAACATACCTTGAAGGCGGAACTTTAACTTCTTTTGCTTGATGGCTCCTTTTTGAATTGCCAATGTCATTTCTCTTGGACAGTGGTATTTTCTCACAGGCAGGTTCCATACCCCCAGCAGATCTTGTGTCTGAAATAGCCATTTATGAAATATAGAACATATACCTTTTCTACAAGTGAGAACATCAAAAGCAACCTTAAAGAGGAAATTAGAATCTTCTTCAGCTTACTTTCTACAGGCTTTCAGTCTGATTTATTGGCTTTCAGTCTGATTTATTCTGTTCCTGGATCATCACACAAGTATAAGTCCCAAGCTACGTATCAACAAGCTCAAGCAACTTTTTCTTGCTTTATATTTATACCATGTGGCAACATAAATTGAAGTTTAAGTTTTGTTTGTGCACCAAAACTAGATAACGGAACTTGTGGAAAAATTAAGTCTGCGTGGATTAACTCTACATGATCAAAAACCATATGTTTATGCAGCCTTTTGAAGCAAAAAAAAAAAATTGATCAAGGTGCATGTTACGATTTCATCACATTTTTTTTTAGCTTTGAACATTACATTTATTGCATATCAAAATTTGCTGAATTTAATGGACTTATAAAAAAATGCATTTACAAACATATTTTTGAAAGAAAACTGCAAAAGTCATATAATAAATCCAATAAATAAATTACAAACCAACAAAACCACAATTGTCATAATCCTGCCTTTTGATAACAGCCACATGTTTTCTTGAACAAACATATCTGCCCATTTCTAGAATGAGCACAAGCAAAGGGCAACACCATCTTTTCTACCAATACTTACATCGTATATACCAGAATCATCATCACTCAATTAAAAAAAAAATGAATCTGAACTTTCCTAAATTTTCGATAATTTATCATGTCCATTTCCATCAGCAATCAATGAAAGAGGCTGAAACTGACTGCTTATCAGGTAGAAAACAATATGCATTTAAGATAAAAATTCTTCAGTTTTTAACTTGTCACCAGGATGTGGGTGCTATGTGTCACTAGTTTAAGACAGGCTGTGATATCTGTGCTTTTCGATCCAACATACGCATCTTTAGGATGTGTCAATTTTTAATATGTTAACAATTTTTGCCCAGGTAGTGCCATTCTGACATACTCTTTTTTAACTTTCAACTGCCAAAACAGTTTTTTAACATGTGCAGAGTGCAAGCTAGGCCTCCCATTTTTCAGTGTGCTAGAAGACATAGGAGCTCACTACCCTAGAACCAGGAGAGAATAAAGTCACAATGAAACAATAGCTTGAAGGAGATAAATTTCCCAGATTCAAACCTGGGACTTTCCTATCTAGAGGCAGTCACCTTAATTTTAGACCACCCAACCCCCAGCCAACCTGGGTAGTCAGGTTTCAATTCGAACCCGTGGTCAATTTTTGTTGTTGTCTAATAGAATCAGCATCAGAGTTCACCCAGACACTAAAATTGGGTACCTACCAGGTATTTTTAGAACCCTTCCCAGATTTTTACCTGCACTGTTCTTGTGGCCTGCCTTTAAGTTTTTAGTCCAGATGGTAGTTGACCATGCTTTGAACGAGTACTCCTGCCATGCTTTGAACGAGTACTCCAGGGAAGTGACTTATTTTTTTTCCCCACTGATAGTCTAGCATATTATCACTATATAGTTATTTTTGCCTGTGCACCTATATAATTTTTATCGTGTCTATTGTTCCAGCTGATGGCCTACAGAGTAGCACTGTCACTTTGCTTTTGTTTTGTTCCTCACCTACTAAAGCTGTTACCATACCCCATTTTCTTTCCCTTTTCTTTTATTTTCATTATCTTCAGCTTTGCATTTTTATGTCTTTACCTCTTTACCAAATAAGTACTCTGGGAAAGTATTGCAGCATCACAGTGACCATAACCATAAAGAGATGATGATGATGATAAATAATATTATGGGCACTAACACTATATTTCCTATGTACTTTTATTTTACTAACGGCAAGGATGTATGAAAAGGTCAAATTTGTGTTTAGCATTACATTCTCTCATTTATGAAGCCAATAACTTTTCGGGCTCCAAACCACTGCGGTTTGAATCCCAGTAGGAGCAAAAGCTTTTTCTATCAGGGTCTGTTTGTTAAAAAACTCAGACAGACCTGAACACCTTGCAGCGACTGCACTGGAAAAGTAGCCTTTATACTCCGGTCATATAAGTTGCCCCAGCAGACCCTGATATAATGAGAAAATACAGTAAAGATAGTTTTTAAATTTATTTTTTAAGCAGCTATTGTGCTTGATCTGATAGCTGTTGGAGAGACAATCAGACACTCTAACCCCAATCTTATACAAATAACTGTTAGAACCTGTACACAGGATGACACAGGCACATAATGAGCTTGTTCATATCTACAGTAGATGCAAGAGCAGCTCCACCTACCATCATGATCACTTTCAATCTTGTTCATCACATATTCCAGAAGGTGCAAGAAGATATCCAGAAGGTTGAAGGTGGCAGTCAAGTCTCCTGCCACAATATCCATTCCTCTGATATGACTGAGGCTGTCATGGATAATATCATTGGAGAGAACATCAATTACTGTTTGACAGTTGTAGATTTCATCATCTTTGGAGGTTGGCTGGCGGATTATACCTGGGAAAACAATAAGCTCCATTAATAAAACAAGCATTCATTGAGCATAGAAAAACAAGCATTCATTAAGCATAGAAAAACAAGCATTCATTGAGCATAGAAAAACAAGCATTCATTGAGCATAGAAAAACAAGCATTCATTGAGCATAGAAAAACAAGCATTCATTAAGCATAGAAAAACAAGCATTCATTGAGCATAGAAAAACAAGCATTCATTGAGCATAGAAAAACAAGCATTCATTAAGCATAGAAAAACAAGCATTCATTGAGCATAGAAAAACAAGCATTCATTGAGCATAGAAAAACAAGCATTCATTGAGCATAGAAAAACAAGCATTCATTAAGCATAGAAAAAAAACTGTGTGCTCCGATCAATTATATCAATGACATCAAACTTCTTCTTCTGCATACACCTTTAGATGTCAATATTAATGAGTTAGAAAAAAAAACATTCATCAGCTCAAGGCTGGTGACATCTCCAAACAGCTTGTTCTAGTATGGCACCAGTAGTGGTCACAGAAGCATTCTCTGTTATCATATGTTAAGGATGATTGTAGCAGATGTTCAGCACTCATTTTGTCTGTGCCACAATCACATTCATCAAAGGTTCCTATCTTTAGGGTGTTGAAAATATGGTACTTCAATCTGCTGTGGTTTTTTCATAGACTAAAAATTGTTACTTGTCGTTTTCTCTTGAGCTGGTAGCAAGCATAATTTTTCTGTTAGCCCTTGTGTTCTGCATTCCATTTGTTCCTGACAGACATTTTTGATTCCTCATAAGTTGTACTTGTCGTAATTTGTGACATGAAGCTACAATAGAAAAGGTAATCTCATAGCAAGTAGTAGAAATGTAAAATGTTTGATCTTTTATATCTGAGGAAACAAAATCTCATAAACAAATTTTCAATGACTCTTCAATGGATTAACGATAAAAGCCCTAAGGATCATTTAAATGTGTAAATTGGTAAATATTACTCATGCAAATGTGGGGTCACTTCTCACTGGGATCAACAGTTTCTTATATAAAACTCAGGAGTTAGATGTGGGGTCAATTCTCACTGGGATCAACAGTTTCTTATATAAAACTCAGGAGTTAGATGTGGGGTCAATTCTCACTGGGATCAACAGTTTCTTATATAAAACTCAGGAGTTAGATGTGGGGTCAATTCTCAGCAAGATCAAGGGTTTTTTTTTCATTCAGGAGTTGTCATATGACAACTGCATCGGGCATGTGGCCTATATATCACCCTCAATGTACACACAGTACCAGACCTCTGACTTTGGATAATGACATGTTTTTTTTTTTAAAATTTACTTGTGTGTGCATTCATGGGTCTCCTTTTTTAATATTTATTTTTCTTTTCACAAAGAAATGTATAATCTGCCATAAAATACAAAATAGTTACAAATTATTAACAGCAAAGGCATATCTGAGTGTCTTCTTTTTAAAACCTCTATCTTAGTTTCATGAAGTTGTGACATCAAAACCAGAAATCCCTCCCGTGAAGTCTGACCAGAATGTTTGTCTAGCCCGCCACTTCTGGAAAAATTACACCTGGACTATATAATTTATATTCCGATCTACTTAATTCACGACATTTAATCTCTCATATTAACATTTTGAATCTAGGTTTGTTTATGTAGCAGTACAGTTTACTCATTTTTGTGAGTAAAAGTGAACGTAATAATTTTTTAGGAATGTCAATTTTGCTAAATTTTTATCTGGAGTAGGTCTCAGTTTTGTGCTCGTAGCGCTGGTGTTCATAAGTAATATTAATAATATCTTACGATCAGCAAAATTCATGACATTTAATCTCAAATATTAACATTTTGATCACCCCACCTCAACACAGACTCATTATATCCATGTCACCTTAACTCAGACTCTCAAGATATCAATGTCAACCTAACCCAGATGCAACACATCAATGTTAACATGACCCAGACTTAAACCATCAATGTCAACATGACCCAGACTTTAAACATCAATGTCAACATAACCCAGACTCAGCATTTCAGGTGTCAGCCTGATCCATTTTAATCATATCAGTATAAGACTAGCCCAAACTGGACATAATTCCCACAGCAACAGCCTGCTGCTATATGCTGACATGGATAGCCAAAGTCATCTATACTTAATGAAAGATCACAATCATGTGTTTACTAAAGTGACTATTATCAAGTGCCATGTACAATCATGAATCTTCAAGACTTCTAGTCTCCAATGACCTAAGCAGTAATTAATTTGTTTTTAAATTTCTTCAGGCCTATTTTTTAGAATTAAGAATAAAAGCTTCAATGGAAAGTGTGTTTGCTTTAATGGAATTTATTGTTTCATTTTTGTAGACTTAATGTTTATGGTAACATAGAATTATGGAAGTATACCAAATACCAGTGGATAAAGAGATACAGCAAAGATGATGGTGCTGGATAGAACACACACTGTGGAAGCCAACTGAGAGTATTACACAACCGGCCCCTTTTTAGAATCCCCAGGGAAAAAGACAAAGAGGAAGACCAAGGAATTCTTGGAGAAGACAGATGGAAGCAGCGATGAAGATGATGGAGAGGACATAGAGCGATCTTATAAGAATGGCAAGAAACAGAACGACTTGGAAAGTGTTTGTTGAAGACCTATGCTTTACAGGGATCTGAAAGGTAGAAGAAGATTAACATTTTGAATATATACTTGTTTATACAACTATATAATTTAGTCATTTCGGGGCGTAAAAGTGAAAGTCATAATTTATTTCATCGTTTCAATTTGGTTACATTTGCATTCAAAGTTGAGATATATTGTTATGCTCACGGCACTGGTAAAATTGAAAGTCATAAACACTGGGTTTTTAAATGGCAATAATTATTTTAGCAAATTTGCGAGATGAACTAAAACAACAGGTGTGGCAATGTCAGCAGTGCTATATAAACAATAAATTTACCTTATAGCGGGAATGCTGGAAAATCTAATGAAAGCAGTCCTGAATGTAGGTTATTAACACCAACATTTTTGTCAGGAGATGGGGCCCATTTGTGTCATATTAGGGCTAATTTGTGTCAACGCGACTTATGTCATTTCAGCTAAAGAATGTGCCTCGAACAGGTGTGAAGGGAGAAAAAAAAGATCACAACATAACAAGCCTTCATTAAACATTATGAGAACACCAGACCCAAAGGCGACCCCGAAAATGATTGATTTGATTGAATATTAGAAACACAACAGCAACAGCAGTGAACAAGAACGAAGACAGCAAATTATATATTCCCTTGCTGATGAAAGGCAAATAAGAAGGGAAAGAAGTAGAACATACATAATAAAAAGATAATTTTTAAAATTCATGAAGGAATAGTCCGGCCAGTTACTTACCTGGCAGCCGATCACTAAATAAACTTTCATACAGCACAACAAACAACGATGAGCTGATGTCCTGAATGTCTACAATTTTTGTTGGAATATTGAACTCTTTCAGGAGATGATTGGCTAGATTTATGGCAGCTTCAAGAAAATAAAATCACATGAAGTTCACGTCATTTTGGTATCAGTTAAATAATTTACATTAGAAGCTCTATAAATAATTTACATTAAAAGCTCTATAAATAATTTACATTAAAAGCTCTATAAATAATTTACATTAGAAGCTATGTAAATCATGCCACATATTGGCATAAATATTAACACCCACAGTCAGTTCTTATATATCTATAGTCTCACAAGTTTAATCATCATCAAGTACCATGCCTGCTGGCATAGGTGATCATGTCTCTTCACAACTTTCAAACTCGACAGTTATTTATCATTTCTCTTGTTGACCTGCCAAGCCATTCTCTTAAGCTGTCTGGTATCTTTTCTCTAGAATTCCCTCTATCTCTTCGTCCCTCGATTTTCCCAGTTGGTACAATATATTCCAGCTGTTCCCTTCTCATTACATGGCCAAAAAATTATGATTATTTCTTCCTAATATTGGATGTTAGCTCTCTTTTTGCTTTGGCTTCTTTCAGAACATTTTCATTACTCCTCTTAGCAGTCCCTGATATTCTCAACATTCTTCTGTAAAGCCACATTTCTACAGCTTCCAGTAATTTTCTTGTATGTTGTCCTATTGTCCCAGATTCACATCCATGTTAAGGCTGGCTCTACAGAACTTACTCACAAGTTTATTTATATATAAATAATAATTTTCCTCTATAATCTTGCATTATTACTCAACATGTTAACATTACCATGTTACACAATTCTGACCAATCACAGAATTAAGATCTGGACTCAGCCAAACTCTACCAAACAATTTTGCTTCTTTGCAAGTGTTCAACAAACACACAAATAGCTTCTCGGGCTTTCAACCAGTAAAATCACTTCCAGTTTTATATTTAATTGATTACAAATTACACTTACATAAAAATTAAACCTTACATATCATACTCAACTTGTTCATATGTTTACAATTCAGTATAAAAAATAAAACAAACTATCTCTAAGATGAAAAAGTTTCTTGCCAAGGGTACTGGATGGAAATACAAACATTTCTAGTATGCATCTGATTCAAAACACTTATTGAGCACAATCAAACATAATTTACCTTTAAATATGTACCACTGAACTTAAGTAATAATTCTAAGTACTCAATTTATCTACAAAAGCATCAAAACATGAAAATTATTTAAAGTAAATAACATCTAGCATGGTATCAATGAGGGAGCCGCAATAGCTCAGTGGTTAGTGAACTGGACTACAAAGGACAAGAGGTAGGGTTCGATCCCAACCGATGGCTTCTGGGTTTACCCAGCCTTAAATGAGTACCGGATTTTTTTTTGGGAAAGTAAAGCGGCATGGGCGTAATACTGATCCCATTACTCCAAAAATCATGTGCTGAAGGTCTGTAAAATTTATGGTCATTAACACCATATTCCCTATACGCCACTTGGTGTGACGGGGGCACTTTGCCTTTTTTTTTTTTACTATGGTATCAATGAAACAAATAAAAAATGATAATAAATATAAATTAATCTGCATAAAGTAATTACATGCATGTGGACAATAAGGAATTATTGTTCATTTGACATGTACTCTACTAGATGTTATTAGATTTCTTGTACTTGAAGGATATGTGTACACTAATCAGATAAAGACTAAAGGGGGCTGACAACAAATGGTAGACAAAGTACCTATAACAGCATGCATGATCAAGGCATGAGAGAGGATAAAATAGAGATCCATGGTAGCTATCCTTTGACATTGATGGCACAAGGTTCTGATGATGTACACTAATCAGATAAAGACTAAAGGGGAATGACAACAAATGGTAGACAAAGTACCTATAACAGCATGCATGATCAAGGCATGAGAGAGGATAAAATAGAGATCCATGGTAGCCATCCTTTGACATTGATGGCACAAGGTTCTGATGATGTACACTAATATTGAAATCACTTCCCTAAAATACTTTGATTGGGGGAGTGGGGTGGGACAGGATGGATGTATAAACACACACAGAGACAGAGAGAGAAAGAGACAGTGAGAGAGAGAAAATATGAAGTAAACAGATACTTACCATCTTTTGTAGGTTTCTCAGGCAGGTCAGCACTTATATCCATCTGTAAAGAGTGATACAGTTTCTTTATCCTTAAATTGACAAGCTCTTTAAACTTCATATTCTTCCAACGTGCATTCACAATAAGTATAAAACACTCAACAGCCATTATAAATATGTTAGTGCTTTCTTCGTGTATTTTGTCATGAATTACCGTGAACTGCCCCAATATTTACCCCTGGCTTGAAAAAGCTCTTTCGAAGTTTCTAAGACATGGATCCCCCATTTTGGGATCTGACCCAAAAACGGACCAAATTTTCTCTCAGCTAAAAACTGACTAATCACGGAAGGATCACCACCAAAACATCGTCAAGTGCAATACATTTTAAAAAAAAATGATGATCATCATTTTCAGGAGGACGTGAACTTCCGGTATATGGTGGATAGGTGGCAGAAACTATTGAAGGCTATGCATGAAAAGTGTTCCTTGTTGCAGTTTCCTCATATTCCAAGTCTGGCTTGTTGTAGGAGCTACTGAGTTAAGTGCTCTGTGTACACCATGAGCTGTATGTCTCATCCGTTTTGTTCATGTTTCGATATTCCAATTGTTTACGATGAATGATGATATCGTATGACAGGGAACAGTTGGCTGTGTTCACTTCCTGCGCGGTTTCGCCTTATGTCTTTTGGCGTGTGCTGAGACTGCTACGATGGGGACTACAGTTACCTTTCTTTGTTTGGAAGATGAGTTAGTAATTCGGATGATTCCACTGGCACGGGCAGTTGAGTGATTATGGATTTTAATTCGTTTGCAGTGATACCGAGGCCTTCCATAACTACGAAACAATTGAAGTAAGAGAACGATAGCTTGTAATCATAAACATATACATCTGTTTTCTTTCTTTCTCATCTGCACAGTCAATCACATTGAACTACTATCTACACCTATAGATCCCCAACCCTGGTTGACGTTTTGTGGCATACCAACATAGCAGTAAAGAGGTTAGGGAATCTGGCAAGTGAAGCATTTCACCAAGTTTGTTCTTCATTCCTTCAGAGAAGAGGAGAATGAGTGGGGCAATGATGTATATATTGAAAGACTGGGGAGTCTAAAGATGGCAAAG
This sequence comes from Megaustenia siamemsis, assembly GCA_032433765.1. Classification (NCBI taxonomy): domain Eukaryota; kingdom Metazoa; phylum Mollusca; class Gastropoda; order Stylommatophora; family Ariophantidae; genus Megaustenia; species Megaustenia siamemsis. The sequence continues at coordinate 68,635,074 of JAVIAB010000117.1, forward strand.
GGATTTGGTCAATCGGGAGTGCTTAGTGGGAATAGCAGATGTATCTATAATCAACACCTTGCAGGAACAATCAGTATGTATACTTTTCAAGAAAACCTGGGATGGGTGCTTGAACAGATATGGGGATGCCCTAATGCAGTGAAATTTATTTCATGATTAGGATATAATAGATCTAGTGTATTTATTTTCAACATACATTAATTTATAATTGCTTTTCTAGCCTTGGAAGCTGTCTAGAGCAGTTGTTAGTGAACTGGTATCGTGAGGACAAGCGGTTGGGTTTGATTCTATTCAATGGCTTCTAGATTAACCAAGTACACCAGATTTTATTTCAGGGAAAAAATGACAGCACTGGCATAAGACTGATAACATTATCCAAGAATGTGTGCACTTGATAAAAAGAAAATATGGGCAGTCACAAGATTTTCTTGTATAGAGATAAGTACATATATAAAATATATAATTAATATCTTAAATATGGAGCCACGAGTAGAGCTGCAGGAAAAGTCTGTATATGTGTTGGGACATGAGAGGGTTGTTTCTTTTCTCAAGCAGTGTAAAGGTAAAGTTTGAGACTTGAATCAGTGTCTTAGCACACAAGTTTTCACCCATATGTGTTCAGCCACTTGTCCAAAAATGTTCGGAGGCTTCTGGATAGTGTCACTTGAAGTATGGAAACTCACGATGCGAGGCAGCATTCCTCACCTTCCCAGAATACTACCCTGGTACCCATTTCTGCCAGCGGCTGGGTTGACCGCGGGGTTTTTTTTTTTTCTTCCAACCACGTGTACAGTTCACACTGCTTCCAGCGGGAATCAAACACAGGCTGTCCAAACATCCAGTTTGATGGTTTTCCCAGCTAGGCTAATGAGGCCCCCTAACAGTGTGTTTTCCTGCACTTTTCTGCAGATTATAGTTGATTTAAGTCACTGCTGTCTCTCCAAGAACACCAGTCTCGTCAGATTAGACTTAGGTTTGTGGTATGAAATGTGTGTATATCGTTTATCTGAATTTTCCTTATACTAAGTGATTTTTCCTCACACTACTCATAACATGTGAATTAGCTGCAGGAATGGACACCAAAATTTAAAAAAAAATGGAGCTAGTAAGGCTATCAAGGAAGAGATTTTTTTTTAACCCTCACCAGCTTTCATTGCTGGCAAAGTCCCTAGATACTATGAACTTAAATTTGCATATTAATTCATTTTTCACTGGCAGCTATGTGCACAGGGGCTCCCTCGCTGCACAGGCAGATAATTTTATCTTTGGGGTACTCTTATTTTTTTTGTCAATGAATTATTGACGCTTCAAGCCGGGTCTCACTGCTGAGACCAGGGGTGGTTGCCACAGAAAAAAAATCACAAATAAAAATCCGAACTGGTCCAGCTGGGATTTCTTACCTCAAGACCAACCAGTTCCCCTAGGAAGAAATCTAGAAACAATCACAATAACTGCCATACAGTGAACTCCAGAGGGATAGCAAAATAAGAAGACCAAAGACAACAAGGCAGAAGAAAATGAGATGAAGGAAACTGGGAGGAACTTGTTGTTGTCCTATAATACACCACAAGGTTTATTGATCTCTGACTGCTTTGTCAGTCTTTCACCAAGGAAGGAAGATGAAAAGAGAGAAAAATAAAATGCACAATATACTAATTCTCTCTCAGGAGACCTGTCATACATGTCAGCCACAATAAATTTAATTAATTCATTCCCATATTTTCAAATAGAGAACTTACTTTCAGTTGATGTCATGTGTGACAGTACAAATACTGACACCTTTGGATGCTGCTGCAGCCGCAGGGTATGATGGTCTGGAAGAAATTGTAGATATTTAAGAAACATAAAACCTACTTTTATAATAGTTATATAAATATTATAATTCCCTGCCTCCCACCATAGACATCGGTGCACTATCTGTTGCAGTCACAATCAATGTAAAACTTGTAACCACATTCTCCTGGACTGGTTAAAAGTTCCTAATGGTCCTTTTAAGACCAGAGAAGGATTCACATATACTTGATTCACCGTGCAACATTATCTATGCCATCATGTGTAAGTGATGTAAAATGACATACATATGCGAATCAGGACACCGTCTCGTAGACAGATGCCGAGAACATCTGTATGACATCACTCAAGATGCAGGCACCACAAGAGCATCCTACTTCACCTCTAAGGGCCATTAGGGTAAGATGGATAACAGAGTTACTGGCATGTTGTCATGTTCTTCTGACAGCCACAGCCGATTCACTTGAGAGAATCATTTGACTGCCCGTATTAGTTGTCTCGCCCCAAGGAGCACCGATGTATCTCTTTCTCATGGGTAATCTATTACCCCCACCCGTGCGCTGCCGGGGCCCGAAATGGGAGTAAAGAATAGCGGTGCTGTACCCTACCAGGCATGTTCGTAAGAGGCCAGAAAGGAGGGTTAGGCATGGGACTGGCTATCCCATACTGTAAAATAATAAGCCGAAAAAACTTCACAAACATGAACAAGTCAAAGAAAAATAAAGTTAATCCGTCAACCAGGAAATGAAGATGATGGGGAAGACATGGAATGATCTTAAAAGAATTGCAAAAAACAGAACGACTTGGAAAGTGTTTGTTGAAGACCTATGCTCCACTGGGAGCTAAAAGGTAGAAGAAGAATCTATTACCCCGCTCTCTCTCCCCCTTTCTTTCTTTCACTTCCATCTTACTCCTGATCCCCCTCCCTCCCCTGCTCCTGTTTAGGCCCCTTTCACCCTGGCGTAATCTCCCCAGGTAATTTTTAGGGTCTATATAACATTTCTGTAAGTACATTCGCACCCTCCCACAGGAATCATGATCCCTATTTACCAACTTATATTTATAATTACCGCAGCACTGCTATTGTATGTTTGTTCTCCTCTTACATTTATTAACCTTATCAATAAATATTCTGCCACTTTATATTCCATATAGCTGCTTTATAACTCCTGTCTGACAATATGCCATCTTGTAAGCCAGGCCTCCATAATACCCTTATTACTTCTCATTTATCTCCTTGTTACCTAAGTCATGTTTGACTTTGTTTGCTCTTTTTCACTCCATAGTACACACATCCCTATCTCTAGTAGATGTATTACCTGTGTCACTCTTGATTGCCTCTCACACTTCAATCTACCACCTACCATTCTTGTCTAATCCCCTCCCCCCAAATCCAATTTCTATCTATCGTTCCTTTGCCTGAAGTATTGTCTATATCTGCAGTGTTGTTTCCTGTATAAATTTTACTGTTTTTATTTTAATAATCCTATTTGACTCATCTACTCGCTGGGAGCTTTTGGATATTGCCTCAGTTAAGTCTTGGTTTAATTTTATATGTATTTAAGCTAACGAATTTTCACATATTATCTATTTTTATCCTCGGATATGTAGTACATCTCTCTTTCGTTTCATCATTTCATCTCTTATCCCTCTTTTTATTTCTCCTTGATTTACTGGTTCCACTCATTCTAAATGTAGTAGAGTTTATTTCGTTCTCATTTTGTGTTGTTTTCATTTTCTGAAGAAGGCAACATGTAGGCCGAAACGTTAGTATTTTGTTGTGTTCCTTTTTTGTAAAGATGTCACCATAACTTGTTGGAGTGTACGTTACACCCTACTACTTGCTCCTGCTACAAGCTTTACCAGAGCACTGCAATTATTTGCCTGTTTCCTACTTTTATAATAGTTTGATACTAATTCTCAAAAACTCAGTAAATATATATAAATCTTTTTCTCTGAAAATTTTTCAAAACAAATCTTTTTCTCACAATATTTTACAATAAAAATCTCTTTCCCAGAACCACTTTTCAATAAAAATCTTTTTCCCAGACTGACAGCTTCAGAATTCATACAGCCTCCAAAAATGGGTACCAGAGATTTTTATCAGGATAGGATGACTAATTATGATAATAACCACACTACCCTTGAATGTTTTAATGATCATCAGAAAATATGGGAATTAACACAAAATTTCCCATCAGTGCCACCAGACACAATGGAGACTTATTAAAAAAAAAAGTCTCCATCATATTAGACAATCAATATATGGTTGACAGTGACACGTCTAAAATTTAAAATATTTTATTGCCTAACTGCTGGAAGTCTTTGCACGCATTCAAGAACCCTGTGGACTGTTAACTCTGAAGGTATAGTCCTCATCACCGATTCAGTTCGAACTACAGATTTTCCAGATGGGACGTATCAGCTAGTGTAATGAACTATCTTGGTTCAAAGTTTGAATTCTACATCAAAGGATACTAACAGCTGGCTGGAAACATTCATTTTCCTCTCAGATACCAGATTTACTATTAACATAATTTCTATTCTTAGGATTTAGAAATTAGGTTCATGCTTATCTTTTCAAGCAAGTAGTAAGAGTAATTTTTAAATATTACAACTATACAATACATTAATTTTGGCAATAATATTTAATTAATTAATATTTTATTATTAGATTAGTATCAATAACTTGAAACAGATCTGAGTTAGTTACTCTGAAGCTTAACTCACTATTTAGTACACTACAGTACAGTACAGTGGCAGTTGAGTGTGAGTAGTGTTAAAGTGAGTGAGTAAACTCAAGAATTGTGTGACTTATCAACTTTACCTGTACTCTACTACACTACTCTTAATCTAAACTGAAAGAGTTTCAAACTCTACGTCTACAAAAATAGAGATTAAATCATATGACATATGATTATGTTCAATTAATCATGAAAGTAAAATCATAATCAATCGTTGAAGTATTATAAGACAAGATAACAACAATTGATTGAGACCACGAATTCAACATATAGATCTAAGGATATATATACTAATACTTAAATATACTATACAGATACATGTACGATGTTATAGAAGGTAAGTTATTAACTTATTATAGGATTATGTTCATTAAAATAGATTCATTGAAAATATTTGTAAATTGTTGTTATTGAATAATAGAAAAAAATGTGTCTGATCACGTTTTCACCACACACCACAACGAACGTTGGTTGTTGCGCCAACTAGATAACAGCTCCTTCAAGCGATAGGAACCTCACAGACAGATCTCCGGTGTATAATTGCATTTAGTTTCTAAACAACAGGAACTCAAAACGGCATCGTACATGAGGATCTTACGATTGTTGTTCTATCTCCTGTCGTATCTTGGTTGCTTCTTCTTGTCGTCTGTTCAAGACAACTGGAACTCTAGCTTTTGATTGGTTGAGTAACTTGTATTCAGCCAATCAGAATGTCGTCAAGGCAAACAATCTAGGGGAAAAAGATGTATTAAACATGCATTCTAATATTTTTAGAGTTACTCCCCTCCACTATTCAGACCATGAGTTCACTTCAAACATTTCATATGAAAGAGATGGGATGTTAAGATTGACAACCAGAAACGAGGAACTTAGTTGGCGCATAAGAAGACGTATCAACCAACACAGAACTGGAGTCGTCAGTCGTGGGACATGCTGAAGAGAGGATCTGATCACCTATGGAGATGTTCGGAGTGCAATGTTGATAAGCCAAGAATACCTTAATTAATAACATTTATATAGGTTCTTACAAGATCAAAAATAAAGAGACACTAGCAATAGGAACTTGGGACATTAGATCAGCATTCCAGGTTGGAAAACTAGATAACATCAGCCAAGAAATGAAGAGAATGAAGTTGAACATCTTGGGACTATGTGAAATGAGATGGACAGGAGCAGGATTATTACAACGCGACAGTGGAAATGTAATATACTCTGGGGGAACCACACACGAAAGAGGAGTAGGCATCATGTTAGATAGAGAAAAAAGCAAAACAGTGAAAGGATTTTGGCATCAGACAGAATTCTGCTAGTAAAATTGAGTAGCAGACCAATGGATATTAACATAATTCAAGTTTATGCACCAACAAGTAATAGCGAAGAAGAAGACATTGACACTTTTTCGAGGAGCTAGAGGCAACCACGGAACAGTGTAAACCCCCAAGAGATAACTATTATATTAGGGGATTTCAATGCAAAGGTAGGAACAGCTAAAGTGCAAAATGTGACTGGAGGGCATGGCCTTTGGAGAGACGAATGACAGAGGGGATAGATTGGGCAAAGACACATGAAATGATTACAGGTAACACCTGGTTCAAACAACACCCTAGGCGACTATGGACATGGCAAAGCCAAGACAAAAAAGTACACAATCAAATTGATTTTATAATGGTACAGAGAAGATTCGGGAATGGGCTAACATCGGTTAAAACAAGGCCAGGAACAGATTGCAATAGTGACCATGTACCAGTAGTTGGAAAGATAAGAATAAAACTGCGGAAGGCACAGAAATCACCAAGAAATATAAAATTAAAACTAGATATGCTAAGAGTAGATAAACAGATGAGTGATAAGTACAGCACGATAGTACAAAATAGATATAATGCTATTGAGAAAATACAGGACATCCAGGAGTAGTGGGAAATGCTCAAACAATCGATTCAACAAACATCAAAAGAAGTAATACCAGTGACTAAAAGAATCAACAAAAAGAAATGGATGACAGAAGAAATATTACAACTAATGGACGAAAGAAGAAAACATAAGAAAGAAGAACGGACATACAAAATATTGTACAAAGAGATCCAAAACAAGTGCAGTGAAGCAAAGGAAGGATGGTTAAAACAGAAATGTGAAGAAATGGAAAAACAACAAAAGAAAGACTCACAATTTATGCACAATCAGTTAAATGAATTAATAGGAAGAAAAGAAGTCAAAGTTTCAGGATGTGTGAAATCAAAGGAAGGAAATATAATAATGGGACAGGAGAAGACAATAGAAAGATGGACAGAACATATCAGTCCATCTATGATGATGAAAGACCAGAATTAAACAATTCAAATGAAGACACAGGACCACCAATAATGCAGAGTGAAGTGGAGGACGCAATTCAACACATGAAAAGAGGCAAAGCTCCAGGTCCTGACAATATAACAATCGAAGAGATAAATGCATTAGGAGAGCTGGGAGTACAAGTCATAACAAAATTACTCAATGACATTTATAACACTGGACACATACCCAAAGATCTACTAAAATCTATCTTTGTAGCTTTACCGAAGAAGTCAGGAGCCACTGATTGTGAAGACCATCGCACTATTAGTCTCATGAGCCATATGACTAAAATATTACTAAGAATAATCATGAGACGTGTAAGGAACAAAATAAAACCAGAAATAAATGAGGAACAATGTGGATTTGTGGAAGGAAAGGGCAACAATAATGCACTATACATCTTAAGAACATTGATAGAAAGATCTATAGAGGTAAAGAAAGATCTATATATGTGCTTTATAGACTACACGAAAGCATTTGACAAAGTAAAGCATGTGGAAATAATCAATATGCTGGAGAAATTAAACATTGATGGCACGGATCTGCGAATCTTAAAAAAACATGTACTGGCAACAAACAGCAGCTATACGAATTAACAACCAAACAGGACAATTCCAGTATATAAATCAAGGAGTCAGACAAGGCTGTGTTCTGTCGCCGGATTTGTTTTCACTTTACAGCGAATATATTATAAGATCAATAGTAGACAAAAAAGGAATTGAAGTCAACGGTCACAACATAAATAATTTGCGATATGCGGATAACACAGTCTTAATAGCAGAGACAGAGAATGAACTACAAGAAATGATAGACATAATAGTAAAAGAAAGCAACAAGAAAGGTCTCAATCTGAATAGTAAGAAAACAGAAGTAATGGTTATATCGAAGAAACAATCATCACCATCATGCAGCATAAAAATAAACGAGACAAATCTGAAACAAGTGCAACGTTTCAAATACTTCGGCACAATAATAACATCAGATGGGAGATGCACCATAGAAATAAAAAGCAAAATAGCTCAGGCCAAAATGGCATTTCAGAAAATGAAAAATATCTTATGCAACAAATCTATGTCAATAAAAATGAGAAAGAGAGTTCTTCGGTGCTATATAGAACCAATTCTGACCTATGGAAGCGAATCATGAACAGTAGACAAACAAATGAAAAGACGATTAGAGACCACAGAGATGGGATTTCTCAGAAGAATGTTGAAAGTTCCCTGGACAGCTAAAAAGACCAATGAGGAAGTTCTCAAAGAGGCCAACACAAAAAGGGAGCTCTTAAAAAACATCAGAAAGAAGCAATCAACATTTTTCGGGCACATCATGAGAAGAGGAAAGTTGGAATACTTGGTTACAACTGGCAAAGTAAAAGGAAAGAGAGATCGCGGGCGACAGAGAGAGAAGATACTGGATAGCTTGGTGTCACGGCATGGAAAACAGTCAACAACAGAACTGATACGATGCACCGTAGATAGAAGATTGTGGAGGGACATGATCACCTACGCCAACCGGTATGGCACATGATGATGATATAGATTCTTCGTCATAAACAATCCATTTAGAGGTGTTGCCACATGTCTTCGTGATTCATTTTGACAGTGTGACTGTTATTGGGTTGAAACTGTCGCTTTGGAACCAGGTGGCGCAGTGTAGTTTTAGGCCATGCCATAAGAAGGAGACAGTTGAAATATATTGTGATAACGTGAAAAAGTAGGGAAGAAGAGGAAACAGGAAAAAAATATATCAGACAGTTTAAGAGAATAGTTTGGTTGAAAGTGGTGAACAACAGAAATGATAAATAACTGTAGACTCACCGCTACGCCCCTCTATGACTTATTAAAGAGGCTAGGAATAAAAAAGAAATGAAGGCTATTGCAGAGTCATCAGAAAGACCATCATGCTTATTTTGGCGAAGCCAGGAATCAACAATCCCAGAATAATAAGAGGATTAGGTGTACACCTACATGAACACATCGACCGCTCCTGACTCACACCCCAAATCTACAACACAGCGACAGCCTCATCCCTGAAAAAATCCGAGGCTGGGAAGTAAGGCGATAAGAAGTTGCGTCACTAACCGAACTTGAGTCACACCCCAAGTTTGCAGTACCAACAGGTCAGAGGAGTGAGGTTCCCAGCGCAGTTATCAATTGTACCTGTTATTAGTCGCTGACCAGTCCCAGCGTGGAGAGTTACATCATGATAAGACGATTAGTTTCAGGGGAGAGTTCTCCCTAGGAGTATATAACACAGTCACGCAGAGTACAAACCATTTTAGATAGCCGCCACCAAGAGAAGGACATAAAAAAAGCCAGATTAAAGATAATACAGCACGATCGGATATGGACAGTATAGTCTATTACGAAGGGTTGCAAAGAATACATTTAATAGTATATGCCAAATATAGTGGAAGCCGTCAAGGTTCAATACAGCAGGAATCATAACCCATGCGGGCCAATCTCCCCTGAGTGTCAAGAAGCTAAAGGGCTGAACCACTTGATCGAATGGGGTGCTGCTTCTGATGATCAGATTTCCTCCTGCTGCAAAGCTCTGTATAAAGAGTGTCCTATTACTGACCAGAAACAACCGTGGTCGTGAAGTAAGAGCACAAGCTCCAGAAAACATGACATATATTCTTGACTTTCTTTTCTTCTGATTCTACCGCTGGGTGATCGATGTGATGTTTACACGTAAGATGAGAGAAACATCAACAAAAGGAAAGCGAGTGCCAAGGAAGCCGTACAAATGCCAGATACACTAGACTCACCTCGACATCTTGAATACAGTTTGATTACTGCGTGTGAATATCAACAACTTATTAAGTAAAATCAAAATTACTATCAAGGGATGTAACTGGGTGTCACAAGAAACGATAATTAAAACGTGACTGAATCTGCACAAGTGGTCGGACCTTCCTAGCGAATCGAAGCGAGTACAGCGAGTTTGCCAGTAGTCGCGTGCCTGGTTGTGTTTGATGTCGCTATAGATAACGACTCCGCGTCTCTACTGGAGTATATTCGTTTAATTAACAAAAAGTGAGGCGTAATTAAGATGTATGAAGTTGTTTATAAAAGCGTTGCACGTGAGCCAGAACGTTTTATCCTGACCTAGTCTGTGTTTAAACACGTTGGTTTCTTTAAGTTTAATTGTGACTGTTGTGGTGTGCGTCGGTTTCAGTATGAATTATTTTATGCAATTTACGAGTTTAGCGTCGTAAATTATTTCTGCTAAACGACTTATCTCCCTTAATTGACTGCACGTATTTGAATGTATCAATTGCATCTAGTTTTTGCGCGTTAAAAAAAAAAAGAAAAACAAAGTTAAGGGTTAGAGTTATCTTTAAGGTATTCCTAACACATGGGTCTTCTAAAAGAGAATAGAAAAAGACGGAATAAAGTGCAAGGGGACGCTACTCCGAACATACATAATTTACGATGCTTAAATTGTAAATTACCATATTTTGCTTTAGTTCACACAAAAAATCGGTCCGAAAAAAAACGCCACCCAATTTGGAATTTAAATCTGACTTGTTCTGTGGTAAGCACACTAACCACTCAGCAAGATAGACGTCTTTACTTCGCGTAGAGCATTAGATTAGGTGGCTGAGTGGTTAGTGTTCTCGTTTCATAATCAGAAAGGTCTGGCTTCAATTTCCAGAAGTGCCTTTTTTCCGGCCCAATAAGACTCCGGGATTCACCCAGCCTCTAAAAATGTGTACCAGTGATTTATGTAAAAAGTAAAGGCGGTCTGGCGTGATAATGACCACATCATCCGATAATGTGCCGTGGTCATGGGAAAATGTGGTCACTAACACTATATTCCGCGTACATCTAGCAAGGTTGGAAGGAACGTTTACTTGTACTTTTACTTGACTTTTTTTTGACCTGCCAGTTAGAAATGTTTACATAAAAGGGTCAAGTATTCAGAGAAGCCAAAATGGCTGTTAATAGTTTTAGAAAGATGCGTTTTTAATTTCTTTCTAACGTGTGCCGTGGTTGGATCTTTTCTTCCTCTTCTTTTAGAGAAATGTTGTTAAGATAGATATGTTGGTTGAGATGTAGAAAGGACGGTTGAGCATAAGAGTTTCCGGATAGTAGGGGTTTGTGTTTGTGTTAATGAGTCGACGCTCTATTCTATGCAATAATATGACGTGAGAATGAAGTTTGAAATACCATCAAGATGTCAGAATTTGAAGATGTCAGCATTTCAAAATGTCGGTGTTATATTACGTT